>JANJGK010000042.1:577489-597489 GCA_039081455.1 Macrobrachium rosenbergii
TACATATTTGTTATACACTCATCTACTCTTACAATACAAACCTAAGCACCTACTTCAACAGTACACACACCGTAACTAGAACGATACAGATACTACCTTAATATCCGCATAGCCCTCCGCAAGAATCTTCCCCTACTCAACGCTGCGAGAGAGAACATCGGCCACAACGTTGTCTTTTCCCGGGACATGAGTGAATTCTAGATTCCACTCCTGTAACATGAGGCTCCAACGCATCAGACGTTGGTTTTTATTTTTGTATCTGTTGATGAAGGTCAAGGGGTTATGGTCAGTCATAATCTTTATTGGAGTTCCTGTGGAAGAAAGATAAATGGAAAAATTATTAATAGCCAGAATGAGTGCGAGTGTCTCCTTCTCGACCGTCGAATATTTTCGTTGAGCGGAATTCAATTTCTTTGAGAAGAACGCGACCGGGTGAGAAACGCCTTGCTCGTCGTTCTGTAATAAGACCGCTCCGACACCGACATCACTTGCGTCAGTGGCAAGCGAAAAAGGCAGGTCGAAATCCGGAGCCCTTAAAACGGGGAAACTAAGAAGCACACCTTTTAAACACTCAAATGCCCTTTGCGTTTCAGGAGTCCAATTAAAAGGAACAGTTTTCTTCAGCAAATTAGTGAGCGGATCAGCAATGTCAGAAAAATTCCTTACAAATTTGCGATAATAACCAACTAGACCCAGGAATTTTCTGACATCTTTTCGACACTTTGGTATAGATATTTTCTCAATGGCCTCTACATTGGCTTGTTTAGGTGCCACCTTACCGTCACCAACCTCATGCCCTAAATAGATTACCTTCGCTTTGACAAACTCACTTTTTTTTCAAATTAATTACTAACCCAGCCTTTTTTAAAACCTCAAATAAAGCCCTAATACGCTTCAGATGCGTTTCCCAGTCATCGCTATAAATTACGATATCATCAATATACACAACGCAACCTTCTAAACCATACACCAATGTGTTCATTAAACGTTGAAACGTAGCCGCAGCGTTTTTCATACCGAACGGCATTACACGTCATTGAAATAACCCTTGTGGAGTCACAAAAGCAGATAAAGCCCTGGCCCGTTTTGATAAAGGAACTTGCCAATACCCTTTTAGCAAGTCAGATTTACTGATAAACTTTGATTTTCCCATGCGATCGATACAATCCTCAATCCGAGGCAAGGGATAACAATCTGTCTGCGTGACTTCGTTAACTTTCCTATAATCGAAGCACAAACGAAAATCACCATCAGGCTTTTTCACCAACACTACCGGAGAGGACCATGGGCTTTTACTGGGCTCTATTAAACCATGCTTTAACATATAGTCAATTTCTTTGGCTACTACCTTAGCTTTAAAGGGGTTTAACCTATAAGGGGACTGTTTTATGGGGGTGGCATTCCCAACCTCCACGTCATGTTCCAAAATAGACGTACGACCTGGTACCTCTGAAAACAATTCTTTATAACCCATAACCAGTTTTCTTAAAGACCTTCGTTTCTCGCTACTGAGATGGGAGACTAAACCATCAAAGTTCTCCAAATAATTCTTATTACTAGACAAGCAAATTTCATTATCATAATTATCATTATTAAAACCCTCTGAAAAGGAATAAAGATTATTATCATGTGAAACACCATCCGTAATAGCTGCTATCGGAATAACTTTCTCTCTTTCCTTATATGCTTTTAACATGTTAACATGACACAATTGGAAAGGCTTCCTTCTTTCCGGAGTTTCAACCAAATAATTTACCTCACTAACTTTTTTCAAAATTTTCCATGGTCCAGAGAAAGAAGCTTTCAAAGAATTACCCGGCAACGGCAAAAGTACCAAAACCCTATCGCCTACTGCGAAATTACGCACTTTAGCCTTTCTATCAAAAAAGTATTTCATCCTTCTTTGACTAGACAATAAATTTTCTCTGGCAAATTTCCAAGCCTTCGACAATTTGTCACCCAAGTTTGTCACATAATCTAACAAGCTGATGTCGGGGATATCACCTTCCCACGATTCTCTTACCACATCAAGAGGACCACGCACACAATGTCCAAAGACCAAATCAAAAGGTGACAAACCTAAGGACTGACTTGGAGCTGACCGAAAGGCAAATAATAAATAAGGCAATTCCTTGTCCCAATCGGATCCATGAGTTAAACAATATTTCTTTATCATTGACTTCAGGGTCTGATGGAACCTCTCCAGAGCACCCTGACTTTCTGGATGATATGGGGAAGAAGTCACATGTCTAATGCCCAATTCATTCATCTTACCTTTGAAATATTTACTAACAAAATTAGTCCCACAGTCTGACTGGACGACCTTGGGCATCCCAAACCTAGTAAAAAAGTTGGTTAGTACTTCTACAATTTTTTCACTCTTAATGGTACGGAGGGGAATAGCTTCAGGATAGCGAGACATTTTATCCATTATAGTGAAAATATATTCATTCCCACTACGAGTCCTCGGTAACGGACCAACTGCATCGATAATGACCTCTTTGAAAGGCTCGGAAACCACAGGGATGGGGCACAAAGGAGCTTTAGGAACAGGTTGATTCGGCTTACCGACTTTCTGACACACATCGCAACTATTAACAAACTTCTTAACGTCTGCTTTCAACTTGGGCCAGAAATAGTTAGCGAAGAGTTTGCTAGTCGTCTTATAAACACCAAAATGTCCAGCCAAACCACTTTCATGAGCCAACGACATCAAACCATTTCTGTAAATTTAAGGAACCATTATTTGTCTTAATATTTCATGTTCCGAGTTACCAGCCTCCATCGGCCTACTCACCCTGTACAAAATATTCTTAATAATTCTAAATTTAGGTACAGTCAAGTCCGATTCTTCGCCCGACTCAATGGGTAGGTCGCGAAATTCCTTTTTCTGGGCTTTAACAAGTTCTTCCACAGTCCAATTCGGATGATCTCTCAAAATATTAATATCTCCTACAATACTACTACTATTTTCCAAACTACTCAAGTCTACATCAGTTGCAACGTCAACAACTCTAGCACTAGAACGCGTAACTACTGCTACTTCTGGATTGATCAAAATTGGACAAGTCTTATTCTTAAAAGCCACGTCATTCCCCAAAACAATATCAACCCCTTTGACCGGAAACTTATTTACTACTGCCAACTTCAAAACTCCTGAAAAAGAAGGACATTTCAAATGAAAATTTCCGATGGGGTAAGACTCGACTGAATCAGGAAAACCAGACAGCAAAACAAACTCTTTATAATCAAAGTCAAAATCTTTAGGTAACGCGTCCCGTAAGATCAAAGACTGGGCCGCCCCAGTATCCCGTAAAATCCTTACTTCCTTTTCAATGGGCGAATTGACCGACGACACTTTCCCAGTAGACAAATACCTCTCAAAACAGCCTGTTAGTCATTGGTCACTGGGTTTGGTCGGAACAGGATCGCTGTCTTTTCTGCCGACTCCCATCACCGGTCTTCCTCTAGCCTGCAAGGATTTTTTAAAAGCAAAGCAAGAACTCTTCAAATGCCCTTTCTTATTACAATAAAAACACGTAACCTTCTTTTTCCACTCTAGATCATGGGAACCATAACCTCTTTTATCATTATTAACAGAAAAACGTTTAACATTATTAACAGATTCCTGTACCATAAAATTATTATTATTATGATTAGGCCGCATAAACGTCTTACTCTTATTATAACCACGTCGACCTGTCCTATCCCATTTCGGTTCTACACTTGTCCCTGATGCTCCTAACTCACTCTTGTGTGACAAATAATATTCATCGCTAGCAATAGCGGCTTCCTGTAAATTGTCGATTTTCAGTTCTTCGAGGTGAACTTTTAACTTATCTGAAACACACCTCTTGAATTCTTCTACATATAACAATTCTTTTAATTTTTCCATGTCATCCACCTCTTTCGATTTAAACCAATCTTCCGCAAATTGTCTTTTTCCCCTAGCGAACTCTACAAAGGTTTGGTCACTACACTTTTGCAGATTTCTGAACCTTTGCCTGTAGGCTTCCGGAACCAACTCGTAAGCTTTCAACACAATAGCCTTAACATTTTCGTAATCTGAGGACAAAGTTTCATCCAAAGTTACATAAACCTTTTGAGCCCTTCCTACAAGTTTACTCTGTATGAGAGTGGTCCAGTATTCCTGGGGCCACTGCAATTTGGCCGCAATTCTCTCAAATGAGACGAAAAATTCCGCAACATTGTTCTCTTGGAAACATGGCACAAACTTAAGGGCCTGCCCCAAATTAATGGCAGGCGTTACCAAACTACCCGGGGAGGCAGGAGGAGAAGAGGGAGCTGCATTTCGCATTTCTCTCTCAAACATTCTTTCTCTCTCTCTCTCCTCAGCCCTAAATTTCTCTAAATTAAATTCTAAAGTTTTCAGTTCTATCTGTTTAGTCAATACCTCCACCGACACCTCAGTCTTCGGTGTTATTACCTCACCCTTTTTAACCATACTGACATAATCATAAACCTGGATTAACAATAGGCCTTTCCTAATAGACACATCATACTCCAACTCCAAATTTTGAGCTACTTGCTCCAATTCACTTCTATCAAGCTCCGCAAGCCTTGCTTGCCACCCCTCTCCAGACAGGAGATCTAACACATTAACTGTCGACATTGTGACTAAAACTAAATATCAACAAGCAACAAACTCAACCCGAGGAGGTGTAAAAATGTTGTTCAAAGAAAACTAAGCCCCCAGAATTAATTTTGCACTGAGTGAACAGACAGGAACGTAAGATCCTGGCAAGGTCGCCAATTTGTAACGGTCCTTTTCCTCCGTTACTAAAAATTAAATAACTCTTATCAAACTCTGTTCACAACCACAAGCTAAGTCCACAGTCAGTGGAATAGCTCTCAAACAATATTAATAGTGCAAAAATCAATTCATGGGGGAAAACGAAACACCACAAAAACACTTAAATTTAATACAAAAATATGCAGATAGAAGTTATTCCTGAACCTCGGAATACAATTATTAATGAACACCAATCAACCTGAAAGATTTATAAACCAACACACTTACCCAATTAAGACAGAAAAAAGCAAAGATACATCCACAAAGAGAAGGGGGTTCAGATAGGAGAAGGTATTCGGAAAGTAAGAACAACCTATCAATTACAAACTAATTAATCTAGTGATAATTTCCCTCCTCCGAAACACTGGAGCAGTGGCCGTGATCTCCTTAATCATATATTGCTGTCCACCGTAACACTGGAGTTATAGCCGTGATCTTTTCAGATACTTATATGTCTCTGCGTCCAGAGACAAAAGTGAGGGGCTGAAGTGGTGAAGGCAAATGAATATAATTATGGTACTCGATAGGACCCATCCAACAGCGATCCTACGTCC
Organism: Macrobrachium rosenbergii; assembly: GCA_039081455.1. Classification (NCBI taxonomy): domain Eukaryota; kingdom Metazoa; phylum Arthropoda; class Malacostraca; order Decapoda; family Palaemonidae; genus Macrobrachium; species Macrobrachium rosenbergii. Next base: position 582,857 of record JANJGK010000042.1, read on the forward strand.
ACAAGGATGATCCTCCAGGAAACTCGGGACGTCCAAATGAGACCAATCAAAGATCGCCTGACTAATCCAAAAAATATTATTCACTTATACCTTGGCTAAGCGAGAGCCCCTCGACATTTACTGAGCCGAGGGTGAGGCTGGATGAAGTGTAATCCTTTAAATAATAGTACATCCAAGCAGGCGTTAGGTAGCAAAATCAGCAGTCACCAGGAGTAATAAGGCTCAGAGATCAACTGACTCCTTCAGTCGAAAGAATCTCCGACACCGCCATGGTGACAGCACCACTCGGTCACAAAAATATGAAAAGACAGAATGGTCATTAGTGACAATTACTAAACAGACAAACCACCGGGGAGGAGGAAAACAAACTAAATGGATAATAATACAGTTCATATGCTTTACAAAAACTAGAATAAAATGACTAATTATAAAATAACACAACAAAGTGACACGAGAAAAGTTATCAGTGAGATAAATCAATGGCAAATTATTTCTGTCTGATTACAAAGTGGAATTGACTTTTCCCAGCAAGCTATTTATACCTTTACCTGTTACTGAATATACACTGAAATATAAGCATAAATGAATGTACAGTACCCGAGTCAAAGGACACAGTTATTCGAGTCAGACTATCACACTTCAAGCATTTATGATTTTCATAAGTTTATTTCAAATTGCTAATGCTCATCTGTCAATTCTAATACTGATAAGAAATTTATGGACTTAGAGCACAGCAGCTACTAACAAGCTACACGTGATGGGAAGACCTAATTTACCAGATACCCTTCTTTCTTACTTTTCCTACATACTATATTTATTGAAACTGAGTTTCTCTCTTAACTATAACAAAAAGTTTCACACGTTTCTTCATCACTATCTAAGAGGGAGTTGAACCTGGCTTTTTCCAGCCTCAAATGGCTGGTCTAGACTCTTGATGACGGAGCTTGCTCCACTTCAGCTCCAATAGACCTAGAATCACAATTGCGATTCTCTTTGTTTGATCGTCCCTCCGGCCCCGAGCTGCATCCTCTTTTTAGCCCGTTACTCTACCTCACTTCTTATTTTCTTTCTTCCATCTTGCTGTCCAACCACTCTTAACTTCCTTGTTTCACCACCCTAAGCGCTAAGTGGTTGGAAGTGCTCCAGTGCTTGGCTTTACAGCCAGATTTTCTTAAATCTTAAATGATTCAAAAAGGTCAGCTGCTTGTCTTCCTGGTTATATATATATAGTATATATATATATATATATATATATATATATATATATATATATATATATATATATATATATATATATATATATATATATATATATATATATATATATATATATATATATATATATATATATATATATATATATATATATATTATATATATATATATATATATATATATATATATATATATATATATATATATATATATATATATATATATATATATATATATATATATATATATATATATATATATATATATATATATATATATATATATATATATATAATACAATTTTACACAATGTTATTTTTACTTTACATTATATATATATATATATATATATATATATATATATATATATTATATATATATTATATATATATCATTTAACAGTTTTTCATTTAATTTAGCACCCTACCCCTTACCCTCCCAGATGTTACTTAATATTTCGAATTTATTTACTTTTATTACTCCTCCCTTTTACGTTACTATTACTTTTTAACTGGTGCCGCTGCTTTCTGGGTTGTTGACGTCCTTTATTTTCATGGCTATTCTTATATATTCCGCTAGTTTTCTGTTCGGGGCTTTCAGAGTCTCTAATGTTAAGTTTTCTATTTTTTGTAAGGTTTTACACCTGAACAAATGTTCTGTGCTGTCCCCCTCTGTTCTGCAGTTATCACTGACCTCATCCTTATATCTTCCCCGGTAGTTAGCTTTCGGGTTCAACATATTCAGCCTGGTTTTCATTATTAAGCATGCATCCTTTGTTTCTAGTTCCCTTAGATACTTATTTTCTTCAAAGTTATCTATGAATCTCAGCTTCTTCATTTCTTTCTTCTTTTCGTCCAATGTCTTTTCGATATCTTGCTTTATTCTTCTCTTAATTTCCCTTTTCAGTTCTTTTTTGGCATATTTTCCCATTCCATTTATGTCTATATTATATACTTTTTACCTATATTTTCTATACCTTTTGTCCAGCACAGCCCGTAGGGGACTCTTAACTGGTCTTCTACTATTTCTTTGATTAGTCTTTTCTTGTCTGAATTTATAATATTGCGGAATAGCATTATTTTCTTGTATTCAGTTCTATAGGCTACTGGCCATATGCCGGACTCCGCTATGATTCCCCAGTAGGACGTGCCCTTCAGCTGTTCATACATTCCTCGGAGGATCCTGTATTGCATTTGCTCTAGAGCGTTTGACTCGTTTTCTGTTAAGTTGCTCCAGGTCTCTATGTTGGCAAATAATGTTGGGACCACCACTGTTTCATAGATCTTTTTCCTTACTTCTAATGCCATATTTCCTACTTTCTTTACGTCTCCATATTTTCTTATTTCTCTTAGTAGGTACTCTACCTTTTGTTTTCTCGATTTCATACTTGTTTCTTTTGAGCCATTTTGGGTGTACCACTCTCCTAGGTATTTATACTCGTTTACACTACTAATTGGGCCGTTTTTTAACTCTGTTCTTATGTGGACTGCCTGGCCCTTTGTTCTTCTATCTATTACCAGCACTGCTGACTTGCTTGGCTTATTGTTAAATGTGAACTTTTTCGGTGTTCCAGTAATGTCAAATACTGAAGAGTGTTCCTTAGGGGCACAAGTCTCAGTTCAGTGATGTTCCATGCTACCGAGAATGTCAATTTCTAAATTCTGGTGAGTGTGCATTAAATGCACCAACTGAGTACCTGTTCCAGATAATATCTTCAGACAACAGAGCTGCCACATTTTATCGACTAATTTGAACAAAAATGATACTGTAATTTGAAGAGAGAAACACTTTATTGTACAAAAGACTTGCAAAGTACAGCACAACAGGCAACCCAGGTCCGGTATACGTATAGAGGAAAGCCCTTTCTCTTGAATGGCATTGGCTGTGGTGTTGTACACACCTTCCTCAGCCTGTTGTTTACTACATAAGTCATTCATCAGGGTCGATACGATACTCGGGTAGGGTACAAAAATAATTGATTACAGATAAGTGTATAAGGGAATTACAATATATAAATTAGAAAATATTCATTATAAGATTGCACAATAAGATATGCAACATTTATATATGCTGTACATTAAAAAATGATTTGAATTATTGCTATAAAAATATATATAATATCAGTTTTTTGACAAGGAACATGTTTGCTAAAGAGTAACGCATGCTATATTTCACAGTGATTGATTACAATTTGTTATTTTATACCGTGTTAAAACATATAATTTCCACATGATTACTTATCTGAATTCATTACAGTTAGCGGAGATTAACACATTAAAAGTCAGGTTTATACAAAAATTTTAAAATACCACAGTTTTAATGATGCTAACAGGTCATTGCAGAATGAAATATATACTACAATATAGTTTATGTACAATGTGATACAATATTTACATGTCTATTGACTATCTGGAGACAGCAAATTTTGAAGGAGATGTCAGCCCCCTTTGCAATACACCATATTCTAGAAAATGCTTAAGGAGAGCGACTTCATGCAGTCTGCCTCTCCGTGATCTGTAATGAATTCTTTCTTCACACTCCATGAGATCATGACTTGGAGTGTGCTTCCTTAACTCGCCACATGTTTCTGGCAGTACCCTCCAAAGGTATCGGCTTTGTGTCCTTAACCTGTTATACAATGTTTGCTCTCTTCTGCTCTCCAGTTTGTATTGTTTGTAGCCGGGTGGTTTTCCTTCCATATTTTCCAAGTATTTTCTTACTGATGATTTAGTTTCTTTGAGGCCCTCTATTCTCTCATTGTGTTCCTGCATTATTTCTAGCCCAACCGAGTCCTTTAATGTACACAGAGATGGTGTCATTTTATAGCGTATATTATCTCCTTACTTGCACCATCTTTAGCAAGCTCATCTGCTCCCTCATTCCCTAAAGCCCCGTACACACTATGCATCATGTATCAGCCACGTGATGCAGTAGTGGTGTTGAATAAAATTACTAGCGGCCAAGCTGTACTGCAACACTGCTCACTTGTTCTCCGGCCAGATCTGACAGTAAGGCGTCACATGTTTGAGAAGAGAAAGTTGAAAGGGATATACAGAGTGCGATTAATGGATTAAGGGAGGGGCAAATATTCCTTTTGCCCTTCCTTGTCAAGATTCTTCAAAATGCCTTTAGCCACACTTACTATTCAAGCATTTACTGTGTATTGTAATTCATAAAATATTTGTGACCTATAAGCTTTTCAGATATATACATACATACATACATACATACACATATATATATATATATATATATATATATATATATATATATATATATATATATATATATATGTATGTATGTATGTATGTATATATATATATATATATATATATATATATATATGTATGTATATATATATATATATATATATATATATATATATATATATATATATATATGTATGTATATATATATATATATATATATATATATATATATATATATATATATATATTAACTTTATCACATACACAATTGTTCTGTGCATTAGTAGAATTACTAAAAGGACCTCATTCAAACTGGATGGTATCTAATGGAGTTTTTATTCAAAAAGTTACAAGCTTTCTTGGACAGACAGTCCACATTATCAAGCATCCGTACATATATATATATATATATATATATATATATATATATATATATATATATATAAATAATATATATATATATATATATATATATATATATATATATATATATATATATATATATATATATATATATATGTGTGTGTGTGTGTGTGTGTGTGTGTATATCTTCCCAGTCATCCCAGCCACCAAACACTCAATTTAAAGCTGGAAAATACAACAGTGTAGAGTGTGGGTCTTAGTCCATTCAGGGGGTTTGGCTGGTGGTAGTTATCGAGCCATCGGCGCTGGAGCTGAGTGGATGTCCTCCCCCTCTGGCTGCTCATGCATCACTGCGAAGGCTTTTGAAATCGGTTTGCCCCATCAACATGTTGGTGATGTGACGTTGTGTTGAAAAACTGGTTTTTCAACACATCCGTTCAACACTGCGCGCATCATGATGCATAGTGTGTACCGGGCTTAAGACTCCCATATGAATGTGACCATTCTGCTTGCTTGTCTGCTCTGTGATAGCAGGGACGCAGATCTTCTCAGTATGATATTTGATTCACCTTTTCTTGGTGTTAGTGGCTGTAGGGCACTCAGGCAATCTGTTGCTATTATGGCATTGTCCTGCCTTTTTATGATACTCATTGCTATCATAATACCTAGAAGTCCTGACTGCAATGTGGAGTAGCCATTTGTTGATCATATTGAAAGAGTATACTTCCTTTCCATACTGGTAAACGACTACCCCACTACATGCTTTGCTATCTTCCATAAGTGAACCATCTGTATAATAATGTACCCACTCCCCTGTATACTGTTAGCCCTCTGAAGATAGTCATTCTTCCTCAGTGCATGGTTCATTTCTTCCTTTTTCCCTCTTAATGTTAATAGTGATATCTCTATCTCTGATATGCTCCATGGAGGAATGCCTTTTACGTCTACCCCCATTACATCTAAGTATTCTTTTATGTTAGAATCCTGCATTAATTATTGTCTTGTTGCAGTAACCAGCCATTTTTTAATCTTTTACAGTGGCTGTGAATTAGAGTATCTCTTGTTAATCCATCATCATTTGTTGTGATGGACCTATACAAGTGGATGCTGCTGTTCTTGTTATCCTATGATGTACTGGGTACTCCCTGCCTCATTCTGCAGTATTTCTTGCCCGAGACATTTAGATGCCCCCATTATGCTTCTTGCTACCTTGTTCTGGATAATTTATGGAGTTTCAATATAGCTCCTTCTCAGAGGCAGCTATATGCTGCTACTGTAGTCAGTTATTGATCTTATCATTGTTGTATAAAGTTGGTTTACCAATGGCACACTTGCACCCAGAGAGCCACATGCTACTTTCCAGAGAAGGGGTAACTTTATTGCTGATACCTGTACTATTCTCTAAACGTCATACAGTTTATGACACCTGTTACTGAGTATTAACACCATATACTTGCACTAGGCTACCCCGTCTATTCTTTGGTCCTGTATACGCATCATCAAGGGGTTGCATGTATCTCTTGCTATCATCTTAGTCTTCTTAGGTGATATGACAAATCCTATGCTATTACATAATGCTACCACCACTTTGGCATTGCTGATGTTTCAAAACTATTTTCTTAGATGCACTTTTGAGAGCAATTCCTTGGTCCTTTTAATTGATGTCTGTTGGCAATGCTATCTTTGTATGAATGTTTTCTTTGTTGATGGAGGTGACATCTCCTGTAGCCTGAGTGGTCTAAGATATTCTTACAACTTGAGGTACCATCCACAATTGCTGGTTTATCCCTGAGTGATTTAAGCTCTTGCTCTAGCTTGTTAATTTCAATTTTGTCCTTAATATTTTCCTGTCTTAGTTTTTTGTTTCCTTCTGTCAGTTGCATAATTTCCTGTTTGTCTATTTCCCTAGCTTGTTCATTTCAGTTTTTTCCTTAATATTCTCCCATCTTAGTTTTTTGTTTCCTTCTGTCAGTTGCATAATCTCCTTTTAGTCTACATTTATTCTTGGATGCTTCAGTGGTGCCTTTTCTTTTTCTGAGACCAGCTTATGCATTACTTTACACTGGTCTACAAGTCGTTCACTTAAGATGTGAATAGTTTTTCTGAGGCTTTTTTTCTTTTCTATCTACTTCTATATAGTTACCGAGGACTAACCTCTGTTCCAGACTAACCTCTGTTCCAGGTATGGGTGTCGTAGCTTCAGTAGTAATCCATGTACTAGGCAGGGTGGGAATTTCTCTCTACACATTGGCTTTCCTACACTGGGAAGGGCATGTCCTGCTGGAGGTCCTGAGATACCTCCCTGTTCTTCCTTGCTTGTAACTGTACTATGGGCTTCAGAGGGTATAGCCTAGTTCCTGTAGGATACTTGGTGCATTGGCTTGAACTTGCATAGTGACTGTTTCCACAGTTGCAGCATAATGGTGGAATCTCATTGCCAGCAGTGATAAGACCATAGCATGTGGCTGACTCATGGTTTTGGGCACAAATCTGCATCTGGTAAAACTCTTGAACTTATCCCTACCATGGTTTCACTTAGAGCACACAAAGTAGGCCTTTGTACATATTCTCTAATCCTAAGAGGATGGGGATAGATTGGTATTATCAGATGGGCATATATTTCTCCCTTCCCCCACCCTATTATTTCAGTATTTGTCCTACTCCACGTATTCCATGCCAATCCACTAATCCGTTCCAGTATCATGTAGTTTGGATTAACATCTAGAATGATAACCTTTTTGGGTCTTTCTTTACACTCAGGTTGATATAACACTACTTTTTGTCCTGTGGTTGTTAACATTTCTAAAGTTTATTTTGACCTTACTAAAACTATGAGGCTTTTTTCACCTGGGTAAGCTTTGAGTGCCCAATTTTAGCCATAAATCTTTCATCCTAGACTTAGCTGAATCCTTGTGACTCTTATAGGGTGGGTCCGCACTAGCTTATAACATGTCGTAAACACAGGTCAGTGATTTGTTGCATACACATAGCAGACAGTTTGGAAATAAGTCGACGACTGTAAGTGGAGAACAAGTCTCTGGCAAATACTGGATAATAAGACTGATTAGGACCACCAATATTCATTGTGTTTGTGACGCGTGTGCGATAAGTTTGTTCATGACATGTCGTCCTGCAGTATGGAAGCATCCTTACGAAGCAAAAGTAAGAACCTGCCTGGCTTTGATGTAAAACAAAGCAATAGTCCCCCTGAGAGACAGAAAAGCCAGGGGGAAAATATGAACAAACGAAACATGAGATCCATACAAGGCGATTCAAGAAGCATAGTAACTATAAACAATCATTTGACACTTAAGAAAACTACGAAATTATTTCAGACAGATCAATTTCTGTGTAGATGGAAATGCTTTTTAGTGTAACATTGTTTGTCGTCGTTAATCGTGTTGCCGACAATAAAGTCGGTAGTTTTCTCTTTCACTGAATTACTGAAGTTTTCTTGCAATGCTTCTTAGGATGCTTTGGTGTTTTAGTTCTCAGTGAGAATTCGCGGAAACAATTTTTACTGCAACTGTCTGTAAACGGTAAAAGGTGTTGCCATTCAAGAGACCTACAGCACTATAGTCATAACCCTTTGAGTGATGAAAAACATATAACAAGCTTATTTAAGTGGCTTATTAAACTGTAATGACGTTGATATAAGCTCTCAATCCGTCAGATGTTCATCGAGAAGTCTCATCTTAATGTTGATTAAGTGCACCGAAAGGTGGGTCTAATGTTTATCTACTGCACCTGAGAACACTCCGGAGTGTGAGTGGAGGACATGAACTGCATTTTATAAAAGATAGTAATAAGAAAACTGACAGAGAGAGAGAGAGAGAGAGAGAGAGAGAGAGAGAGAGAGAGAGAGAGAGAGAGAGAGAGAGAGAGTAGAGGTTATAGAATAAAAGTGGCTTCATCTTGACATCATTTAATGGAAATTAAATTCTAGAAGTCAAAATATTTTCAGTGCATAAGCACACATACTCAGACTATTCAAAGACTCTCTCTCTCTCTCTCTCTCTCTCTCTCTCTCTCTCTCTCTCTCTCTCTCTCTCTCTCCTCTCTCTCTCTCTCTCTCATACACAATAGTCACACTACCGATGAGGTGTTGACAGTTGGAGCTACGAAGGATCTATTGCCCTTTTCTCACTCCAGTATTGCCCATTCGTCTTGATTGCTCTGGATTGCGTCTTGACCTGGATGGAGTTCATAGTGATATGACCCAATGGATACCTGTCAGTGAAGAGACGGATGAGCGGTATCCAGTATCCAAAGTCTTCCCAAGCAGAAAATGGAGTTCGACCATTTTCATATCTTGGACGTTTTCCCTGTTCCTAGTCTGCTAACATTTTCTTCTTTCTTATTAGAAACCCGTCTCCTGTTGCCACTAATACTGCGTTGAGAATAATTTTCACATCATATTTGTTTCTACTAACTTCTGTTTTCCCCTTTCATTCGACAGAAATCTCATTTGGTAGTATTTTCTCAAATATTCCGTCATTGGGTTTCCCTTTATGATAGATTATTATTTTGTGTCTGTATTCACTTTAACCTCATATCTTCGTCTCTACTTTATTCTCTGTATTGCTGCAACCAGTTTTCTCTTTCCTCGTCCCAAGTGTTTAATTATGTATTGGAATAAAATTATTGTTGGAATAAAATTATTTTTCTCCTCCACTTTTCTCTCCACTTTATTTTGTCACAGTTCCAGATTTTCATCGTTATTCCTTTGCCAGTGATTTTCCTTCTATGGATTCTTCTAAGTGAATTTCCATGAATCTCAGGTTTTCCAGATAATCTTTTTTCCTTTTCACTTTCCAGGAAACTTTCAAAAGTTTTCCCTTCAATTCTTTTGGGCAGGATAATTGAAATATTTTTTTTCCGAACGGTTGCGTCCAGGGGACACGCGTCCCTTGTGTTTTCCTTACTTCCTCGGCACAGTGTGTTTAGATTTCCATTCTTTTCGATGTATATTTTTTTAGTAATACGCGGATCCATTTTCCACTGCTCATTTCATCTTACGAAATCTTGGGGCGTGTCTTTCCTACATGGCTTCCAGCCTTTCCTTTTTGTTATTTGGCGAAATACTGTTATGTATATTATATATTGTTAATATATTTTGTTAATTTCCTAATTGATACACACTCCTCAATATTCATACAAACGGTTTCTCTTAAAGGCATTTTACTCTCATGAGAGCTTCTTCCGTCTGCATACTTTCCGAATGGGGGGATTTGATTAGTGAAATGGCAGCGAAGATTAAGTGGCTGATGCAGCTTCAAAACGCATACAATAGATCTGTCCTGTGATTCACTCGGCCCCTCCCCATTGGCCCTTATTAATAAGTTCGTGTTTGATGAAAGAGCAAAATTTGTACTAAAATAGAATTTATTTACAAATAAGGAATAACATCATATCAGTATATGGGTCAAGTGACCTGGAGACGCAGGAGCTAAAGAAAGAAAAGAAAAAATGGCCTCTTTCTGGCTGACCGATCTTAGTCCTGGTTGGACAGAGGAAAGAGAAAGATGTAGAGTCGCGCTTTCTGTATTTCCACCCTAATTCTAAAACTGCCCCGAAGGCTTTATCGCTGGGCAAAGGGAGTTGTGGGCGGGAGGGTCTGACGCGGACCGCCATAACCACGACCTCTTCGGTTGTCATGCCGAGGTCGTCCTAGTGCCAGGGCATAGTGCCTCTCTCCCTCTCTCCCTCCCTCCCTCCCTCCCTCCTCTGGACTCTGCTGCCAACCCAAGATTTGCTCTGGAATGCTGGAACGACTCGAGGTTTCTTGTTACATTTTTATGGTAAGTCTTAGAGAGAGAGAGAGAGAGAGAGAGAGAGAGAGAGAATAGCTAAATGCGGGTGCAATGTCCGACATTAATAACTGATCAAAGTTTATTCCAGCAATAATCATCTTAATTTTTTTTTTATTTTCAGAACCACTGAGGCGTCTCTGTTTTGGTGAGTGTTAATACATTATTATTATTTTTTTTAATGAATTAGGCATTTTTGGGAGGTATTCATTTTTTATTTGTTGTTTATTGAGAGGCATTTATTGTTTTGTGCCTATTTTCTGTTTATTGTCATTTATTCTTTTATTCCCACTTATCACAAAAATTTTGGGATTCCGAATTCTCTTGTTTTTTTATTTATGTCATTGATTTTGTGCTTTTATTATTATTATTATTATTATTATTATTATTATTATTATTATTATTATTATTATTATTATTATTATTATTATTATTATTATTATGTAAAAAGGTTTATGAATTGTATAAATGCATCTTTCCTTCACAAATGAGCCAATCATTTTCCATCTTTTTCCACCCATCCTTAATTATCACTAGGTACAAAACACGAGGCATTCAAGTAGAGGTCCATCACGGTCAGAATAGTTCCTGAAGCCTTTAATGATAAGCGATTATGGCATGAAAATCTGAAATTATGAAAAAAAAATTTTATTGCTCATTCAAATCCTCTTGCAACTACCTAAGAAGCTTTTGTAGTTGCAAGAGGATTTGCATGAGTAAAAAAAAAATGTCATAATTTCAAATTTTCATTTCATAATCATATATCATTAAAGACTTGAGTTTATTTTTATGTCATGAGAATGCGGGAAAAGGGTTTCAAAGGTCATTTGTAGTTGAAATATTATCTATAACCCATTTAGCTTTAAAATTGACCAACTTCATTTTTAAAAATGAAAACAAATTTTCTGTTGCTTACTTTATTATATATTTTTTCTTTTGTCAACGCAACTACAGCCCGTAAGTCACGGCATTTTATGACTTTATAGTTTAACCCAGTTTTGGCAAAAATATAGCAATTTTAATGCACTGGGTCAAACAAACGTCGTTGTTCCTGATTTCTATACAGTCCCCTAACAAGGTGAGCGATAAATTACTCGTATTACAATTTTAAATTATTGTATAATTATGGTTCCCAGTAAGTCTTTTGAATGAGAAAAAAGTGTATAGCTTATGGAAAATATAAAGCCACTTTATACAACAAAATTTGAGTGAGTGAATACAGAACATAATCTTCGACCTTCACTGAGATCCTCTTCAGCTGTACTCAGAAAAATTGACAGTTTACAAACACACAAAAGTGAAAATACACAATTTTTAAAAGGGCGATTAAAATGGAAACTGTCAGTCTGGGGGTCTTTCTTGAGCATTATCATTTCTTGAAGGCGTCCTCTTGTTGCTGTATAAGTAATTGAGTCGTCTGCTGGCCGAAGGAGCAATTTCTTGTAAAATATCTAATTGTAGATTGGGCGTCAGGCATATTAAGTCTTTGAATACGCCTTCGAAGGTGAAGGCCTTGTTTCCTTGGAAAGTATCCAGCAGTCTGGTGAGTGTTCCCTCTACTGCTCTTCTTTTATTGGTATTATGCGACTTGCAGATAATCTTTGCCTTGCCAGAAGAAATTGGATGGTCCAAGTCAAGACAGTGGTTGGCTACGTCACTGTTCCTGGCCCTGGTCCTACATGCATTTTTATGCTCGGCTAACCTGACTGAGCAATCTCTTCCAGTCTCCCCGACATAGATTTGGGCACAATCTTTACAGGGAATAAAGTAGACACCAGTTTTGGATACAGTGACACTGCCAGTCAGTATTAACAATACCTCCCATCTAAAGTGGGTTGTCTGAATAAAAACGTGAAAGTTTGTATTCTTGCCTGAACGAATTGCAGGAATTTAAAGTAAATTACCCTTTTCCTAGATGTAAAATCCTGATGTCTTATTTTTTTATCATAATCCCACCTCTAACCAAACCCACAACTGTAGCAGCCAGATGATGGGGGTAGCACCTGTCACGCAAACCCATCCACAATTGCAAGCGCCTTGTTAGCAAGCTTCAGCGACTGAATCAGCTGTTGCAAAAGATACAATTTTGTGAAAATTTGTCGATATATTTACTTATCATTGATGTAGCACTTAATCTTGGGCAATGTATTTAGATTGTTAAAACCAGGAAGAAGCAGCGAATCTAGTTTAGGAAGTAAAGCAAACAGTGCTTGGTCATTGTATTTATTGCATAATGGTTGCTCAAATATACTCATTATTCATGTATTATTCGTGCATTATTCCGGTATTGTTTTTGTTCATATTGGAATTTCATTCTTGTGGGTTGGTCTGAATAGCAAGAAATTCCAAACCAGGACATTCATTCTATACATTTTATTCATTAATGACCCATGCATTAACCTTGGAGTGCTCTGACATCATAACTTATACGGTACCTGCCTGCAAATACTTCAAAATAATGATGCTGATTTTTTCGTTTTTATTTATTCTCATGGTTCATGTCATTATATTTAAAAATCAAATACCAACGTATTTCCTGGTTCGTATTTCCAATGGAGAAGTGATTTCTGTCTCTGGAAAAGTTATAAAAACGTATCAGAAGTTGATAGCCGAGATATACATTCTCACTGTTGTAGACACAATGGGTAGTATTCGTGAACAGTGCTTTCCCATAATAATTCCAGATAAATAAGTGACAAAAGCACAAAAGTGTTTTTGCTCTGTCAATATGAGTTTTGCTTTTTTTTTTTGACAAAGGCCCTTTCTGACGACAAACGATCTACTTTGACATTCAATTATTATTATTATTATTTTTATTATTATTATTATTATTATTATTATTATTATTATTATTATTATTATTATTATTATTATTATTATTATTATATACAAAATCCACATTTATGTAAAGTACTGTATTTACAAATAATAAAATGAATTCCAGGAGCTTTCGAGAGCCTGCTCAGCTCCCTGAGCTCTCGAAAGCTCCTGGAATTCATTTTATTATTTGTAAATGCAGTACTTTACATAAACGTGGATTTTGTATATTATAAACATACTCACGGGATTGTGAAGAAGATTTGCATTATTATTATTATTATTAATTATTATTATTATTATTATTATTATTATTATTATTATTATTATTATTATTATTATTATTATTCAGATCGCATCCTGTCCCAGGGATATTATAGATTATTAATCCTCTTCCAGATTGTGTTCCATAAAAGGTTCTTTACTGAACGAGGCTTCATGACTCCTGGAACGTGTTCCTGTTATTGCTCATCTTAATCACTCCAGACTCAGACACTTCAGTGTTCAGTCAGGAAATGTTAAGCAATCTGATCTGGTTCCAGTTTCATAAACAGGTTGGTGATACAGATTTGATCAGCAATAGAAGAATTGTAGTATTGATACTGAGGGAAGTAGGGAAGTAGTGCCGTCATTGCACCTCAGGCGGTGCACTGTAGGCATTACTTAAGGTTCTTTGGAGTGTCCTTCCGACCCCTGGCTGCAACAACCCCTTTCATTCCTTTTAATGTACCCCCGTACATATTGCTTTTCTTCCATCTTGCTTTCCACCCAATTGTTTCATAGTGCAACTGTGAGGTTTTCCTCCTGTTACACTTGGAAAACCTTCTTTATTCTCAATTTCCACTTCAGCGCTGAATTAAGGCCTTTGGTCTGAACGTTATATTCCATTTCATTCCACGGTATCATCGTTGTATCTCTTTTAACCTCATAAACACCCTCATATATTTGGGGGTTTTGTCGTTTCCTGACAAACTTTCAAGACGTCCGAAGTGATTGTCAGGGGTTAGTGATTTCCTGGCCTCGACATCATCACGGTATGACACCCCACAGGGGTAATGGCCGAAGTGCCCTCACGTGGTGCATTAGAGGCACCCCCTCTTTAGCCTTTTGCTTTATTTACTTCCATTGCGGATTCCCTGCTGTCCAACCTCTCCAAATGGCTTCGTAGTGGGGGTGTGAGTTTCCTTCCAGGTCATCCAGTAGCTCCTCGTGCGTCATC
>JANJGK010000042.1:602489-607489 GCA_039081455.1 Macrobrachium rosenbergii
GTCCGTCGCTGGTTCGATCCCACGGGACGGTGGACTTATTATCAACATAAAAATTCCCCTTCGGTAACATATATGAAAATATATTATTTCCGAGGTAGAGTGAATTGGATATTAAAGGACGTTTGTAGCTTTCTGATTGTATATGAATCACGGTGATGTGATAAATAGTCATAATATGGCTACGTGCGACAAACGCACTACACGGTCAACATGGCAGAGGTGGGTGGATATCGTCTCCAAACGCAAAACACCTGAGTTCGACGGGTGAGTTGACGGGAGATGTTATTCACTTATACCTCTCTTGTGGCCGATGTCGTTAGTGCGTCACTGTAGTCCTGATTCCTCGTCCGTCGCTGGTTCGATCCCACGGGACGGTGGACTTATTATCAACATAAAAATTCCCCTTCGGTAACATATATGAAAATATATTATTTCCGAGGTAGAGTGAATTGGATATTAAAGGACGTTTGTAGCTTTCTGATTATATATATATATATATATATATGAAAATAATAAGGCCCATAAAACACTATTTAAACGTTGAAACCATATATTTCGGGCACTTGTTTCTGTGCCCCTGTTCACTGGTAGAATATGGACAGGTGGAAAGTTACAATGGTATATATACAAAAACATGAAGGTGTGGCCTTAGGCCTCCGATGTTATGGAGGTGGCGTTTCTTAAGAAGAAGGAGAGTGACCAAATTCCCTAGTGGTTTTGGCCTCATTAGCTCCCGTTTGGCGATGGATCTGGCGGTCGCATTTCTTGGGTCATCTTCTTCAGGAGGGGTTTGAGGATTAAGGTGTCGATGGCGTCCGATTTCCAATGTCCTCCTGACAGGTTTATATTGTTGGTTTGATTGATGATAGCAGATTCCAGCATCTTTCTTTTGTACAGACAGCTACTCTTGAAAACCAACTCCGCCCCACTCCAGTTTATGACATGCCCTGTATTTCTGATATGTAGGAAAATTCCCGAACTCTCCGAAGCGTAACGTACTGATCTTTTGTGCTCTGTTATTCTTTGCGAGAGTGATCTACCTGTCTCGCCTACATAGATTTCATGACAATTGCTACATGGTATCTTGTAAACTCCGGCTTCTTCCCTTTTGTTATTTAAGTATACGTTAACGAGCGAACTCCCGATGGATTTGGGATAATGGAAAATGAAAGGATTATTAGAACTGAGTTGTTCGGTGGCCTTTTGGATGTTTTCATCGAATGGAAGCTTTATTTTGTTGTTGAAATCTATTTGTCTGTTGGGAGTGGGACCTCTATAGTATATTTTATTCGCTTTGTTAATAGCCCTCTCGATAATGTGTGGTGGATAGAGCAGTTGCGTTAGGTGTTGGCGGATCGTGTTAAATTCTTTATCCAGGTACTCATTTGAACATATCCTAAGTCCTCTGAGGAATAAGTTGCACCCTACCATGATTTTTACGGAGACGTCGTGGTAGCTTAAGAAATGAATGTAGGAGACAGCGAAGGTGGGTTTTCTATATACTGTAAATGCATACCTGTTCTGTTTTCTTATGATCAGTACATCTAGGAACGGCAGTTTTCCGACCTTTTCCCATTCTGTTTTAAATTTTATGGTCGGAACTAGCGAATTTAGCCTATTAAAAAATTCATTAAAGTCCCCCCAGCTATTGTCCCAGAAAGTAAAGATATCATCTACATATCTAAGCCAGATCATATTATGGGGTTTGATAGACGACAAAAGTTCTGTTTCGAAATATTCCATGTACAAGTTTGCTAGAAGGGGTGATAGGGGACTTCCCATGCTACAGCCAAATTTTTGTTTGTAAAAATTACCATTGAAAGAAAACACGTTGTTAGTTACACAGAGGTTGATAAGTTTTAAAGTTTTATCTATGCCAAGAGGAAAATGGTCTTCATATGGTTGTAACTTCCTCTCTAAGAAAGAAAACACGTCGGCAATCGGGACTTTAGTAAATAATGACTCGACGTCTAGGCTGAGCAATTTGATGTTGTTTGAGGGGATATTTAAACTATTAAATTTTTGTATGAAATCCTCTGCATGTTTGACGTGGGAGGATGAGAAGGTTCCTAGAAAGGGTGATAACAAGTCTGCGAGCCATTTTGATAATTTGTACATGAAAGAGCCCCTGCTAGATATTATGGGGCGTAAAGTAATCCCATCTTTATGTGTTTTCGGGAGGCCGTAAAAATAGGGGAGAGAGGGGTTGATTACCTTGAATGTCTAGTAATTCTATGTCTTTTTTATTGCCCCCTATGGTTCTAACTGATTTGTTAAACTGAGCAGCAATATTTGTTGTGGGATCTTTCGTTAATTTGCCATAGGTCTCCGCATCGTTTAGAAGTTCTTGAACTTTATTGATGTATGTCTCCTTGTCTAACAGAACTATTTTCCCGTCTTTGTCAGATTTAGTGATGATGATATCCCCCCTTTTTCTTAAGCTAACTAATGCATTTTGGAGTCTTTTCGGGAGCGAATTTTTGTTGTTATTTTGCTCCAAGACATTTAGCAAAATGCCTTTGAGACATGCCTCTTTCTTGTCATAATAGTTTTTTGCAAAATGTTTATCAAAAGCAACTAGGAAATTAAGATTACTCTCGGGACCAGGTTTTAGAGCAAATGAAACTCCAAGATTTAGAACGGTCTGTTCTTCTGCAGTGAGGGGATGGTTAGAGAGATTCAGCACATTATTGGGAAGGCCAAGATTATTCCATACGCTGTTCCTAATCAGTCTTTTTAATTTGTAGCACAAATTTCTGGAGTGGGACTCACTGTTTTCAATAGCACCTGATAGCACAAAATATGAAAGATATCTGTACATACCATCATCCCTGCACATGAGGCGAAGTGACGTGGCTAGCTCACTTATTTTTCTTCTAATCACATAATCTCTTGATGTGTGGCTTGTATTCTGTCTTGGAGGAATGTGCGGATGGAGTCCGGAAATGGGTCTGGCACCGATGTCCAACGCGTGAAACGGTACATTTTGGGAGAAACTTGTTCCTGTTTTTGTATATATACCATTGTAACTTTCCACCTGTCCATATTCTACCAGTGAACAGGGGCACAGAAACAAGTGCCCGAAATATATGGTTTCAACGTTTAAATAGTGTTTTATGGGCCTTATTATTTTCATATTACACTGTAGTATTACAGGAAAAGACATTCATTTTTGCCCATTATGGAACATCACAGTTTACGCCAGTTTTTCGGCTTCAACCCAGCTGTCAAGCACATCTTCAGACGGTACGAACGGCTAGCACATGGGTTACACAAGAGGAAGAATCAGAGAAATTTTCTACAAGAATGCCTACAGGAACAAGTTTCTCCCAAAATGTACCGTTTCACACGTTGGACATCGGTGCCAGACCCATTTCCGGACTCCATCCACACATTCCTCCAAGACAGAATACAAGCCACACATCAAGAGATCTATGTGATTAGAAGAAAAATAAGTGAGCTAGCCACGTCACTTCGCCTCATGTGCAGGGATGATGGTATGTACAGATATCTTTCATATTTTGTGCTATCAGGTGCTATTGAAAACAGTGAGTCCTACTCCAGAAATTTGTGCTACAAATTAAAAAGACTGATTAGGAACAGCGTATGGAATAATCTTGGCCTTCCCAATAATGTGCTGAATCTCTCTAACCATCCCCTCACTGCAGAAGAACAGACCGTTCTAAATCTTGGAGTTTCATTTGCTCTAAAACCTGGTCCTGAGAGTAATCTTAATTTCCTAGTTGCTTTTGATAAACATTTTGCAGAAAACAATTATGACAAGAAAGAGGCATGTCTCAAAGGCATTTTGCTAAATGTCTTGGAGCAAAATATCAAAAAAAAATCGCTCCCGAAAAGATTCCAAAATGCATTAGTTAGCTTAAGAAAAAGGGGGGATATCATCATCACTAAATCTGACAAAGACGGGAAAATAGTTCTGTTAGACAAGGAGACATACATCAATAAAGTTCAAGAACTTCTAAACGATGCGGAGATCTATGGCAAATTAACGAAAGATCCCACAACAAATATTGCTGCTCAGTTTAACAAATCAGTTAGAACCATAGGGGGCAATAAAAAAGACATAGAATTACTAGAGACATTCAAGGTAATCAACCCCTCTCTCCCCTATTTTTACGGCCTCCAGAAAACACATAAAGATGGGATTCCTTTACGCCCCATAATATCTAGCAGGGGCTCTTTCATGTACAAATTATCAAAATGGCTCGCAGACTTGTTATCACCCTTTCTAGGAACCTTCTCATCCTCCCACGTCAAACATGCAGAGGATTTCATACAAAAAGTTAATAGTTTAAACATCCCCTCAAACAACATCAAATTGCTCAGCCTAGACGTCGAGTCATTATTTACTAAAGTCCCGATTGCCGACGTGTTGTCTTTCTTAGAGAGGAAGTTACAACCATATGAAGACCATTTTCCTCTTGGCATAGATAAAACTTTAAAACTTATCAACCTCTGTGTAACTAACAACGTGTTTTCTTTCAATGGTAATTTTTACAAACAAAAATTTGGCTGTAGCATGGGAAGTCCCCTATCACCCCTTCTAGCAAACTTGTACATGGAATATTTCGAAACAGAACTTTTGTCGTCTATCAAACCCCATAATATGATCTGGCTTAGATACGTAGATGATATCTTTACTTTCTGGGACAATAGCTGGGGGGACTTTAATGAATTTTTTTAATAGGCTAAATTCGCTAGTTCCGACCATAAAATTTAAAACAGAATGGGAAAAGGACGGAAAACTGCCGTTCCTAGATGTACTGATCATAAGAAAACAGAACAGGTATGCATTTACAGTATATAGAAAACCCACCTTCGCTGTCTCCTACATTCATTTCTTAAGCTACCACACCGTCTCCATAAAAATCATGGTAGGGTGCAACTTATTCCTCAGAGGACTTAGGATATGTTCAAATGAGTACCTGAATAAAAAATTTAACACGATCCGCCAACACCTAACGCAACTGCTCTATCCA
>JANJGK010000042.1:612489-688627 GCA_039081455.1 Macrobrachium rosenbergii
ACGTTTCTTCGTTGATAATATTTTCATTTTTTATGTTCCTCAAAAATCTATTGATTCTATCCTCGAATTTAAATATGTTGGAGTAATCAGGGATACCAATCTCAATAAATTTTGAATGATCGCTAAGAATAACATTCATCTTATCAATATACTCTTGTTTGTCGAGAATCACTGTACCCTTACCTTTATCAGGTCTAGTGATAACAAGGTCATCACGTTTCGAAAGTTCCTTCAAAATGTCGTAGTCTGTCCTCTTAAAAAACGGGGCCCATTGCGTACGAAGCTTCCTGAAGGTGCTCTGAGATAGTTCGAATAATTCTTTTTGGAGTTCGCTGAGATTGGTCTCAAAGGGCAAGGATTTAAGCCGGTGGAAGATAGCTTCAAGGGGTAAGAAAAACCTGCTATAACTCGGTCTATAGTTAGGAAGCTTCGTACGCAATGGGCCCCGTTTTTTAAGAGGACAGACTACGACATTTTGAAGGAACTTTCGAAACGTGATGACCTTGTTATCACTAGACCTGATAAAGGTAAGGGTACAGTGATTCTCGACAAACAAGAGTATATTGATAAGATGAATGTTATTCTTAGCGATCATTCAAAATTTATTGAGATTGGTATCCCTGATTACTCCAACATATTTAAATTCGAGGATAGAATCAATAGATTTTTGAGGAACATAAAAAATGAAAATATTATCAACGAAGAAACGTATCAGCAATTATTTTCCACAGGGTCTTCTTATGGTGTTTTATATGGATTACCCAAGATACACAAACCCAGCGTTCCTTTACGCCCTATACTTGCGTCTTTTAACACTCCAAACTACAAACTTGCTAAGTATCTTGTTCCTCTCCTTGAGCCTTTAACCAGGAATAATTACACCATTAATAATTCTTGTCAGTTCAAAGATATGATCCTGGCTCAGGACTCTGATCTCTATATGACCAGTCTGGATGTCGAGTCACTTTTTACAAATGTACCTGTGAATGAGACGATTGAAATTATTTTAAATAAGCTTTTTACTCAGCCTGATTCTGTTTTTAATAATTTTACTCGCTCGTCTTTTAAAACCTTGTTGGAACTAGCGGTGCTGGACACAGCTTTTATTTTTAATAATAAATTATACAAGCAGGTTGATGGTATGGCTATGGGCTCGCCGCTCGGACCTACGTTCTCTAATATCTTTATGTGCTCCCTGGAGGAGCGCATGCTGGATGAATGCCCTCTCAGTTACCATCCTCTCTTTTATGTACGGTATGTTGACGACACCTTTGCCCTCTTCAGAAGAGAGTATGACTCGGACGCCTTTTTGGAATTTGCTAACTCCTGCCACCCTAATCTCAAGTTTACTCTTGAAAAGGAAGAGGACAATCGACTGCCGTTTCTTGACGTTCTGGTCACCAGATATAACAATAATTTTACTACCACGATTTTTAGAAAAAAGACTTTTACAGGATTAGGTGCCAATTTTTACAGTTATTGTTTTTATAATTTTAAGATTAATTCCGTTGCAACTCTCTTTCACAGGGCCCTTTCCCTCACCTCTAGTTGGAAAGCTTTCCATGATGAAGTAACCTTTCTTTTAGAATATTTTAAACACAATTGCTTTCCGTCTAAGATAGTTTTTAATAGCCTCAATAAAATACTTAACAAGAAGTTTTTCACTGAGCGATATACTCTTACAGTACCTAAACTACACTTTTATGCCAAATTTCCATACTGTCATGATGTCCATTTTAGAACAAAATTTACTAGTACAATTCAAAAACATTTTGGTGCCATAGATGTTAAACTTATTCCTATCAACCCCCTAACGATTGGCTCTATTTTTAAATTTAAGGATCAGCTTTGTGCTATGATGTCCTCCGGAGTGGTGTATAAGTATTCTTGCCCCAAGTGTAACTCGGGGATTTATGTGGGATCCACTCGGAGACTTCTAAAAGTACGCATAGACTCACATAGGGGGATAAGTTTTCGTACGGGGGTAAAAATCTCCAACCCCGAACACTCCAACATCAGAAGTCATGCGAAATTTTGTAAAACCCCCATTGAAAACAAAGATTTCTACATAATTGGACGAACTTCTAGCCAACTGGAACTACCAATACTCGAGTCTCTTATGATAAAACAGCTTGTTCCGAAGTTGAACACTCAGACTTCGGCTGTTCCTTTGTACCTGTCATAATGATAATGCTTTTGTTGTTTTGTTTCTCCTTTGAAGACTTCATTTTCTGTATTTGTGTCGTACTGACAGGTTGGCCCCATACCCTTAGTCACTTTTATTCATTTATTTATTTGTTTTCTTAATGTGATTTAAAAAATTTTTAGTGTTTTTAAAACATAAATATTTTAAATATAAATTTTTTAAATTTTTTTTTACTTGTCTTTTATATATTCTATTTGTTTTAATTAATTTCTCTGTATTTTACCTGTTCCTCGGTGTCCTTTGTGTAAAAGTTTCCTTTTAAGTCGATTGTCATTTTTTATGTTCTGACTTTGCCTTTGCATAATTTTTCTGTAATTTTTATTGTCTATATATATATATATATATATATATATATATATATATATATATATATATATATATATATACAGTATATGTAGAGAGAGAAAGAGAGAGTCCCCAGTTAACGACGTCTCAGCCTACGCTATTTCGATCTTATGACAGCGTTCAAAACTATTCATAAAAAATCTGGTTCTGACATACACCGAAAATTCCAAAGTTACGACGCCGGGCTGGGTAGCGTTAGGCTGGAATTCCTCAATTTTTTTTATCTCTATAAATTGTTTAATATCAAGTACAGGTGTACCTCAGACTTCGAACTTAATCCGTTCCAGATGGCTGGTCGAAATGCGATTTGTTCAAAATATGAAACAAATTT
This sequence comes from Macrobrachium rosenbergii, assembly GCA_039081455.1. Taxonomy (NCBI): domain Eukaryota; kingdom Metazoa; phylum Arthropoda; class Malacostraca; order Decapoda; family Palaemonidae; genus Macrobrachium; species Macrobrachium rosenbergii. The sequence continues at coordinate 615,372 of JANJGK010000042.1, forward strand.
CCCCATGAAAAAATAAAGGGAATCAGGACAATTTGTTCCATCCCACCCAAAAAGTCCCACTTTTAAAAATGTTTCTATTATTAATGCGTTCAAAAGTTAAATCAAGAATAAAGTAATAAAACAGTACGGTATTTGAAGTAAAATTTCAACAAAAGTTTGTTTCCGTGTATGAGCTAAAAATTCTATTTACGAACTGTTTGGCAAAAATGGCGCGTGGCTGACCGGGATTGAGAGAGGAGAGACGGACTCTCCTTGAGGAAACCGAAATGGTCGCATTAGGCAAAGGTTGGTAACAAAATCCATCTTATTCACATTTTGCAAGGATAATCAAGGGAACCGATAGAGTGTGTGTGTGTGTGTCCGATTGTGTGTCTGTGTGCGTGTATGTTAGAGAGAGAGAGAGAGAGAGAGAGAGAGAGAGAGAGAGAGAGAGAGAGAGAGAGTATTCAGTGTCCAGCAGATGTGAAAAACAATCCCTCACAAGTGTATGATTGTCTACGTGTTTTTTACACTTGGATCTTGAGTGCAAGAAGGAGATTAATTATGCCACAACACATCAACTAACTGTTGGCAAACAACAGACTTTAAAATATAATCCAATAAACATGAGGATTTTGCAAACGAGTAATAAGTAAAGAATGCAATTAAGAAAAGGAAACAGAGATCAAATAACTTCTCACAAGGAAGTCGTTTAAACAAACAACCCAAGCCGAGCAGAAGCTGAACGCGCCAATGTGTTTCGTGATGTGGGATGAGTTACTTTTACAGAGCTAAAAAATCGTAAAAAGCAAGTGCCACTCGATAGGTATTTTACCTTAACAAAAAGGAGTGATTCGGGCAAATCGAGTGTAAGTGAAACCAAACGGGCAAAAGGTATTGAAAGAGAAAAACCATCCGAGCCTAGTCCCAGTGGGACAGTTCAGAAGTCAGTGGGAAGTGGGCCTCTTTCTCTCACCCAATAACCCGCCACCATCCCATCATCCCTCTCCCCTCTTCCGTCTCACTCAGCGTAGTCCCGAACACTCGCTCAAGTAAGACTTTCCTTCGATTTTTTATTGTTATTGTATTGCATTTGATTGTTTTTATATTGTATCGTTATGTTAAATTTATTGTGAAATTCCCTTTATTTTGTTGATGTCCATTGTTACTGCTTTACGTTCATACAGTAATGTTTTTACTGTATTTTCTTTTGTCTCGAACAGCATAAACGCTCCCTCCCTTTATCTCAAGTCAGTTGTACATCACAGCGGTGACGTATGATTTTGTTCATCTTTTATGTTATATTTTATTGTGAAATGCTTTATTCTTTTATTTATTTTGTTGAATATGGTTATCATTAAGCTATATATTCTGCTTGTGTTTTATGTACATACCTGTAATGGAAAAAACATGCGGGTTATTGCCTTTGTTTTTTTTGAAGGACATGATAGGATGTCGCATAAAGTCTAAATAAGACAATCGGCTGCCTCGAAATATGAGTATTTGTTCGAGAAATGACAAAATTTCCTCAAATTTCGGTCGAAAAACAGAATGTTCGACGTAAGAAGCGCTTGATAAATGAGGTACCACTGTACTGTATTTATTGCCAATTATCATTTTTATGATTTTATCTCACGTATCTAGATTATGTGTACTGCATTGTCTCTACTTTGTATATGGCCCTGAGCTGAAATATTGTTACGATTATTATGGTTCCGACTTAACGCCGAATTTTGACTTGCAACAAGCCGCAGGAGTGGATCTGCATTGTAACTCAGGGACTGCCTATATATATATATATATATATATATATATATATATATATATATATATATATATATATATATATATATATATATATATATATATATATATATATATATATATATATATATATGTGTGTGTGTGTGTGTGTGTGTGTGTATGTGTGTGTATACATGTATATATACATGTATATACATGTATATATTGTCACGATGCGTATCAAGTACCTGGTTACTACACGACTAATCTCAAGATTCAAAAATATACCTCACTTCAGCCAGATACCTGAACTCTCATAACATTAATTATTAGGACTGAGTACTCTAAAGGTAACAGTGATCCCTTAAGAAAAAACTTATTTATTACTTGAAAAATCAAACTAAGTCTATCAGAATATGTGTGAGGTATCAGAAATTAAACTAGAAATATTCTCGAGTAGAAGGGCATCGCTCCATCAAAAAACTCTGTTTCCCTGGTCTTAATTCACTTTAGCAAAACTAAAAGAACAAAACATGTTTATCACTTTGCCTTATGCACACACAATCAATCCTATTCACTGGTGATCAATAAATGATACACTGTTTTTCTAAAAATGTTAAATGCAAAAATTTATTTTTAAATTCAAAGCTTATAATTAGAATTCACAATTTGAAAAATTTATTATTACTTGAAAATGACACAACACTTAATTCTTGAATTAAATTATTAAACAAAACTAATTCACAAAAACTTTATCAGGAATTTAAATTAATCAAGCAAAATTTAAACTATCAAGAATTACTCAAGATTTCAAAAGAAAATCTTAATGAATGAAATATTAAATTAAGTATGCAATGTTAAATTACCAAGAAATATTTACAGTGCTATGTAAATAAATGTTACATCACAACATAAAAAAGGTGAAAATATAAAGAGATTATAAATAGAAAAACACAAAAATGCACATAAGATTTATCAATAATGATTTCATTTGGTCAAAATTTCCTAAATTATCATACCATGGTATTAATAAGTAAAATTCACGTTACCTTACACAAACTTGTGAAAACCTCTGTAAAATCACTTACTTCAGCTGCATTACCACAAAACATACTTTGTACCAGGCACCGTTACAAGCTAAATAACTTTACTAAATTCAGATCTCAAAAGTTAATGCTAATACCTGACCACAAAACAATACGTTAAAAGTAATTTCTTTTTAAGAACGAAAGAGAGAGGAACCAAATTAACTGGTCTCAGAAATCAGAATGAAACAATATTCTTCACATATTCTTCAAACTTTTTCAATGCTGTGATTAATGCTATTGTTTCTTTTTCGATTGTTGAGTAAGTTTTCTGATGCTTTTTCAACTTTGAAGACATGAAACATACTGGATGGAAGATTCTGTTGTCATCTTCTTGAAGTAGAACAGCTCCAATTCCACAGTTGGATGCATCAACTTGTTTCACAAACTTTTTACTGAAGTCTGGAGCTTGAAGCACTGATCTTGAAGTTAATATGGCTTTAACCTTCTCAAATGATTCTTGACACTCTGGAGTCCAAACAAACTTTCTTTTAGGACTGGTTAAGTCAGTTAAGGGAGCTACTACGGCTGAGAAATTTGGACAGAATCGGTGATAAAATCCAGCCATGCCCAAAAATCTTTGTAGCTGTTTCCTTGTAGTAGGAGTGGTAGCCTTACGGATGCCTTCTACATTAGCATCAATAGGAGCGAGAAGGCCTTTTCCAACTTCAAATCCTAGATACTGTACAGTTGCCTTTCCAAACTCACTTTTTTGTAAGTTGATTGTTAGTCCTGCTTCCCATAGTTTCTTGAACACTTTTCTTAATATCTTCAGATGTTCTGCCCATGTATTAGAATAACTCACAATGTCATCAAGGTATACACCCACTCCTTCTATTGATCCTAATAGTTGTTCCATCACTCGCTGGAATGTTGCAGTTGCATTCATCAGACCAAATGGCAAAACAGTGTATTGATACAGTCCAAAAGGAGTAATGAAAGCTGACAGCAACTTAGCATTCTCATCTAAGGGAATTTGATAATATCCTTTCAACAAGTCTATCTTGGAAACAAATTTGGCTTGTCCAATATTATCAAGTAATTGATCAATAAGAGGCAAGGGATAATTGTCAGCCACACTGATAGAATTCAGTTTCCTATAATCAGTACACATCCTAAACGAGCCATCTGGTTTCTTCACTAACACACAAGGAGAACTATAATGACTTGAACTGGGTTCTGCTAATCCATGCTGCATCAAATATTCAACTTCTTTCTTCAAAACATCTCGATGAAAAGGCGATAAGCGATAAGCTCTCAGTTTAAAAGGTTTTCCAGCTTCTCTGATCTTTATCTCATGCTTTGTCAAATTGGTACGCCTAGGTACATCTACAAAAATTTCAGGGAAACTTTGAATCACTTCACTTAATTCACTACTTTGCTCAACACTCAGGTGTTTTAGTTTATCTTCCAAATTTTCTAATATTGAAGAATTGTTCATCTTGCTTTCAGCTCCCAATTCGTAGCCATCATCGTCCTCTGTAGATGAAGTTGTCTGTGTTATTGACACTGTTTCAGTTTTAGTCTCTGAGAAGTAAGGTTTCAAAAGATTCACATGTATCTTCCTATGTCGTTTCCTTCTTCCTGGTGTTTCAATCACATAAGTTCGATCACTTAACTTCTCTATTATCCTATAAGGACCTTGAAACTTATTGGTAAGGGGAAATCTTTTCACTGCCAAGAACACTAGAACTTGCTGTCCAATACTAAAATTTCTTAGCTTAGTTTTAGCATCATATTTTCTTTTCATTTTCTCTTGACTTATTTTCAAATTTTCTAAAGAGAATTTTCTAAATTCTCTTAACCTTTTCCTCAAGTTCTTCACATATTCTTCTTGGATTTCCTCTTGATTTTCTTCCCAATTCTCTGCAAGAATCTTCAATGGACCTCTAATGTCTCGACCAAAACTCATTTAATTTGGTGAACATCCCATGCTTTCTTGATAAGCATTCCTAACTTCAAATAACATTAAAGGTAAACCAGCATCCCATTCTCTTCCTGATTCTTTACAATACTTAGTTAACATACTTTCCAATGTCTGGTGGAACCTTTCCAAGGCTCCTTAAGTCTCTGGATGATAAGCAGTTGATAACTGTTGTTTTACTCCTAACAAGTTCATCACATCCTGGAATAATTTTGAAGTAAAGTTCGTTCCTCTATCACTTTGCACAATTTCTGGTATTCCAAACTTGGAGAAAAACTCCACCAACTTCTCAGCAATTACCTTTTGACACATTAATGTTAACAGATATTAATTTCCTTTCCTTGTTTTCGGAAGTGGCCCAACCACATCTATAATCACCTTGCTAAAGGGTTCTCCTCTAACTTCTATGGGTTGTAGGGGTGCTTTCTGAATGGTTTCATTCGGTTTTCCAGCTATCTGGCATGTGCGACACACTCTGCAAAATCTGCTAACGTCCTTGTGAAGTCCAGGCCAGAAAAAATACTTCATTATCTTCTCAACAGTCTTCCTGATTCCCATATGTCCAGACTCGCGCGCTACTGCTACAACTTGTTTCCTCAATGGATATGGAATCAAAATTTGATGATATTCACCCCATTCAGCATATCCTGGTATATCTGCAGGTCGATGCTTCCTCATTAGCAATCCTTCCTTTAGATAATAACAGGTGGAGGTTTGTTACATCTCGTCTTGATCAACAACTCTGAAGAACAAATCAGCCAATGTTGTATCTCTCTTCTGCAGTTTCATTAGCTTCTCTCTTGTCGCTTGACCAACTTCAAGGGCTGAACTCTCCATATCTGCTAACTCTGCCTCTGTAGTTTCATTACTATCTTCAGGAACACTTTGACTACTCGGAGTCTCTTTAATAACAACAGGATCCTCCTCTTCCTGGGAAATCTCTTCATTACTAACACTAGGGGAAACTTCACTTTCCTGGAACAGCTCTTCTAATCTTAAAGATCCGTCACTTGATCCTTCTGGTGCAGGTAAATCCTCAGTATCTTCACTTGCAGACATAGTTCTCTTCATACTCCTGGTAGTTACACAACTTGAAAACAGGTGGGGGTTTTTCTTCTCTAAATCTACCGTAGGACTAACCCTTAATGGTTTGTCTGTCACTATAGGACAAGGAACAAATAGTACACCACCAACTTCATTACCCAGTAAAACATGTACACCTTCAACAGCTAGTGAGTTCTTTACAGCAAAATCAACATTTCCTGTCACCAATTCACAGGACAAATGCAAGCAGCATATAGGAGTTACCTCTTCTCCTCCTATACCCTTCAAAATAACTGAATCTCCGGTGAGGTTCTTCTCCAACTGTGGGTGAGCACCACGAACTACCACACTATGGTTACTCCCCGTATCACGTAATACTTTGACTGGTACCTGCACACTTCCTCCTTGAGTTGTCAGCATACCTTCATAGATATATGGCTTAAAAGCCTCCAAGCTGCTCAGCCACTCATTGCTTGATGTTACATTTCCACTGGTTGCTAAACACTCTGCTTGTTTAGTTTCAGTCGTCCCCACACTGCTCTTTGTAGTTTGCTTCACCTGGTTACCTTTAACCACTTGACCAACTGGTTTGGTCTGCTGTTGTGTCTGATAACAATCTCGACTGTAGTGTCCTACTCATGCACACTTGTAGCAGACAACATTAGTCTTCTGTATCTGTCTTGAGAACAGACTGGATGATGAGGATTTAACATTCAATTGCTGAGGGGTGTTACCTGGCTTTGTATTGGCATAGCCACTAGAAGGATTTCCAATTGTAATATTCCTGAAATTTGGGTGAGACCTGAAACCTGTGCGTTGTTGGTTCTGGTACCTGACGTTATAATTTCTTTTGCTACATATGATATTAAAGTCTTCACTCAATGTAGCAGCTTTGTCAAGTTTCTTAATCTCTCTCTCTCTTAAATAGGCTCTTATGTTTTCAGGAATTCCTCTAAGATATTGTTCTAGGACTACTAATTCCTCAAGTTCGTCCATAGATTTAACTTTAGCTGCCTCCAACCATCGTTTAAAACATCTTCTTACTTTGTAGGCATAATCCAAGAAAGTTATCTTGTCATCCTTTCTCAAAGATCTGAATCTTTCATTATAATATTCAGGGGTCATCTGGTAAACTTGTAGCACATTATGTTTGAGTACCTTGTACTCTTTACACTGATCAGCTGATAAGGCTAAATGGGCACTTCTTCCTTTACCAATGAGAACACTCTGTAACAAGACTGACCATTTATCCTCTGGCCATCCCATACCTGAAGCCACTTTTTCAAAGTGATCAAAAAACTCATCTGGAGCTTCTTCTGTAATCTTTGGAATTAAGTTCTGCACTCTTACTACATCAAATACAGGGTCTGAATTACCTTGAGTAGGGTTAGATGGTGTTACAGGTAATGTGGATCGAGCTTTTATTAACTCCATCTCCCTTTCATGTCTTGCTCATTCTCTTTCTTCTTCTGCTGCCTTTTCTTCTTCTCTTTCTTTTCTTTCTCTTGTCTCTCTATCTTCTCTTTCTCTTTCTGCCTGCATTTTCTCTCTTTCAGCCTGTATCCTCAGCTTAATCAAATTTTCTTCTGCTTCTATACGTCTAAGTTCTGCTTCTGCATCACTTTTCTCTTTCTTTTGCTCATGTTTATCTGTAATTTCTGCCTCAGCTGTGTTCAACAACTCCTGTGCATCTCCTAACTCTTCATCTATTTTACCAGAGTCCATCAATGCTTGGATTGCAATATATTTGATTTGTGCCTTAATCATACCACTAGACACATTACCCCCACATGCCACTGCTAAAGCAATCCACTGTGCTTTAGTCAGGTTGGATTCAGATAACTCTTGGATGGAAGGAGTTGCTAAAAACTTCTGCATATTGAACAGAGCCATTTTCTCTAAGTTACTCAACTAAATAATTCACAATACAAAGCAAAAAATAACTATGTGGTCACTCTCCTATCAAAATATATCCCTAACACCACCAGTATAAACCTTAAACCAGAGTGATATGTTGTTTTGTTCCCGGGTCTCTGGGCACCAAACAATATAATGTCACGATGCGTATCAAGTACCTGGTTATTACACAACTAATTAAAAATTCAAAAATATACCTCACTTCAGCCAGATACCTGAACTCTCATAACATTAATTATTACGACTGAGTACTCTAAAGGTAACAGTGATCCCTTAAGAAAAAACTTATTTATTACTTGAAAAATCAAACTAAGTTTATCAGAATATGTGTGAGGTATCAAAAATTAAACTACAAATATTCTAGAGTAAAAGGGCATCACTCCATCAAAACAACTTTGTTTCCCTGGTCTTAATTCACTTTAGCAAAACTAAAGAACAAAACATGTTTATCACTTTGCCTTATGCACACACGATCAGTCCTACTCACTGATGGTCAATAAATGAAACACTTTTTTTCTAAAAATGTTAAATACAAAAACTTATTTTTAAATTCAAAGTTTATAATTAGAATTCACAATCTGAAAAATTTATTATTACTTGAAAATAACACAACACTTAATTAATTCTTGAATTAAATTATGAAAAAAAACTAATTCACAAAAACTTTATCAGTGCTTTTGCTCTGTCGATTTGAGTTTTGATTTTTTTTTCCAAAGGCCCTCTCTGATTACTAATGTTTTACTTTGACATTCAGCGTATTATTATTATTATTATTATTATTATTATTATTATTATTATTATTATTATTATTATTATTATTATTATTATTATTATAAGCCTAACTGCAACCCTAGTCGGAAAAGCAAAATGTCACAGCCCCAATTGCCCCAATATGGAAAACAGCAAGTACAGAAGAGGAACTGAAAAGTAAAGGATAATCAATGGAAGAGAAATAACAAACAAGGTGAAGAGACATAAGGAGGTAAAGTGAATAAGGCGAAAAACAAATGAATTGCGAAGTGAGACTATGGCCGCCTGCTCAACAAAATATTTAGGCTAAATTTGTACTTGTGAAGTTGTAAAGGGAATCAATTAGCAATTAGGAACTTGGTGAGAGAGCTGGTAATTTCTCTCTCTCTCTCTTCTTAAGAATTCTGGTGTCAATGTCGCATTTAAGAATAATAAAACAATGAAAAATGTACTTATCAAGAACTCCCCTGACAATACTAAAGGGTGTGTATTTAAAATTCCATGTAAGTCTTGTGACAACTTTTATATTGGCCAAACGGGGAAAGCACTGGAAAAAAAAATTGAACAGCATAAGAAATGTGTGAGATATGCACAGGGGAACAGTGGTATTTTTGTACTTGTTAGTGAGAACAATCATGCTATCAACTAGGAAGGGGCAAAAAAGATTATATATTCTAATAATGCACTGGAAAGGAATATCATTGAATCTAGCTTTATAAAAGAAAGTTACAACCATAATATGAATATCAGTCAAGGGATGTATAAACTTGATCCTTTAATATCAAAAGAAATTTGTAAATTGTTTAAATTTTAAGGCAAGCAGTAGAGATGTATGAATATAGGATTATCATATTGTAAACACAGTACAGGGGCAGTAGTGCTAATGAGATTCCAAACTCCGCTTCCCTGACACCTGTCAGGTGTGGATCTGAGGTCGCCTAAGGTCGGTATGTTTATCAGTATTGTCCCCTGAGAGTATATTGTGATTTTTAGCCAAATGAGTTTTGAAGGCCACTCCTACCTCGACACCGGCCGGTGGGTGGATATGTAGTCTCTAACGGTTGTGTATGCTCGTCAGTACTGTTCTTGTAGTATATATATTTGTGACTTCTTGTACTCTGTATCAGTCCTTCGTCAATGGCTTGGAAATAAAGTCGAAACCGGTCAGGACATACACCCCGTCTCTTATTTTTCACCTGTGGTATTGTATAAATGAATCACGTACAAAAGTGATATAATCATATATATATATATATATATATATATATATATATATATATATATATATATATATATATATATATATATATATATATATATATTTATATAATATACATATATATATATATATATATATATATATATATTATATATTATATATATATATATATATATATATATATATATATATATATATATATATATATGTATATATATATATATATGTATATATATATATATGTATATATATATGTATATATATATATATATATATATATATATATGTATGTATATATATATATATATGTATGTATATATATATATATATATATATATATATATATATATATATATATATATATGTATATATATATATATGTATATATATATATATATATATATATATATATATATATATATAATTATACATAATCTGTGAGTTTTGTACTAAATTACAGTTACCTTACTTACAGAACCATTTTTTTAAGCGTATTTGTTTGTGTACTCATTTGTTTTAATTTTAAAACATGAAGCAAACATTGAATAGGGTCTTCCTTTCCTTCAGAGCATCACTGCACATCGCTAATCATTTCCCAGAAAGACTCTGTCCCTGAATTCGTCCGAATCGAATATTTGCAAAGACTTTCCGCTCACAGACTCTGACGTTGGTCCCTCGTCTTCTTCCTTTGCTTCATGTGGCTGATTTGAGACGCTGCTTTAATCCTCTCCATCCTTTCTTTTCCTGCTTGTTTTATTTTCCAATTATTTTCATTCGCCTTTATATTTAAAATGGAATCTTCGTTATGGAGAGAGAGAGAGAGAGAGAGAGAGAGAGAGAGAGAGAGAGAGAGAGAGAGAGAGAGAGAGAGAGAGAGAGAGACGGGCTGGAGATGAAATATGTAAAACGAAGAAACGAGTAAAAACCGTTAAAACAATGGAGAAAATTACTGAAAAATATTTCCATTTCTAATAATAATAATAATAATAATAATAATAATAATAATAATAATAATAATAATAATAATAATAATAATAATAGCTGTCAAGAAAAATCAAAGCATAGTATAAAGAAGAAAATTTTAAGGAAAGACTTCCATTGGACTTCTCGAACAATGTTCGATTCAATACTAGATACATTGCTGAAGTCTTTTGCGACGCCAGGTAACATTTCTCAAACAATTATGCTCAAATCGCGAACCAAGATCTTAATAGCTATCAAGAAAAATCAAAGCATAGTATAAAGAAGAAAATTTTAAGGAAAGACTTCCATTGGACTTCTCGAACAATGTTCGATTCAATACTAGATACATTGCTGAAGTCTTTTGCGACGCCAGGTAACATTTCTCAAACAATTATGCTCAAATCGCGAACCAAGATCTCTTATTTCATTCCGAAATCTGTCCGATTCGACATGAGAAACTTTGAGGAAAATCGGTCAGCAAGGAACTGTGCCAGAAATCCTCATAAAATCACAGTTCAGTTACACTCAGGAACAAACACAATTTCCTCCGTACTTACTGACAACCAGAAGGCTATACATTGCTTGTACGAGCAATCACACGTGGACTCTTGCAACTCCTCTCGCCCAAACATTGGAAACTGTAACATTGCTCTAAAATAGTTCTCGAGTTCTAGATGCATTCTAATGTCTCAAATATCTTGTTATATTTAAATTGAATTTTATTTTGGGAATCGAGAAATTAATTTCAAACTTCGACAGTGAAATTTTACTCCGACGCACGAAGAGATAAACTTGAAATGTAAAACTAACAACTGATTTTAAAAAAATTAACAGACAAAGAGGCGTGAAAGGGATGCAGGTGAGACGGTAAAAAGACAGTCTGTCGATGTGGAAGCCTCTTTGGTTCCTCAGAACCTGTGGTGGTCCGAGATTTGGCTGACGTCTGGATTCTGGAAGCCCTAACAGTTACAAAAAAAAAAAAAAAAAACGAGAAATTTATGCCTCAACATGAAAATAACCTTGTAATCGAGAATGTCGTTGTTCATGATATTGAATTTTTTTCTCTTAAATTTCATTGGTGGGGAGGTTGTGCGGTCTTCTTAACGTCAAATACTGAAGACTGCGAAACGCACCCTGAAGGAGCGGTCAGTGTCTGTAAATGTTATAAAGATGCAAAGATTAATACTTGCTAAAATTAAGTGACCTCCTAAGGAATTATTAATTTTTTTGAAAGCCACGCCCACCCTTCCTCGGGACAGGCAGAGTGAACCAGAAACTAGAGGACGCCTCGGGCTATAGACAGACAGAATATAGAATTTAGGCCAAAGGCCAAACGCTGGGACCTATGAAGTCATTCAGCGCTTAAACAGAAATTGAGAGTAAATAGGTTTGAAAGGTGTAACAGGAGGAAAACCTCGCAGTTACCTTATGAAACACTTCTTGGGAGAGGGTGGAAAAAAAGATGCCAGAAAGGACATGACTGGAGGAACAGTAAAAGGAAAGAAAGGGGTTGCAGCCAGGGCCTTGGGCTACAAGACAAGGCTCTTTGGCACAGTCCCAATTCTGACCCTAAATCCCGGCCGGTTGTTTTTCTCAGCAGCGGATTTTTTTTTTTTTTTTTTTTTTTTTTTTTTTTTTTTTTTTTTCTGTACCGGGCTGGGCTTCGACACGAAACTATGGGAGTAAGTAGCTCAAGGTCCTTTAAATATACTAGAGTATATTTAAAGGACCTTGAAGCAGCTGATGAACAAATCGAAAGGGTTGTGGAGAAAGAACGGTGAGAGTGAACATTCGAGACAATGAAGCAGCATAAAGGAGGGACATCAGAAAAAATTATAGAAAAAGAAGTACAAATTTTCAAATTGTAAGTAATATAGAACCGCTGATTTAGTGTTACATTTCTGACTTTGCTCTTCCAAGTAAGCTCCCAGACTGCTGTAGCTTTCCATTTCGTCACCGAAGGACTTCCGCCGAGTCAGCTGTTCTGTGGGTTTTGGCGTTTCACTTTTCTGGGTTTTGAAACATAAATAATCACGGGGGAGAGAGACGTCCAGTTATCGTACTTACAACAAATTAGGTCTTTAAACGCTTTTTGCATGTCATTTAAAGTAGAAGAGTGAATGGTTTGACATCTGGAACGCTTCTCCCAAATAACAATAATTCACTTCAACCCCAGTGACCGCTGTGTCTCGTTTTCGATTCACTGGTTGTCCTGAAGTTTCAGTCTTTGCAGTGAAAGTGACGATTATTACCATAATAAAAAAGACATAGAATTAAATCCGAACGTCGAGCCAAGAATTAACTGATTTTGATATCTACTGCAGTAAAACGATCTGATTATAAACGATTCTCTTGCATTGTCAATTCGATGATTTTTTCGTGAAATTGCTCTTTCACCTACTTTACAGAGATTGTGTCTTAATGTCAGTTATGATAATCCCTTGCATACATCTTTGTCAACAATATCGACGACCAATGTTGTGATGCCGGGTTAGCATAATTAATTAATGCCTCTGTTCCCTCTTGATGAACAGCTCACAAAGGACACGCATTTCGAATTCATTTACAGAACTCGACGATATCTCGGCCTTGAGAGAGAGAGAGAGAGAGAGAGAGAGAGAGAGAGAGAGAGAGAGAGAGAGAGAGAGAGAGAGAGAGAGAGCAAAATCATTGATGTGCAGCAAAAAAAAAAAAAAAAAAAGGAGTTTCAATTCATACATGAAGAGACAGTAATTTTCAAAAGAATAACTGAATTACCAGTCAGGTACACGGAATGCCCGTAATCCACATAGTGATTAAATCCATCTCTCAGTTTCTTTCGGTCTGATATAAAGCTAACGTACCGTCATTAAAAATCAGTTACACCAGTCAGTGATATCTAGTGGTTTCTAATTGCAGAAAGTAGTAATGAAATCTCATGGCTTTTTGAAACCTTATTTTGACAGATGTTGTCGTGTTCTAGGTCTTCTTAGAGACTTTCTGACAGAGGTTACATTTAGATGAAGAATTTATATTTGATAAGAAACTTTGCACAAAGCATAAATGGCATAAAACAGATTTATTCTTCCATTTGTGGTTAGGATGATTTACTAATTCAAATACCGATTCGGTATTGCATGCAGGAGAATAAATCCAGTTTTTTTTTTATCAGCAAAATGCAATCAGGAAGATTTTAGATAAAAAAAAAATAGTATTATCGCGGTTGTATTTGCGTAGTGCCAAGAGGGAAGTTAATTAAAAAAAAAAAACTTTGAGGTGAGAGGCCACAGTTTACAAAAACCTCAAACATAAGCTTGCAAAAATACTCCTACTAGAGAGAAAAGCTCCTACTAGGGAGACATAGTAACCCATCATTACAAAGGAATGACGAACTTGCTCTTTGGAATGAAGTCTCAAGGGCCAGGAGACTCTGCCGAAAACTCAGAACAACCACCAGCTTTCACTACAGTCAGCTTATTTCCAGGACCTGCCACCACCCTTTTTCATGGCTAAGGAAATTATAACACAAATTTATTTGCCAATTTCAAGATTTTCCAAAGCTGGTAAAAAAGAGGCTATTATTTCCCAATGCACCTCTTACACAAAAGATAGAAAGTTCCATAATTATGCATATGTGTAACTAATAAAATAGATTGTAATATCTAGCACTGTGTTAAATAATGACAGGCTTTCCACTGAATTTTAGACAACGGAGATTGTTTTTGCAGCATCACCAGAGGCAGCGTCCTCAAACAGAAGTGACTCTTGGCGGTTTGCAAAAAATCAAGTTATTTATGATATACTGTATATTCAAAAAAACACTGATAACCGATATCTTGCAATATCTTAAGAAAACAACTTTTCAAAGAAAAACAATGTCACTTGTTGTGGAACACGAATTTCTTTTCAGAAAGAGGCTTAAAGCTTCTGATAGTACGCCAAGAAGACTACGGATCAATTGGTTCTCTCTCTCTCTCTCTCTCTCTCTCTCTCTCTCTCTCTCTCTCTCTCTCTCTCTCTCTCTCTCTCTAAGCTCTACCGAAATTGTGTCGACAGGCGTTTGATTACGGAAATAACTATAACTTGTTTGTTATGAGAGATAAGCTCTTTTTTTGTCATTTGTATCTTTTTGTTTATTTATTTGAAGGGATTAAGTCATTTTAGATTCATAGTTAAATAGACAAATATAAAGAAATGTATGATTCTTGACTTAAGTTGTAGAGATCATCCCCAACTATTATTAAGGATAAGTTTATGTTTTGTTCACCGTTAATCAAATGGCACTCTTCCCTTTCACATGAGAAAAATAATAAGAATCTACGAATCTACTGTATCTTAAAACAATTTATTTGAAAATGCAATATACGTTCAGAAATATGATGCATATGCTCCATTACACTTTCAGCCTCTTGGGCCTTGATCGTGTTTTTATTGTGTTTGGTCTGTAGGCATTGATTGACCTCTGCTGCTCATGAGTGCCCTTGGGCCTTTTAAACCATAACTTCGTTTTCTGGCTACAGATGGTTCCAGATCTTGGTTAAATCTCCATGTTTATTACGTTTCCTTATTTCTGGAGCTGCCGTTTTAATCATTCCAATTAACAGAAAAATCTGATACTGTAAAAAAAGACAACTAATTTAGCTTTGTTGATATTCATACATGACAAACTTATAAAGTACATTTATTATTACAGTCACAGATGGTGCCTTAACAATTATAGTACATAAATAAAAACAATTAAAAATGTAAAAAGTTGTCACTATCATTTGATCATATCTCCGTGTCCTGACGTGTTTCTGATCCTTGAGCTGTGTAACATCCCTTCCTTCCAACGTCTCTTTTACTGCGTCTTCTTCGTCGTATTTCTTAAATGCTGCTTTCAGCTCGCGCGTATCAACAGAAATATGGACAGCATCATCTTGACAGTGAATACAGCCACTGTCATCCTAATTCCTTAACCCCCATGAAAAGGCATGAGAACTTACCATACATAATTCCTTCTAGGTGTAAGATCTTCATAAAGCTAGATGAATTAAATATTAATTTGTTTTGAGGATTTATATATATATATATATATATATATATATATATATATATATATATATATATATATATATATATATATACATACACACACACAGACACACACACACACACACACACACACATATATATATATATATATATATATATATATATATATATATATATATATATATATATATATATATATATATATATATATATATATATATAGTGCACATATTGTAGCAAGTATTGGGTCTTATACCAATAAAAACTGAACAATTCCCAGAATAAATAAAGAAATGAAAAATTGAAGCGAGAGGGAACTTTGTAGCTAGCCATGACCCCTTTTATGTTAATTTAAGAGCTCTCCTGGGAAAACAGCTGGATGCTTTGTGAACTGTACTCTAGTCGCATCTCTCTCTCAGCCAAGCCCCTGTTTTGCTGTCGTCTGGCAGCAGATTGCTTTGTCTTTCAGAGACTCATGCAAGTTGAGATAGCCAGAGGGCAGACCCTGATAGTCCAGGATCCATGCTGCATATCCATAAAAAAGTGGTTGTGCATGCGGTTTTGGTGCAGAAATGGGTTCTATAGTGGCTAATGAATTAATTGAATTTGGGTTGACATTTTTATTTTGGAACATTTTCGTTCTGGCGGCCATTTTTAAAAAGAAAACTGGAATATCATAAATGACCCCAATAGTGGAAATATAGCGTTGTTAAAGCTACTCATTTGTTGCAATCAGATTAGGGATGGAATATAACAATTTTAGGCTCCTGTAAAATCATTCAAGGTTGAATTTTCCACTTCATATATAATTAAAATTCTTATTTGAAAAAAATTCCATTTCATAATTCAAATGTGAAAGGACCAGCACTCCAATTCCCAGTCACTTTTGCACTAGAAGCTTTACCATTGGCACTTCGATAACTTTGATTTTGAGGACAGCTCCTCGCTCTCTGGAAATGCCGGTACGCATGACACAGCAATGGTCCTCTCCCAAGACATCTCTGTAGGAAAGCCAGATGTATCTACTACAGGCTTAGAAAGTAACCAAAAGACCTTATCTAAGTAACAATTTCAAAGTAGCTAAGGACGATGGACTGCCTTTTTCATCTGCAGCATTACAAAGCACAAAATTTTTTTTTTATATATTTTGTAATATGTGTACAACCAGACAAAGCAAGTGACTTACCACCATGGGGAGCCATCCATGCTCTAATATCTCAGAGCCACTTACCCCTAAAGAAGGTTGGCTTTCTTCCAGTCATTCCTCACCCAGTAACCAATTATGCCACGGTATACACTGCCTTGAGAAATTTTCAGTGTCAGAGAACAATTTACACAGTCAATCCTGCCAATAATACATGATAAGGGTGTGTTCACATTGTAGTAGATATTGTCCTGAGCAACTCCAAAGACTTTGTACCCAATGTTGGGAATGTTCCACATGACTAAAGTAGCCCTTCGTTGTGCAGGAAGATGCATAACCGGTACTGGCATGGACGATGCTCTAATTGAATGTGAGATATTTAGCATCGAGACACTTGATGCTGTTCTTAAGGGTAAGCGTTCTGGAATTCTACTGAAAGGGATAAGTATGGAAACATACTCAGTAATGTTACAGATTTGGTAGAGGCACTAAAAGCACAACATACTGCAGATGCAGCACAGCATTTCCAGGATGTGCTGGATCAAGGGCAAAAGCTACAGCAGTCATTTCTAGAGTTCAAGAAGCCTGCTTCTGCAAAGTCAGAACTATGCCAGTACTGGTGTATCTTGCTAGAGATGGTTGGGCTCGTAAAGAACCTTGTGGCATCTAATCGTGATGGTTGCTGGCACCTTCGTGTTCAAACTGTGGAGTCACTGGTGAAACTATTTCGTGAATTTGACTGTGTGAACTATCTGTGTTATGGCTCGTGATATATTGAGAAAGCTAGTTCTGTGATGGTCACTTTGTGGTAAAAGAGAAGGATGGACAGTTCAGTGCAGTTGCTCCAGACATGAAACATGAGCAGACTATACAAAGATCACAGAAAAGCTCTAAGGGAATCATAGGGCAGACTGGGAGAAGTGAGTATGCGTAACATACTCACATAAGCATACTTTTTGTGAACTGACACATGCTAAAGTGATGGAGCATATGGAGACCTACCATCATGAACTTACTAGGAGAAAGTCGAAACTGTTTGACCAAAATGTCACTCGGTTACTGCAGTTCCTAGAAACAAAGGGCAATCCTTTTGATGTCACTCAAAACATAGACCTTCACAACCTTATCACAATGTATAGTGTTGATGACAGTGTAAAAGAATGGCTTCTCAGTGTAATGAATCATGGAAAAGATGCTTATACATTGTTTTGCCAGGAGAGACATATCATCAAAGAAAAGAAACTGGGAAATAGAATATCTTAAGTTAACTTGTCAAATTTTAACTTCTCTAAGGGACCAAGTAAACAAGCTAGTGCAGTATCAGTGACTGCAAAGGAACTTGGCTTAACACAAAACTGGTTTGAGATTGCCAGACAACGTGGAGAGACCACAAGGGATATCTTTTTGCATGATATACTGCAGACAAGTCCATTATTTGATGGTGACTTTCCAAAGAAGCCAGCAAAGCACAAGCTTATAGAAGAACTGGAGAAGAATCTCTCAACAGAAGACTATTTATTTGAACTTGTACCCAGCTCTAAAACAACTGTACTTGTTGATTTCATGTCACAAATACGTATGGTAAAGATGACAACACAGAAAACATTTGGCCAGTTAATAAAGACCATCTTCCATAAGGCACAGCTTGTTTGTTTTACCTAAGAAATCCACATTGTCTTAGATAGTTATTTAGAAAAGTCAACCAAAGAGTCAGAAAGAATCCAAAGAGCATCGACCTCGGGAAGCATGGACTTGGTATTAATGTCTTCAAGAACACCAGTGCCTGTCCAGTTGGAGAAATTCTAGGCATCATCAACTAACAAACAAAATCTACAGAGTCTTGCTTTCACTGAAGCCAAGATATATTCAGCACAGACTGGTACATCACTTGTAGTGAATAGAGTTATAGTGAATGGTGAGGTTCTTCCAGCTCAGAGGTTTACAAACAGTGAAGTCTATACCCTAATGGAACTGAAGAATTCTATTGAGGAGGCAGATTATCAATTAGCGCCACATGCCAACTGGGCAGCTCAACACAACACTAAGAGGGTTGTCCTGCTTTCAAATGACACAGATATCATTGATATCATACTGTGTTACATTGACACATTTGAATCCAATGGGCTGTCAGAACTTTGGATGCAGTTCGGGACTGGCGAGAAACAACAATTCTTACCACTCCATGCTCTCTAGAAAAGACTTGGCCCTAATTTAAGTTATGTGATAATCAAAGCTCACTTAACCTCTGGAAATGATGCTCTCAGCAAGATAGGCACGAAGCATGGAACACTAGCTGCTGATCCAGTGTTATTCCTAACCGACTTTAGCAAAACAGATAACGTTTCTGACACTGATGTACAGATTCTCGAGAAATATCTAGTTAAGGTCTGGTCAACTCAGGCAAAAGTTGTCACGTTTGATGAACTTCGATATGAAGACTACCACAACACTCGCTACTTTTTCACCAACATCCAGTGTCATAAAGGGACTTACAAATAACATTCCTTGCTGTTTGTGAAGCTGTTACTCTTTTGGTAAAGAGAATTTTGCTTGAGCCTCTTGGCTATGGATGAGAAGAATCTGAAGGCGTTTGTGTACATTCAGAATGCCTAAAACCACTTCCTGATGTCCTACTAACTGTTTGCGGCTCTAAAGACTTAAACCAAAAGGGGGTAGATGTAGGAAGTCAAACCTCAGTTGTTGCATATATTGCAAATGTTCTTCTTCAAGCAATGATACATAAAAGACATTGAACAATTTAAGTTAAGAGCAGCTTCTTTGCAGGGATAACAATGCAAATATATCTATATAAAAGATAATTAAAAATATTGACTCAAAATAATATTGTTTTAAATCCAAGGTTTGGTTAAACAGTCTTGTTGCAGAACTGGTAGCCAAATGGAAAATGAATAATGAGTAATTGAATTATTAAGGATTATACAGTGTCCTTAGGTCAAAGCCCATGGCCACTGAAAAAAGAAGACAAGAGTTTGGACAGAAAACTGAAGATGAATGTGGAATGTGGGGGACGGCACAGTTGAAAGATGGAGGTATTCAGTTAAGTTTATGGCAATTTAGAAAGATTCAAGGCTATGGGACAACAAAGGCCACGCATAGAAGAGCGAAAGATAATAGAACAAAACTGAAAAACTACAAATCCAAGCCCTCAACCTCCATCCACAATGCACAAACTGGGGAAGGTGAGGCTACAGATACTCTAATTCTCTGGTCTAAGAGCCCATGACTATGTCAGGGAGCCCTTCCATGGGGAATAATAGTACCTAATCATCTATTCTAATGCATTCACTTTGTCCAGCAGCATTAAAATACAAAATACCACTTTAGCAGTCCTTTTCATATAATAAAATGCCAAATTTTTGGTAATTTCAGTGTTTGGAATAGTCATTTTCCAAAATGGCTGCCCTCCTGGAAATGTCCCATATTACAAATGTCTACCCAAAATAATTTTGATTTTTCATGTTCATAGATTGCAAAAACACTTTGAAGCTCTAAGCACATCAAATTTTTTGTGACACTCTAGGCTGGATCGAAGACTGAGGAAAAACACCCCTGGTCCAGCCAGCCAGGAGATCAAGAGAAAGTCAGTAGCCAGCGAACCCTAATCGGAGTTACAGCTGTCCTTCCAGCTTCAAGAGACCTTCTCCTAATGGCCTCTCTATCTTGAAGGCAACCCAGCATCCATAAGGACGTCCTGCCATGCAGCTAAAGGAAGGAACAGTACTACTCATTGTTTTATGAAGCATACGCAATTTGCAAATGTATGTCTGGGAAGCAAGGGAATCTTCCTGGTATCTGTTATCTTTATCTTTTTCTCTCGAACTTACTCACATTTAATTATACCATTCAGTGCAGTGCAGTGTAACATATGTGTCGTGTTTTCCTTGGATTTAGTGAAGTATAGTAAACGTTCCCCATTGGCAGAAGCAAAATTAACATAATGCTCCCTCCCAGCTCTTGCCTTAATTTATATATATGTGTGAAATGGTAATTAGGGCAGTGTGTTAATTAGACATCTCTTTGTTCCTACAGTAGTGATGTCCAATGTTACTGTCTCAAGAGTACTTCTGTCCTGACCCAAGATTTCCAGGAATTGCATCATTGGAAATTCCGTTGTATGAACAATACTCTCACAAGAAATAGATTCTCCTTTAATATTAATGTGCCCCTTGCAAGTGGGTTCATTTCATTTTAACCCTTACCGGACTGGCATAATCATATGAGGAACTATATCAGGTTTTGAGCGAGCGCCTGGCCACCTCTTATGAGTATTAATGTTGCACACCATATGTTTGGATAAATTTAGCGGAAATAATGTTCGTATCACTTCAATGGGCCATAAATGACTAATGGCAACTGTACTAGTATCTCACTATGGGAAAGACATAGTTCAGTATGCCTTGAGATTTCATGGGGTTATGTACTGCCTCTCTGTAGCTCCAGGATGTCTTTTTACTGATTTGCTCACAAACATACCCAGGGATTGCTGTTGGTTTTAGTTCTTATCTTTTATGATAGTATATATGTCAGCTATAATTGTAATTTTGCAAAGACATATTAGAAAAACATGTATACCTCACAAAGAGGTACTGCATCTCCTCATCTCAGTAAATCTTGCAAATAGTTCACAATAAATATATTCAGTGTTTGTTACTGATTTTAGTTCTTATCTGTGTGAGCTATAATTATAATTTTACTAAATAAAATAAAATAAATTATTAGAAGAAACATATGATGCATAACGCTGTAAGATTTTTACAAGCGTCATGGAAAAGAGGCTCCACACAGGGCTGTAATATTGACTTTCAACTTCCTGTGGAAGGTATAGGAAATTTAAAAAAAAAATTTTCTTATGCTATGTGCATTTGCTTATCTTCCTCTTTCCAGAGATGTGTTTTTTCTTGAATTGGCCAACCTTAAAGTTTGCCCGGTCTGGGGTGTGCTTCATATATATTTAGCCCGTCCTGTAAGGGTTAAACTATTAAGTGGTGTCCTGGTGTTATTTACACTGTTGATTTACCTTGTAAACATGTAATTAAAGTAATTGTAAAGTACTAGGATTCTCACTTTTGCGACCTTACCTATTCTTTCCATGTTCTTTCTCCATTTACGTCTCTGTGGCCATTAGCAAGACTATTTATGCAAGTATCAGAAATCAACTGCTCAGCCACAGACGTAAATATATATATATATATATATATATATATATATATATATATATATATATATATATATATATATATATAATATATATATATATATATATATATATATATATATATATATATATATGTGCATGCTAACTAGTAATTAATGTATTCTGATGAAATCAGTATCATGTGGTTCATGTTCGGCAGCAAGAGGATAGCAACAGCGGAATCCTGACTGGATGCATTACCCGCTTTAATACTCGTGGTGGCTGCGTCAGCTGTGTTCGACTTTAATTTCTTTTTATAATTGTTTTTTGTTACTCCATTCAGCCAGTAACTCTCTGATGTTTGACATCCTTTTTCATTCCTTGTGAATGGAGAGATAGAGAGTCATGACCTGGGATTCTTTTATTGGGAAAGAATACATTATTTGAGGATAACTTTACGGAAGACATCCACCACATTTCAATTGCCGGACCTTCTCTCCATCGTATTACTCGACAACTCGCATCTCGTGTATTCTTTCCAAATAAAATAATCCCAGTTCACGGCGCTTTATCTCTCCTTTCACAAAGAATGATAAACATCGGCGAATTACTGGTTGGATGCAGTAACACAAAAGAAGCAATTATCAGAAAGATGGAAAAAACTGCAATCAACTGCAACCTACCTGCTTCAAAAGGGTCTTCTGCTGACATACACTTCAGTAATCGAAATATGCTAATTTTGCCTGTTTATTTCCTTTCTTTTTTCTCTCTTTACTCATTTTTCCTCAGGGATTAGGTTCTGTATTATATCTAGTTTTTTTCTTTGTTATTTTCTTCACTTGCCACTTTTAGTGGTTTCCTCTAACCAAACGACCGTCCACCCCTTTCTATAAAATAGAGTCATGTTACATGAAATCCATCACAGGAGTTCAATCCCTAGTGTGGAAATTCCATTACATTCTTTATTCTCATTCCCTGTCCTCACAGTTTCTCTCGCTCTCAGTTTTCAAAAGCGAATCGCCCCATTAATAGAAGCAGATATCTTACAAAAGTGGAACTCAATTACTTAAGACTCAGGTTATGGAAAAGCGAAGTAAAAAAAAAAAAAAAAAAATCCAGGATGGTTTGTTGGTTCGGATTAAGCCGGCTTTGTGCCAGCAAGGATCCTTTCCTTAAGTATGAGAAGGTGTTGAAGGGGATAAGAGGCCTGATGTGGTCGTCTGGACTCGGACAAACCAACAAACGAGATAAGAATCCTGGAGGAAATTTCATAACAAAACATTTGATGCGTAGATAGTTTTGCAGGACCTTGTTCTGGATACGAAAGTTTATTAAGAAATTAAGTCTTTACATAACTTTTATGTACTTATACAAAATCATATTTGATTAGTTTACAAAGTAATTAAAGAAATCGTATGAAATCATATTACGTATGGACGAGGAATATCCATAATAAATTTCACCTCACATGTCATACAATAAAATGAACTATCAATTTACCATTTATGTAAGTGAAATTTATAGTAATCAGTCTCATCCATGTAGCTAAAATAAAAAAATATATACATAGGATATTTATATGGATGAAAAAATAGGATTTATTGATTTGTGAAAATCAGGCTGTCAAGCCAAGCACTGGGGGCACTTTCGGCCATTCAGCGCTGAAGACACTCAAAATGTTTTGATGTATTAAGAAACGTAGACAGGATAAATGGATGAATAAGTTCCTTAAGTCCAAAATAACCTGTATCAATATGTTCAGGAAGTCCAAAGTAAGCGAGTTCAATCTGCCACCAAGTCCTAAGCAGCTAAATTATCTGTATTTTATTACTGAGCTGAATTTCCCTATGCAAGATTTGCACGACAAGAATTACGTCAACTTTGAATCTTCAGGTAGAATAACCCACGACTCCTCGAGTACGTTTTTGCACAAGTGAGGACGATTGCAATAATCAGAGAAGATCTGTTGCGATATCCAATGCTTGCGCAAACCGTCTCATTAATCTCAGACTCAGTAATTAGACTCTTCAGAGAGTGATTTCTCGGCATAATTATAACGGGTTCAAGAGGATGCTCTCTGTTGCTCTGCGTTGCAAGGATTAGGGAACATAGTGTGGTATCAACTCCATGACAACTAGAAAAACACTATAATAGTTTACCTGGTGACAAAATAAATTTAATGTCCTCTTGCTGGTGTATCTTTGGAGATTATTTGGACGTCAGTGAAGGAGAGGATGGCAAGTTTTAAAAGAAAATGCTGCATTGTGGCAATGAAACATGTTGCTTGCTGGCCTGGGTGACAGTGGCAGCAGGGACTGTCGTGTGAATTTTGTACCGCGTTATGAGGGGGAAAAGCAACAGCTGTTGATGCAAGACAAATCAAGGAGCTAACTGTTGGTTGAACATACGCCGTGAATTTCGAAATGCTCAGTGGAATAGCAAAGGGCAAAGAGGTGTTCATAAGTTATTGATAGGCAGATAAGCCATACATGAATGAAAAGGAAGACAGAAAATGAAGCCTTTTATCAAACAAGGAATTATTACGAATATAATATATATATATATATATATATATATATATATATATATATATATATATATATATATATATATATATATATATAGTGTGTATATGTATGTATATGTGTATATATACGTATATGTATATGTATTGTATATATATGTATATATATATATGTATGTATAGCCTATATATGTATATGTATATATATAGGTATATAATATATATATATATATATATATATATATATATATATATATATATATATATATATATTATATATATATATATATATATATATATATATATATATATATATATATATATATATATATTATATATACGTATATGTATATATATACACATACATATTAGGTATATGTATGTGTATAGATATATATATATATATATATATATATATATATATATATATACATATATGATATGTATATATATATTTTTATATATACACACATACATATTACCCTTTTACCCAAAAGCCAATTTTCTGTTATTGAGTTTTATCAAGGCGCATATGAAGAGAAGAAATTAGGGTAATTCGAATTTTTCATATTTCGTGCTGGTGGAGAGGAAAGGTGCGTAATGCGACTATAAAAGTGAGTTTGACATGGCGAGTGAGAAACGTTTTCTTGGAGAAGTTGAGTGAAGAATGAGCTAAGGCTGCCAACAGAAGTGCGAGAAGTGGATCTGGAAAATAAATTAAATATTGGAATTATTGGATTTAGTCTTGCCAGGGCGTGTTCGTGTACGTAATGTCGTAGAAACTCCGTCTCTGTTGGTTGGAAGAATTTGGAGGTTTCATCAACCTCATGCCCCTTTCATACTTTGCCGTCTTAGGTTTAGAGTCATAAGCCAGTTGAACTTATTCAACCGCCAGCCATCTCGCTGAAAGGAAGGGAACTGCATCAAGTAGCGCCATGATGAAGTTGGTTGGAAGATGAGGGCAGCAAAAAGAGGAGAGTTAATCATGAGTAGTGCATTCACTGGGTAAATGAAGGAAACGTGAAAGAGAAGTAACAAAAGAGAAATGAATAAATGTAAGGAAGAAGATTGTGAGTAAGGGAGTTGCTGAATATTTCATATAACTGGAGATATACTGCCCAAAGAAAGTGCACTCCAGCCTTCATGGAAGGAAGTGTTTTGAAACGTTATTGAATGCATATGACAGACAGACAGCTGTTAATGACGGGGGGATGGAAAGGTTTATGTAAGTTGAGGATCTTTGTGAAATTAACTGTTTATATAGCTCATGAATGCTACTGAAAGCGGTGATGGTAGGAAAATTTAAATGGTGAGGTTTGGACTTAGAAAGGAAGAGAGACAACAGAAGGATTGAGGAGTGGAGGTAGTGATGGATTCAGACAAGGAAAGGAATTATGCAGATAGAATGTTTTATGACGCAGCTGTTGGAGAACTTTGAGAGAAAGAGATTATGAGAGATTTACCGAAAGAATTATTATAGTAGTTGTACGAGAAATTTAAGAGAATATGAGATTATGAAAAGATTCGGAAAGACGTATTACAGTTTTTATGAGAAGAGGGACGTTTATATTAAAATCTTTGTATAATGAGTGATTTGATTAGGATAAAAGCAAACTAGGAAGAGAGTGTGTTTTTTCTACCTTATTTATTGGGTGGCTTATTCATTCACATTAAACAATTTTAGTCTGCTGTCGTAACTAAAAAAAATGTTTTCTGAGTCCACTATCGTAACAAAATCAATGTTTTTCTGAGTCCACTGTCGTAACTAAATCAATGTTTTTCTGAGTCCACTATCGTCAATAAAAAAAAATGCTTTTCTGAGTCAACTATCGTAACTAAATCAATGTTTTTCTGAGTCCACTATTGTAAGTAAATCATTGTTTTTCTGAGTCCACTATCGTAATCAAATCAGCGTTTTTCTGGGTCCACTATCGTAACTAAATCAATGTTTTTCTCAGTCCACTATCGAAACTAAATCAGTGTTTTCCTGAGTCCACTATCGTAACTGAATGCTATTCTGAGTCCACTATTGTTTCTAAATAAGTGTTTTTCTAGTTCACCATAGTAACAAAATCAATTTTTTTCTGAGTCCCATATCGTAACTAAATCAATGTTTACGTGAGTCCCATATCGTAACTAAATCAATGTTTACGTGAGTCCAGTCTCGTAAGTAAATCAATGTTTTTCTGAGTCCACTATCGTAACTAAATCAGTGTTTTTCAGAGTCCACTACGTAACTAAATCATTGTTTTTCTGAGTACACTATCGTAACTAAATCACTGTTTTTCTGAGTCCACTATCGCAACTAAATAATTTTTTCTGAGTCAGATATCGTAACTAAATCAGTGTTTTTCTGAGTCAGATATCGTAACTAAATCAGTGTTTTTCTGAGTCCACTATCGTATCTAAATGTTATATATATATATATATATATATATATATATATATATATATATATATATATATATATATATATATATATATATATATATATATATATATATATATATATATATATTATATATATATATATATATATATATATATATATATATATATATATATATATATATATATATATATATATATATATATATATATATATATATATATATATATATATATATATATATATATATATATATATATTGAAATTAATGGCACTGTTCACAGATGCAATCTTTTTATCAAGACTGAATAAGTAATTACTTCTTTTTCTCTTATTCCTGAGAAGCTTGCCTTAAAAGAATAAGAAGTGTAGACTGATTCAAAATATTTATAAAAAGATTGCATTTGCATTTATATGACTTCATTATTATCATGACGTATCATAGCCGAATATATTCTTCGTCACAATGGAATAGTTCCTTCTTTTATAATGAAAGATGTAAGGAAAATAAACCTGAGAGAACACATCTGAGAATAAATCAGAATCACAAAGAATCGACAACAACGGCAGAAACAAAATCTACTATGTACAGTATGTTATCCTTGAACGAGAGTGAGATGATTTTTTAACTCCTTCGTATAGTTCAGGGATCTACAGGAGTGGCGAGTGCGATTAAATCCTGGAAGTACCTTGCTGGGAGATGAGCTTCACCCTTCTACTCTCGCCATTATCTAAACAGCAACGTATATTTAGAAGAAAAAAGAAATAAAAAGTGAAATTAATTCACACAAACGACATGTCTGGACGACTGAAAATCAGCGCCTTAAAACAAATCATGAAAATGTTATTTCAATCCTGCACAATTATGCCAGAAATTTCGAGCACCTAAACAGTAGCCCCATATAACCAGTCTTTGTAAGCCTTAATTGTCATTGGTAGGGGATGCCATTAGCTTAATTATCTTGTGTTTCCTTTCGGAAAATGTTCTCTTATTTCCATTGGATTTGCCTTAGGTAATTTAACCCTAATTGTAGGTTATTCTCTCCAAAAGGAATAATTACGAAATTTGCTAACGTTCACAGTGGGGTATTAACCCTTATCCTAATTACAAGTTATGGAGAAGACTGGGGAGGGTTGATGATAAGTGGCTGAGCGAAGGAAGTGGAGAATTAAAGGAGAAACTAGGCTATTATTTAGACGAAAATATCTCTTTTTCTAACAAGTTTACTTAATAGCTTTAAACTCTGAAAGGCTAAAATAATTCAGTCATGGTTTTAATAACAAATGAAATATCGTTGAATTTCTGCGTTCTGTGATGTCTGATACAACAGAAGCCATAGAAATAATTTCCAGTAATGACTGGAAGGTGTGGAAATTCCTTGGAAACCTTTAATGTTCATAATACTTCACTTTATATGACAAGATTGGTTAATTGCAGAAACTATTTGACTGAACGGCTTTCTCAGCTAATGCCAGTCTTCAGCCAATGAAAATAAAGTCCAACGTTGTGGTAAGATCCTCTCCAGTGTCCATTTAATTGTAGACTTAATTCTCTTGTCCCCGATGAGGGTAAAAAATGATCGCTAAGAGTCATTCAGATAAAGTGTGCATTCAAAATCAGCTATTTAGAACCTCATGAAAGTTTATTTTTTTTATGCTAAAGCCAAGGAGAAAGAAACAGTGTTTGAAGCGGAAGCTCCAAAGGATTACATAGAGGACAAGAAACGGGCTAAACTACGCTTTATATGATGATGATATAAAAATTTCTGAGGGATTTATTGAAATCACCATCATTCACCTGACTTTCGCAACACTTATTTTTCCACGTGGTCAAATCGCCGTAGAGGGTTAGAGCCGTCTGTGCGCCTAATGCGTGGTGAACTGTAGGCATTACTTAAGGTTTTTTTGCAGCGTGCCTTCGGCCCCTAGCTGCAACCCCTTTCGTTCTTTTTACTACACCTCCTTTCATATTCTCTTTCTTCCATCTTACTTCCCATCCTCTCCTAACAATTGATTCATAGTGCAACTGCGAGGTTTTCCTCCTGTTACACCTTTCAAACCTTTTACCGTCAATTTCCGTTTCAGCGCTGAATGACCTCATAGGTCCTAATGCTTAGCGTTTGGCCTAAATTCTATATTCAATTTAATCCACGTGGTCAATACATTACCAATTGAACTAAAGTATTTTCTGCTAATCGTTTACTGTGTAGGTAATTATTCACACGATTTCTTACTTTTTATTTAAGCTCACGTTCTTGTGCCAGTATTCATGTTTTTATCTTCGACGCCATATATCCTGGCTTTCCCGGAGTTGTATCTTTGATCATGTGGGAAATATTAATGGAGGCTGAAATATTAAGAAAATCTGAATCCAGTAAGAATGGGGAAACCACAAACCACATTAAGTTTCGAAACGCGAAGTAAGGAAAGCGACACTAGGTAATTTAGAAAACCAAATTCCTTTTCGGAAATGATGCGAGGAATGTCCGTTAACAGGGAAGAAATCCAATTTAAACCCCGAAAATTCATCCCTCAGACAATAGGCTAGATAGGAATCTCATCTCTCTCTCTCTCTCTCTCTCTCACTCTCTCTCTCTCTCTCTCTCTCTCTCTCTCTCTCTCTCTCTCTCTCTCTCTCTCAGATTCTTTGAAATTAGAAAATATTTATACGAAGTTCCGTCCTCATCATTGAAACCCCTCAGCCTCCTATCAGAGATTTCTTTTATTTGTAATATTTCCAGTTTCATTTCTCACGCTTTTCTATGGCTCTGTTTTTATTTTGTATCCACTGTGAAGATTTAACATTATTCTTGAATAATGTTAAATCGCCTCAAGCACCCGCCGACAGGGTTGGTTCGACTTTCGGCACCTTTTTAATAGTGGGCTCGTCTCTGTCAGGATACCTCTTGTATATTACCAGCACTAGACTGATCGCCTTCGCCATGTCAAATATACAAACTGCATATTTCACTTTTTTTCACTGCTTCAGTTTCACACCAGTTTTCCTGGTTATCACTGTATTAACTGCAGATATTAGCCATTCCTCAGTCTATTTACCACCTATATATACTCATCCCACAACGTTAGGGATACGTCTAATGCCCTTCCTCTAATTCTGGCATCACTCCATCCATTAGATAATGAATGGCCTTTGGAGGAGGTGGGTTCTCTGATGTCGCTTGTGAAATTGCTTCCCTCGGCTTCTACATGACAGCAGAAATATTGGCTTGGTGCAGAAGGGATTATTTTTCTCGGCTGCCAAAGCAGGAGTTATGGAACTGTTGTCCTTGGCTTTATTCCATGCTTCATAGTGCTTAGGCTTATAGCTTAATACAATTGCAAACTTTGCCTCATTTAGTCTCTTCAAAGGAAGAAAAGGAAAAGTCCCAAAAGTGTTGGTGTTGGGAGGAAGTACCTGGGCATGTTGATCAACAAAGTATCAGGAAGGGTCCACCGAAGGGCCCCTTGGATTATCTAGTACAGGGAAGTAACAGTAGAGTTCCTGTCACGGCAAGAACACCAGCTAAGCTTTGGTAGATTGTTACTGTTCACCTGCCATCCTTTGAGAAACTTGTGCCTCACAGACAGATCCACCTGTGCTCTGATATTCCTCTTGCCTGAGCCAGGAAGTGATGAAGATCTAGCTTGGTGGTTGGGCAACTGGAACTTCCTTGTGAGAGTTCTGCTACACTCATCCTTCCCTCTAGAGATGCTTCTGTTCTGGATGTATTGAAGGTGGGTTGGACGCACACCTGAATGGCTCATTTGTCTCAGGAATTGGGATTTGAGAGAATTCTCACTTGCAAGCATTTCAGGATTAGTCAGTGGGTCACATGGTAGTGTTGATGAGCAGCAACACAATTGTTGTGGCATATGTTAGCAAGCAAAGGATTGCAGTCTCCCTCTATACAGGTTGATAAGGCAGGTGCATGACTGGACGGTTCATCATACCATCAAACTGTCAGCCAAATACTGTATATCCCTGGACATCAGACTTCAGTGATAGACCACCTCATTCTCCAGGGTCAGATTATAAGTACAGAGGGTTTCCTTTACCCTATAACAGAAAGGCTGTTCATGGTTGAGGAAACCCTGGTGATATTTGGTGTGTTATCATTCAGTGGAACAAGAAGCTCCAAGTGCTCTGCTCCTCAGTGCTGGACCCCTTGGGTACATTGTAACACTTTCCCTGGGTCTACCTTAATGTGTATGATTTTATTCTGGTCAGTCTCATCTGCTGAGTGACCAACATTTTTTAGGACATTCTACTGGGTCTTCACTGGTTACAAGCTGAGTAGTTTTATGATCTGCTTGGCCTTCTCATCAAGGTGCTGTGAGTTACTCCTGTGACCTATATTTCTTCATCAGCCACATCTGCTAAGGTCCCACCAAGCCATGGAATTAATTGCACTTCAAATTAAGAAACTATTCAGCATCCTATTTCTTTCAGGGTTGTGTTAGAGGATGTCAGATAACATCAGGAAGGCCACAGCAGATATTTAACCAGAAAAATGGACTATCTTCTGTGGTTTGTGTTGTCAAAAAGTTATACCCCTAGTCAGAGCTAGTTTTTGTAAGATCACACATTTCTCGTCTAACTCTTCTCACAGGAATTGAAAGTCTTTGGGCCAAGATTTCGACAGCATTTCATTAGGACCGGCATATACAGAAGGAAGTATCTGAGAAAACCATCTCACTCTGGTGTGGGGAGGGCATCTAGTCGATATATGAGTTGTTGGGCTAGGTTAATGACTGTACTCTGGGTGAGGGCTCCTGAAGTCAGGGACATCCGTAGTGTTCAAGAGGAACCTCTGAGCCACAGTATTGAGGGCAGGTGTCTGGAAGTGCCAAAACACATTTACCTCTTTCTACTGAAGAATGACACCCATAAGTCCTTAGAAACTTTCACCTCAGGGCCAGTAGTGGTTGCTGAACACGTGTAGCTGCCAAAGTCCCATTACAACAGAACAGCATCTCACTTATGGTAGTGAAAGATCGCATGAAAGAATGCTGCCTGAGATATTCTTCTACCTTATCTATCTTCTTCCACTCAACAGCCAGTAGCCAAATTCATGCTGGTCAGGTCAGATGCAGGAGACTTACACAACAGAGTTTCTGGTTTATTTTTGTTTTGTGGACATGACTCCCTCTTTTATCGACAAGAGATGAGGAGGTGGACAGTAGAGCAAAATTGTTTGGTAATTCACAGTGATATGCTGCATTCCAACTGGTTTTCCTGTCTCACATGCAAAACCAAAGTTTTCCTGGCCCTGTCAGCTGTGTCATCACATGTCAAAGTGAACAGGTGATTGCAGGGGTGATTCCCCCCACTACAAATATGTGACTAGGAAGCTGCCTGGAGAACATCATCAGTCATGTTCTTTGGATAGTACCTCCCACCAGTGTGTCTCCAGCTAATAGATGAAGGTTTCTATTCTCACAGGAACAGATTGCATATTGAAAATAGTTTTTATGTTTCCCAGATATACAGACCTTCGCCTTTTACGTTAATCATACTTTTAACTAAGCCTACATTTGTCCATGTTATTGAAGGAAAACTTGGAACTGTTTACTGAGTGAGTGGGTGGTTCTCCCAACCCCCCACTTACCTGCCACTTTGTTACCAAGCTTCAGTGACTGAATCAGCTTTATTTGAAGATATATCCATACAAAAGGCCTGAGGTTTTTATATCAATGAAAAATAGAAATAGTCAAAGATTTCTGTGTTATTTCATATGTACCATTTGGTGTCGTTGTGAATAGATTCCCATGTGTTACTACTGAGTGGTATACACAACAGGAATCAGTTAAAGTAGAGTATATAAACAATCTGGTGCCCCTTGGTACTAAACTTTGATTCTTTCAAACTCATCATCAGCTTGTATGATTTAGCTATAACTATCACCCACCTTTCAGCTACAGTATATTTTCTGCACGTGTTATTTTCTCATCTTTTTTATCAAACAGTCTTGTTACATATAAAGTCAGTGAACCATTTCACGTATTCTTTCTTTGTTTATACATACAGTGGATAACCTGGTATGTTTTTATGCTTTCTCGTGTTCATTTGCATTTTTGACAATGCTGACTATATAATGCCATTAAATTTCATCTTACCAATTTGCTTAATGATTTGAAGTAAGGACTAATGCACAATGGAGCATGCATCATCTCTGGAATGGCTTTGAATGTACCATTGGTGAAGGAGGAAATTACTTGATAACAGTACTGGCACTGAGCAGTTTTTATTTTTTTTTTTTTTGCTCACTGACATACTGTTTCTTTTTCCATTTACTTCTCTGGCATTATTTGACATTCCTTTTTAGTGCACCACATAGCCTGTTCCTTCTCAAATCCTGTCTCCAAAATGCAGCTATTCAGTCATACTTCACTTGACCTATTTTAATATCTCATTGCAGTCTCTGCTCAATTTTTTTTAAAGTTGGTGAATTACAACCATGGTTACTGAAACCATATCTCCCTTTATTAAATTACTTTTATTTCTGTCTCTTAGTTTAACTACTCTTTCTCAGGCTTTAGTTTAGAGAGAGAGAGAGAGAGAGAGAGAGAGAGAGAGAGAGAGAGAGAGAGAGAGAGAGAGAGAGAGAGAGAGAGAGAGAGAGAGAGAGATTTTAGAAATTTATATCAAGGTGACTACAAGTAAAAGAAATTAGGGCTGACTATCAGTGAATAAATAAATTTACCAACTTCATAACTTTTGCACATCTTCATTTTGAAGTTGTCTTCATGCTTGGCGTCAAATTGTATCTGTCCTGGATTTAATGAAGGCAGAAATTATCAAATGATAAGATTTAACACAGACATTTTTCATTCGTCTTCTCGGGAGTTTTTGGTAAATTTATGATGTAGGTTATGCTCAAGTCTTACATTTGTCATAAGTTTTATTATCGAAACTGGCACTTTTGATATTGCAACAGTTTACCTCGTATCCTCTCAAACAGATTGTATATAATGTTTGACATTAATTATCTGTGACTGTCAATTAACTTAAATATGCTAGAGAATATTTAGACTGACTCAAAGGTCATGCACCTGAGTACAAAAACACTAAAATCTTCAGCTGAATCCGATGACTGTTGGCCTTATCTTAAGCACTTTTCATTGTCCACTGTTGCACGAAACAGAAAAAATCAGATTAGTTGTCAAGCTGAATGCAGATATGAAAGTCGTCGTTGTATATGCTGAATTAATTCCAAGGATATTGTTTTTCTGGATTTGTAGGTGTTTGAGATGACAAATGACTGCAAATCGGTTTGCCAGTGAAATTATATTAAGGTTTGTTAGAAGTTTCTGTATTCAGAGAGAATACGTGTCGTCATTTTGGCGACTTTTGAAACTTGCGATTTCGCCAGCTTAGAAATATGTCATAATCATTTAGGTCAAATGTTTTTAAATATCGTTATGTTTATTATCAGAAGAAAGGTTACGTGCTAAAAACTCTTTCTCGTAAACTGAATTAGACAAAGTTAAGAGGAAACCAGAAATAAATAAGCAGGAGAGAGAGAGAGAGAGAGAGAGAGAGAGAGAGAGAGAGAGAGAGAGAGAGAGAGAGGAAGCAGACTCGAAATTTTAGCACAAAGATCATTCTAAATTGGTCTACGTATTTATCAAGAGTATTCAGAATGAATTCACTATGAAATCTAGGATCCAATTTCTAGTAACAATCTTGAATATATTACAAAAATTAAATTTTGTATTTTATAAATCATCATACATCATTTGATGAAAGGATGGTGTGGTTTTAGTGTACAATGAAATTATACGAGACAAATCTATCACTGATATATCACTGATGAAAAGGCGTCATGTTCATTGAGGGGTTTTGCAGAGTTTTCCACGTTGACGTTAGATATGTAGAACTAATTGAAACTATCCACGACTTAAGCTGATGCAAAGTTAATGTTGATAGTCTTGTCAAGTGAATTTGTAGAGGATATTATGTCATCTTTGCTATTTGCCTCTCTCATGGATTTTGTCATGAAAATCGTTGTTGGTGGAGAAAGGAAGAGAATGATTAAACTGGAGTAAAATTTGCAGATAATGCCGTTGCAGTCATGGAAACATCACAGTCATAGACTGTAACATTAGTCAAGATAGATGGGACTTGGGGTAAATCTTAAAAAGAAGAAAACAAACGAAAATGCTCAGTGTAAAATCTGCACAAAAGGAGGAATAGAGTGTATGGAGGGAGGATTAATGAGGTTGAGTCTGTTCAGCATTTAGGAACAGTGATATCCAATGCAGGATTCGCTTTAGTTAGAATTCAGTGCGACTATAAAAGGCAAATCAAACAATGGTATACTGCGTAAAATCTGAAAAATAGACAGACAAACTGCGTACAAAAGTAAGATGATGAATTAGTACAGCACAGTTTGTATTGGCATACAGTCGTGAATTTGCCTGAATGAGACTCTGACTCCTGATATCTTTCTGAAAAGAAGATATCAGGAGTCAGAAAGTAGGATAAATTAAGAAATAATACCTTTAGAATGAATTACGGAAATTACCTGTGCAGAAGAGAACTGATAAACAGGAGAAGGCTTGTACACGTTCTTTGCCCGACCCAGGAAAAGAATACCGTCTGGGAGCATCAGCCGGGGACAGTGGATCAAGGGGTAGCCTTAGTCAAGCTTGTATGAATTTGAATCCATCCACGGATGAATGTGGCTTCTTCATTTGCTTTTCATCAAGATTCAAAGGCTTGTAGCGATATGCGTATCCAAGAAGTGTGAGGAAATCGAGAAGTTAGGGTATCAGTGTGCCTGTTAATAATACATACCTTTTTTTTTTAACATTAAAACTTTCCTAATAAAGATGGCTCAAGAGAAAATATTATACAGCGATCAATGCTACATTCATACTATAATTACTGAATCGCATATTATGTATGTAAACATATGCATGTAAATTGTGAGCTTAGGAATACTTACCTTAATAAATAGAGAATAAGTGGAAGGTAACTGCTAATGTTTATCATGTAGCGCACACTGCTAATGAAAAAACTGCTTTTCCCAATTTTTTTTCTTTTTCAGAAATATTGGAGCCCTCCATTGTGCGAAGCATAATTTTCTTTCACTGAAAACAGTAGGAACTGAGAACTGATCAGTAACTCGTATCCTGTGATTATGGAAACATTGTGCTTTGGTTTTCAACTCATTCAATAATATTCCAGTGCGAAGCCGGATTACTTTTGAGTCAGAAACTTTACCCAGTGAGTTTTAAACAAATTTCTCCGCAACATTATCGCAGTTTATGTTCTCTTATTCAGCTGTCGTGACTTTCATAAAGGAATGGAGACAAGCTCATTTCCATACTTACGTAAGGGAATTATTCATCGGGAAAAGCAAAACCACATAAAATTGAGCAGGTATCAATTTTGTACGAATAGTTAAGCAAACATTATTTTAATTTCAAGGCTTTAGTCAAGGCAGGAACGTTTCGTATTTAAGTTGAAAGTATTTTATATCTAGAGAAATTAAATAAATCGTTCAAGAGTCAGGATGGTCTTTGTTGGATAGCAGGTAAACACCCACTTTCCATTACGCAAAGCTGTTCTTGGAAAGCTCAGGTATAGCATGCTAATTTATTCACTGTTTAAGAACAGCTTCTGCAACATTTCAAATACTTTGTCAAACAATTTCTGTATATGCTAATTAGAAGTCAAAGTAGAGTCGCTTCCTGAATCAGGTACAGTCTACTCATATACAGACACGACATAATTTTTTGAGTTGTGGCGATTTAGCGGTGATTTTCTGCTCATAGATAGTTTCCACATATCATTTTTTCCCACAAAATTCTATTACGTTCAAGAAAAGAACTTATTCATATCAAAACACTTGGACTTGAGGGATACGTTACAACAAAGCAACATGACACCAGAAGGGTAGAGCTCTCTGGTTAACCAGCTAGTCTCCAGGGAAGAATTTCCAGGCCTTGCACCTATTCCTTGATTTCAGCAGGTGTTGGTAACCCTTTTACAGCTGGTGCTCTGAGAGGATCAATGGATTCATTTAATCTTTCTCTTTATTTACTTCCCTGTTGGACGTTTTATTCCCCCTAAAGTCCTTTTTCACCTCCTCACCTCTGTTTTTATTACATGCCTTCTCTTCACTCTCATTTTCTTCTTGACTTCTTTATATATCCTCCCGTGTGTCTGCAAATGGTGTACTCATCTCATCTGTCATTAATCTCTTCTTCGGATGACATTTTTTCCTCAGAAAATGTTTCATTTCCTCATCTCCCCATATCTTGTTTTTGTTCCCTCGTCCTTCCCTTCTGTGCCCATAAACACTCCCTGCTGTCCGTGTGACCTCATCCAGGAATGTCACATTCTACTTCTTTCATCAGCATATCTTATCTACAGCCCATTTTTCATCCATTTTCTCTGTACATACTCTTGCTGTTTCCTTTTCATCCCGTTCACTTTTCTTCTATACCGATACAGCCACATTTTGATCCTTTCCTTTCCAAATTATCTATCTCAAATTTGGCTCCAGCCAAATTATGATCAGTTACACCTCAGGCCACTCTCCCCACCATTACAACCGTCAGCTTTTTCTTCCATCTACTGGAGCAAACACTTTTCCTTAACTAGTAAATATTCTTCTTTGGAAACCGAACATTTCCAACAATCTAGCCTCTCACCAAACACCTTTTCAGAAGACTTTCTCCTTTCTCATGTACTCCAGGACTCCTTTTACATTTCAACAAAACTATCTAATTCTGCAGCACAACCATCCAAAGAGATTCTTCCTCACTCTCTTTGTTCTCCTTCCTCAACCTTTTACCCTCACTACTACAGCTTTTACTTCTGCCACATTAGGTCTTATCACTTTATATCTTTATTTCATGGTTTAGTGTACTGGATATTAAACGATATGTTTGGCTTAATATTTGTGAATTTGAAAAATGTCACGCTTGTATAAATAACAAAATTCATATTATATATATGTATATATGTAGGCTATATATATATATATATATATATATATATATATATATATATATATATATATATATATATATATATATATATATATATATATATATATATATATATATATATTGTGTATGTACAAATGTACTTGTATGTATAATTATACATTTGTTTGAGTTTCTAATCTATTTTAATATAAAAAGAATCAGATCCTAAATTTATTTGATGGTGCGCAGATAAAAGTAATCTAAAGTCAGAGTATTGCATGAGAAAATGGAAGCTAAAATCCTTGTCGTGTCTTGATTAAGTGGAAAAGAGACTAAAATTGGCCCAAAAGCGAAGTAACTTTCACCCCAGAGCTTGCAGATGCCCTGAAAGCCTCTGCAATAGAATGAGGACGACAGAGGCCTCAAATGTTCCCTGACTGCCGAGAGTCCTGGAGGGAGATTATTATTTCATTTGCCCCGTTTTCTTCCTCAAGCAAGTTCCACGATGCACTCGGCCTTTTAAGCTCGTTTCCAGGAAGGTGGAGGAGGAGACCTACTTACTTACTTACTTACTTACTTACTTACTTACTTACTTACTTGCCTTTCGTGAAAAGTCACTTTGGTGACTCATGATGACGTGATATTC
The DNA here is from genome assembly GCA_039081455.1 of Macrobrachium rosenbergii. NCBI lineage: Eukaryota > Metazoa > Arthropoda > Malacostraca > Decapoda > Palaemonidae > Macrobrachium > Macrobrachium rosenbergii. The sequence goes on from JANJGK010000042.1 coordinate 653,811, forward strand.
TCACAAGGGAGGTCTTATGTTAAGGGACCTGCCTTTTTCCTCATTTTGTTTTGAAGGAATTGAAAGTAAATTAGCCATAAGTTTAACGGTAATCATGTTTCTTCTTGCATTGTGCTCATAACTGATTTTAGTGAAATGAAAAATCCAGCGATTAAAATAAATATTGTTTTCAAATGATAGACACTTATTACTCACATGTACAGCATATCTAATTATCTAGAATGATTAAATGGTGCGAGGTTATAACCATCTCTTGAGACTAAAAGTCACAAATGGAGGTGATCCCTTCAAGGCCTGACCAGTATACACTGACGCCGTATCACTTTTTGTCCACTTTATTGTAATTAAGGCATCATCTTGATGGGGTTCGTAAACCCACACCATCTCAGAAAAATTACATTTTCTATCACGGAGATATTTGAGAGTACAATCAACTGTCATCTCTTGACACATTCTGTTTTACTGGTGAACGGAACTTTTAATGGCTGTTTCTGACAAATCTCAATGGATTTATGATTTTTTTTTTTTCTGAACAATAACTCAAAAAGGTGCTAAAGACAAAGAAAAATCAAACAATAAGGAGGAACATGACAAAACTTCTTACCATGAAGCACAGTGTGTCATTTATGAATATCTTTCAAAGCACCTAAGTAAGATGCAGAAAGGAAAAGCGAATCAAGAAAATGTTGGAAATTACCAAATTTACTCTCTCATTGGAGTACTTGACTCTGCCCACACAATGCTTCGGTTGTTAGTGGCTGGGTACAGCAGCTACTTTACATCAATTTGTCATGTTGTCTGCAGGCCACTGATTGGCAAAGTGAACTTTCTTTATACTGTTTTGCTACTTTGTTTGCAGACCAAATTTTGGGAGTGTTCCTGTGTAGGTGACTTGATCCCTTTTTCCAATGATAGTTTTGTCCTTAGTTGTAAATAGACTTGTTGGTTGTCTGTCCCAGTCTTGGAAACTGATCCGATTTCATTGACCTTATTGTTATTGTGTACGTAGGACACTTAATGGTTGAGTGTCCCATTTGATCCAATTCCGTGGACTCTTTTGTCCCTTTCTATGAATCTTGTTGTTAAGTGTGCCAGTCCTTGGAACTTCAGTCAGTGTCCTTTGCCTGTTTTGTAAACTTGTTTGCAGGCCCCTTGTTGGATAAGTTTCCCAATCTAGGACAGTGGTCGGTCTAGTGTTCCAGTCTGGAGTTCTTAAGCTATATCCTTCTGACTCTTTTGTCACCTTTTCTGTAAGACCTTGCTTAAATGTCCACATTTGGGGCACTTTATCCATTTTTCGTCTACTGTTTTGTCACTTTTGTCTCTAGGACACTTGTGGCTTAGTCAGAGGGAAATGAGTCATATTCCTTTGACTGATTTGTCACGCTGTTTCCAAGACACTTTTTGCTTGTGTCCTAGTCTCGACTAATTTAGCCATATTCCATTTGTAAGAATCTTGTTGGCAAAGTGTTCCAGTCGTAGGGATTTGAGTCATTTTCCATTGATAGTTTGGTCGCCTTGCTTGTAGGCCACACATTGGATAGGCTTCCAATGCAGGGAACATGGTGCACATTCCTCTGTCATTTCTGAAAATCTTGTTTGTAGGACACTTGTTAAGACATCCCTGTTGGGAAGGACTCAATCAATTTTCTATTGAATATTTGCTTACCTTGTCAGTAGGCCACGTATTGGTTAGAACATCCCAGTCGAGTGACTTTTTCCATTCTCGTTCATGAATGTTAAGGAACCCGAGAGGAATGGTGAAAAGTAAATGCAGATTACATATGAAACTTTGCTGCCAAATTACTCTGAAATGTTTTACCTTATCATTTGTAAGAAAAATATTTAACAGGAAGTGTCCTGATTCTCCGTAGTATACTGTATAAGCATTCGCCAAACTTCCAAAAATTATTCTTGAAAACACCTCTCAGAAAAACCAATTTTATTCATAATTTTCCGAATAAAATATGCTTATTTTCTATATTTATCACATGTAAGCCCTGACGGGAAATGACGAAAACTAAATGAGAGAGAGGGAGAAGGGTGGAAGGGGTGGGTGTATGGAGGGCCAAGGGTTGGTGAGATTTCTATTATATCAACAGAACTTCATCCCGGTGCAAAAGCCATCAATACCCAAACGATTTTGCAACATCCAGCGCTGCATCAATAGCATTCATTAATGAATGAACAATTTCAATTTATCTCTTTCTGATGTGACGCCAGTGGGGTTGCCATTAAATCAAGGATGCTTGATTAGCTCTGACCTCACCTCTCGCCTTTTCAGTTCATCACACCCAGGGGTTTCAGCTGCGCTCATTTTTAGAAGGTAATTAGCTGGGTCTGTTGGTGATATGAGAGGGGAACGCTTTTAAATACTGGAGAGTTATCATCGGTTTAATATTTGAGATAAACTCTAGGATTTATGATGCCTTTTCATCTTTATTTTAGGCGAATTTAGTCACTGGAATTGATAGATGTAGGTTATTTTAATGGAAAAATTCATTAAGGTATAACTTTATCAATTTAATCCAACAACAGGCATCTGACTCTACAGATTGAAGTGTTGCTAAACTACGTCAGAACATGTTGGTGATCTGGAGCTGATAATGAACACACGTGTAAATTTCTTTTTGTTTATTAAAATCTTACAGATTGTATTTTGTTGTATAGAAGTCTCAAGGATTATTTGTTTAAAATATCAGGTTAATTGAAAAGGTTAATTCATAATTAATAAAGCTGCTTTCATTTACTTAAAATTATATATCATATTTTCCACAGGTGAAAATATTATTTTTATCTTCAGTTTGATCAAGAGTAACCTTTCATTCTAAGCAAATCGTCTGATTTTGGAGTTGCATAAACATTTCCTTCCTTTCTGTTAAAGGAAGACCATTGTGGGTCATCTGGTATGCAGACTTACTTTACCGTCTTGGGAAAAAGTGATTTACAAACTGCTTCCTGCCCATTTGTGATGCGCTGTTACCTGGTGAACAGCCATTGAGGTCTTCCCGTCGAAATGTTGACTCTTTGCATAATTTTGGTTGGCTGGAAAAATTCTGGGAAGATTTCCAATACAAAGAAATAATAAATTCTCCTGCAACGCCAGGTTCCGATGTTGTCTGGTCTTAGTTAGATGAGTAAATATAAATATTTGAAGGCATTTTAGTTCCAAATTATACAGTTTTCAATTATTTTTTTCACTTTTTACACATTGGGTAGTATGCAGAGTGGGGAGACATAGACATTCAGTGTTAGTTGGGGGGGGGGGGGTTCCAGGGTGTGCGAAAGCCCCCCCCCCCCCCCCCCCCCCCGTCCATGTCAGGACACGATGCCGTAAGTTAGGTTCGTAAGTTAAGGTCTGGTTAGGTCAGGACACGGCATTCTAGAAAAGGTTAGGATCTCTCACGCCTGCCTCTGTCTCACACTGAGGGACCTGGGGCAACCCGAACGAACTGTAAGGTCTGTAAGGTAAGGTAAGGTCTCCCTACTCTGCATCCGTTCAGTCACATATCAGAAGCCGTGTCTATGGACGGACCAGATTCCTTGTTAATCTCTTCTCTGTACAGCAGCTGAACACAGTTGCTCTTTGAAGAAGGATACGATCAAGTCAGCAAATCCAAAGGCTTCATTGAAGTAAAATGACTTAGGAGAAACTCGACCAATCAGACAAATATTTGTGTGTTTGTATATACACACATATAATGTGTATATATGTGTATTTATATTATATATATGTGTGCATGCATATGTACACTACTGGATATAATTTCTTCAGATTTCTTGCACTTGGATCCAAAGGCTTTGTAGTGACAAGCTTATCCAAAAAGCGCGAAGTTAAGTTGTGGCTGTTACAATTACATATACTGTATATTACTGAGTATATATATACGTATATGTGTATGTATATATATTATATATATATATATATATATATATATATATATATATATATATATATGTGTGTGTGTGTGTGTGTGTGTGTGTGTGCGCGCGCGTGTACACGTGTGTGTGTGTGTATTTATATGGAAGCTATTAGTCCCTTTTAACCAGAAACATATGTAATTGTAAAAATTACAATTATATATATATATATATATATATATATATATATATATATATATATATATATATATATATATATATATATATATATATATATATACACACAGTATATCACCTCACCTCGACTTTTGCCTCTCCGTTGCAATGTGGCTTTTGTCTCACTCTTTTATAAGTACTATTTCGGTCATTGATCTCTTTAGCTTCAGGGAGAATTCCTCCTACCTTCAAGTGGTCTCACAACACCCCCCAGGCAATCTTTCCTCACTTACTTCATGAATATTGATAATTATCAGATTACACTGAACAGTGACTTGTTCCTTTCTTTCATTTTCTAAGTTCAGGAGCTCTCTTCTTTTTTCTGATATCTCTTTATTGGTTGGACAGGCAAGTCTGTCACTTCCTTTATGGGTAAGCTGAACTGTTCTTCCTTTATTGCCCTTCTTGATTTCTCTGGGCCTGGTCTGGGGATGGTCATTAGGTTCCCCATCCCAGTGGCCTTTGAGGTTAAATGAAAGGAAATAATGCTCATCAGTAAGGTGTTTCTTTGAATATAGCAAATAAGTTACGATGACATTCATTCTTCATCTGCTGAGTCAGAAATAAACCTTGCTTGTAGAAAAGTTCCACATCATTCTTTTCATTGATAAAAAAAAAAAAAACTCACCTACAGTGTTGCCAAATGACTCATTGCTAACTTCACTTCTGTCCTGACAGCACTTGGCTCTTCATCCTGGTAAGACTAAATTTAGCAATCATATGTATATATATATATATATATATATATATATATATATATATATATATATATATATATTAATATATATATATATATATATATATATATATATATATATATATATATATATATATATATATATATATATTGATATATATATATATATTTGTATGAACCAGCACCTTTCAAGTTCTTCTCATACCGCAGTTCCTTCCTCAAAGGACACAGACAATATCCGCGACATTTGCCAATTTGCAGAATGGAATAACCAGAAAGACATTTGTCATGAGATCTGCTCAGAGCTTCTGCGCAAAGAGCGAAGACAGCTTTCCAATATCTGCAACTGATGAATTTGTCTCCGAATCGATGCAAATGAGCTCCGAAAAATATTAGAATCGGCTTCGCATCCAGAGGCGATGTTTTGTGATTCTGTCCTCACTACTGTGGCTTAAGTATAATGAATTATTAATATTGTACGACAGACGATATATCTATGGAGATTAGTTTGAGGAATGCTGTGCAGAAAACCGAAATGACTGACAGGGAAATATCGAAACCATCTTTTTGTGTTTTACTTAAGTTTTGTGGAAAAACTGGGACAATTTCAAATAATTATTTGCTTTGAGCAGTTTTTAGGAATATAACAACTACAAAGCTTTTTTATCTTTCATTAATACTGCAAAGAGGTATCATACATAAATACATACATACATACATATATTTATATTAGTCTTCGCTAAGGATAGAGCTGCGTAGTATCTGAAACGACCGGATCAAAAAACGCACCTTTCAAAGAAAGTAGTGTTTTTAAATGGAAGGAAATTTTGCTCTCCCAGCTGTAGACTAAAGACGAAAGGCGTCCCCGCCAGCTGGAAAGAAATGCCCTTAGCAGACCCCAGAAACAGTTTTCCTTTCCTTCAAAAAGCTGAGTTTTGGTAGAAATAAGCTGCGGCTTTTTTCAACACACACAAACGCTCAAAGACATTTTCCTTTTGATGTTGCCGCTGAGGGGAGAAGTTCCTTAATGCCATTTCTGATTACATCCTCTTTTGAATATCAATTATATCCACCGATGTAAAACATCAATGTCCCTTAAAGGTGCTCTCTTTTAAGGGTCCTGAAATGCAACAGAACTCTTCGTCGCTTTCACAAGATTAAGAATGTGATTATTTATATTTCATTTTTTTTATCGATAAGTAAATATTTGTTTATTTATCTTTTATATTTGCTTTTCAAACTCTTCGGTTCATGCTTGTTCAATAAAGGGACAACAGTTGTATCTAAGGCCTTTTATTTATATTACTTTTTGTTCATCAGATGTTTTTCTTTTTATTTAGTTAAGAAATATTCCACGCAGGTAATGGAATTTAGGGCTTCTGTATTGCAGTTTTGTGAAGTGTTTCCTTAGATATTTTCATTTCAACATTTCAAATATTCTCAAGGTAAATCTCATCTGTGCCGTGTTGCTAATGTGACTTTATTTCATCCCTGTGAGTTTTAAGAGAGATTATTGTTTATTATGGGAGTATTTGGTAACTTCCCTTAAAATCTTGATGATATCACAAAATGTCTACAAATTCCAGTTAAGTTATTTCCCTAAACGGGGTTAATTTTACACACTTTTGTTAAGTAACCCTAATGTTGAAAAAAAAAAAACTTTGAAAACATTCCAATATAAAAATACAACTCGGTGAAGACTGTTCACTGAAGTTCATAAACAAAAGTGAAAACGGAGAGCTGGCACCTGTCAGTGGATACTGACCCCCCAGTTCTCTCTGCACGAAAGGGAGATGCGTCAGCGGCGATCCATTTATAGTTATAAGTGCCTTAGTATAATCAATTTGCCTCTGTACATGGCAGGAACTTCGAAAGAATTTATTTAGATTCCGTCAAGAGATGGATGCTTGAAGGTAAATTCGTCTCTTCATAATAAAACGTGTAAGGTTTAACCAAATCCTAATATTAAGGTATCTATAATCTATAACATACTGAGTTCTTTTCGTCTGACATATTCTCTTGACGTTTTGCGTAAGAGGTTTCTCATTCCCTAATAATATCCAAAGTGGTGGAGATTAAATTTATGAGCGAACAACTGCAACAAACGAATTATGAAGCGAACTGCAATCCGTAACACAATTACTGCAGTGCCGATGACCTCATCAGGTCACATTGAAAGGGAGAGAAAACAAGCGTCGGAAAATATTCGGTTTTCGTCATATTATTCGGCTTTATGTCGGGTTTTATTTGACTTTGCTTTAGTTTTTGTCTCGGAGAAAAATATATAAACATTGTGAATAACGAAGTCAGTGCTTATAGTGTATATATATACTATAAAGACAAAAAGGTTTTTGAAACATGAACACCAGGATTACGCTATATGTGTAAAGACAAGAGGAAATTATTTGCTTCTGCTTATTTTTCCTGATTGTCTAAATTATTATTATTCAGAAGATTATCCTTATTCACATGGAACAAGCCCACAGGGGCCCTTGAACTGAAAGTCAAGCCTCCAAAGAATGCATTCTTGTAATATTTTTCTCATATATAACAAAGTAGCCTTTCCTTGTGTATCTATTTGATTGGCTTTCGTTTTAGCCTCATTTCTCACATATTCATAATTTCTCGAGATGCATCTTTAAGGATACGCCTGGATGACAAATTTTAAGTTTTACTTCAAAAGTAAATATTTCAATCGATATTATTTCTGGTGTAGTCTGAAAAATGAGGTGTCTACATATGCAGTAAATACTATATGAGAATTTAGTTTTCCAAAAAGTCCGCTAAGCTTTTATCTAACAACAAAGCTAAATTAAAATGCTGAATCGCTTCTGAAAAATAGCAGGCGCCTGGATATGAACTTCATGATAGAATGTAGATGTAATATATCAGACACTCCAAGGTTTCGTCAGGTTTTCTATTTATCAGTTATTGTTGTTTAAGTTCTTCGCATTGAATAAGATATTTCTATGATTTTAATTAGCTTTGAGTCTTTTCTTACTCAGGCTGGGTTTTTTCATAATGTACATACGTTTATTTTTTTTTTTTTTTTTTCTTCGTTTTAACGTGCTTTTATACCCATTTTTATATGGGGTAAGCACGGTGCCTTCTTTGAAGGACTTTGATTTGGCGGTGGGGTAGGCCGTAACCTCGACCGGCTGCCCTGCCTGACATCGCTTAGACCCCGGTACCGAACCGGTACCGAACGTGTACATGTATTACCGAAACCCCAGCTCCCTTTCTCCCAGCAGCACGAGGAGAACTGGGCGGGTAGTCCGACAGTTCGAGACGTGTGAGGTGTCTGTTATGTTTTTAGAAGATGTTGGAGTGGCTTTGTTTATGTGTGTATTAGTCTGTAACATCCATTTGCTTTCAGCAAACCTATCCGTTGATTACATACGTAATCCCGGGATGTCTACACGGATAGCAAAGTTTCCGCCTCTGACTGGTAATGTACATACGTTTATGTAGGTATATATATATATATATATATATATATATATATATATATATATATATATATATATATATATATATATATATATATATATATATATATATATATATAATCTCAGCTTTGCAAAAACTATTACAATGCGGAAGTAGATAAAACATAAGGAACACAAAAGAGCGATATATTTCCGACAGCATCCGTATTTTCTTCTCAAAGAGAAATCAAAACTGAGAGAACGAAGAATTGAGGGAAAATAGATTGAATGAAATATGTTGTGGAACAGACGGGTTTAATGCCGTTAGTCGAGTCCATATTTATTAGGATGAACAAAACTGAATGGGAACACCTCGATTTATTTTCTCCGAGAGGGGGTAGTGCCGTCAGTGCACCTCACGTGGTGCAGTGTTGACATTACTTAAGACTGCTTGTAGCGTCCCTTCGGCCCCTAGCTGCAATCTCTTTCATTCCCGTTAAAATTCTCTTCCTCCCATCTGACTTTCCATCCTCTCTAACAAAATTTCACAGTGCAAGTGCTTTGAGGTTTTCGTACCGTTACACCTTTCAAACCTTTTACTGTCAGTTTCCATTTCATCGCTGAATGACCTCATAGGTCCCAGCGCTTGGCCTTTGGCCTAAATTCGTTATTCCAATTCTATTTATTCCTTCTCGAGTTTTCCATAGTCTTTTTTTTTTATTGGTGCTTCTTCTTGTTTTTTTAGAAACTATTCATTCTGTATATGAGTGTTTAGAACATGTTGCCGATTTTAAGCTTTTATCACTTTTCATTTTAATTCACATTTTTTTTTTCTGAATACTTACGGACTCTCATCAGTGAAGCTGTTTGCGTAGAATAGAAAGCTTACAAAGAGATACCTTCGGAATGTTATGGAGCAACTTCTGTTCTGGGAATAACAACGTGATCCGAATAGAAAGAGAATTTATCCACGAGGAAAGTCAGACAACGAAGCACAAGATCTTTCGCCTCGACTCTGGTAGCAGCTTAGCAGTCAGTTATTTTCTTATTAGTCTTCCTTGTCAGGCTTTCGACGAATATACTTCAATCCGCCCCACAATTTTGCATAAATACTCTTAAGTTTTGTTCATTTTACTTCTATAAGACGTGCAATTACTAAAGGAAATCATCACCAATAGCTTCTCTCCGCAGGTTAAGAACATCAAGTAGGTATTTTGATAAATCATAGGAAGCAGAACCAACAAACCTAATTATTGGCTTTGGGGCAAAAAATTTCCAATAAGTGTTTATGGGTCCTCACATGTATTCGGTGGAGTTGGTAAACTGACACTAAACCTTTTAATTAGATTTTCATCTCTCAAAAACTTCTCTACCTAATGACCAACGCCAGACGTGTCAGCTTAGGTCATGGGTATGTTTTTATCACCTGTTATTTTAATTTATGACCACCGTGAGTTGTTTTGGGCAACTGACCCAATAGATTCACGGCGCATCTTCTTATGCACAAGCGCTTTAAATACACAAGCTTTGAATACGCACGCTGTAAAGACCGAGGCTGTATTACTGGTTTCTAATGAGACTCAGGGGCGTCCGGGAGCGGCCTTGTCTCATTCGCCTGTGCTTGAACAAAGTCCACAAAAGAGCCTTTATAAATCTCTGTGGAAACATCCCGGCAGAACTGAGACCCTGTTTCCATTGTGAATGGAAACTGCGCCGGGTTCTGGGTTCATTCTAATCCAATATTTGCAATGCTCTTCCCACTCACAATCACACTTGCTGGTCTCCTGTCGCATGCAAACATTATTGCAGCGGCTCCTTTTTGTTTAGCATCGCGAACGGCGCTTTTGTTGCCTTTTGTTTCTGCCTTTGTCTTTTTTCAGTATTTCGCCTGACTGCTTCCTCATTTATTTAGTTCCAAGACCTTGCTGTTTATTTTTGTCTCTGTGCAACAACACTTCAACTTTTCTCTTCCTAAATGAAATTTCTTTCATGATCTAAGCATAAGTGTAATCGTGTGAACATTTGAACGATGGTATGCGCCAACAAGAGGGGATTAGGATTTCAGATCTCAATGAAGTGACCAAACGTCTAAGAGAAATAGTATATTGGCAGCCCTTGCCTTTTTTTTTTTAACAAATATTAAAATGAAAACAGGAAAACATAGAAATCCCAAGTTTAATGGTATTTATAGAAATATGACAACACTCACAATTATGATAGAAGGAGAAATTCAGGAAAGTTAGGCATTCCTTTTAAATAAAACATGCTAATTAAAGTTTCACCAGAGTTATCGACCAGTTCTTCTTCAGCCGTGGTTGAGGAAAGGCAAGCCTTCCTTCGCTGTGGAATCTGAGCCATCGGGCAAAAAGGAACTCATCCTCCACTCTTTCTGACTCCAGGATCTGGGTCCTGCATTTAGACAGCCTGTTGCGTTTTTCTCACACACACACACACATATATATATATATATATATATATATATATATATATATATATATATATATATATATATATACACATATATATATATATATATATATATATATATATATATATATATATATATATATATATATATATATATGTATATATATACACATATATATACATCTACCTATATATACTTTATATATATATATATATATATATATATATATATATATATATAAATACACAGGTAAAAATAAGAGATAGGGTGTAGGTCCTGACCGGTTTCGACTTTATTTCAAAGCCATTGACGATTGCAGTATGGTTCAGGTAAGTTAACGACATAATTTGTGTATGGCCAGGGCACCAAAATGTAAATAACTTTTTTTGCCAAGTTAAATCAGTTAGTACCATCAATTAAATTCACTATGGAAATGGAAAATGATGGGTGCTTACCCTTTTTGGATGTCCTCATACTAATATTTCTTCCTATATGCATTTCTATTCGGGTCAAAGCAGTAAGGTTAAGAAGTCAGTGTTTACATCTATGTTTTTAAGAGCATTATATATATGTACCCCTAAATATATTGATGAGGAAATAGATAAGGTTAGGAATACAGGCAAGAAATTGAAGTATCCTGATAGTGTATTAAACAAGAAGTAGCAAAAAAGACTATGCATCAAAACCAAAAAGAACCTTACAAAACGAATAATTTACTTGTACTGCCTCATAAAACATTATGACAAATATCCCCCATCTTCTCAAGAATTTTGGTGTTAGTGTCGCATTTAGGAACAATAAAACAATGAAACATGTACTTATCAAGAACTCCCCTGACAATACTGAAGGGTGTGTATGTAGAATTCCACTTAAGTCTTGTGACAACTTTTATATTGGCCATACGAGTAAAGCATCGGAAAAGAAACTAGAACAGCATAAAAATGTGTTGTGAGATATGCCCAGGGGAACAGTGGTATTTTTGTACATGTTAGTGAGAACAATCATGCTATCAACTGAGAAGAGGAAAAAAGGATTGTGTATTATAATAATGCAATGGAAAGAAATATCATTGAATCTAGCTTTATAAAAGAAAGTTACAGCCATAATATGAAAATCAGTCAAGGGATGTATAAACTTGATCGTTTAATATAATATTTTTTTTTTAAATTGTTTAAATTTTGAGGTAGGCAGTAGAGATAAAAGAAAATAAGATTATCATATTTGTAAACACAGTACTGGGGCAGCAGTGCTAATGAGATTTCCAACCCCGCCTCCCTGACACCTGTCAGGTGTGGATCTGTAGTCTCCTATGGTCGGTACGTTTATCAGTATTGTCCCCTGAGAGTATATTGTGATTTTTAGCCAGATGAGTTTTGAAGGCCACTCCTACCTTGACACACACCTGTAGGTGGATCTGTAGTCTCAAATGGTTGTGTATGTTCGTCAGTACTGTCCCTGTAGTATATATATTTGTGACTTCTAATACTATGTATCAGTCCTTCATCAGTGGCTTGGAAATAAAGTCGAAACCGGTCAGGACCTACACCCCGTCTCTTATTTTTCACCTGTGGTAATGTGTGAGATGAATCACGTGCTAAAGTAAATATAATCATGTGTGTATATACTGTATATATATATATATATATATATATATATATATATATATATATATATATATATATATATATATATATATATATATATATATATATATATATATATATATATATATACTGTATATATATACACACATTTTATATATATATATATATATATATATATATATATATATATATGTATGTATACATGTACGCACGTACACACACATTATATGTATGTATGTATGTACAGTATATATGACTTCTGTTGTACGATGTTAAAATCTGAAACTTCCACCAACGGGAAGATGGACCAGTAAATCTTCTAGACTTCTGTACCGTTTCAAACTCTCTGTTGACTGAGTCAGAGGGCATTTTTAAAGGTATTCAGACCAGGGCAAATGCACATTTAGAATAATCAGAAGTAATTAGAGCAAAAGTGATAATGTCACACCGTATAATGGTCGTCAAAAAATGAGCAAGCTTTGTCAATATATACTGCCATTGAATAATGTGTAAAACAAAGAGATCTATTTTAAAACGTCAATTGCCATTAAAAGCCAAATTCATTCCCTCCCCATCGAATGGTATTGAGTGACTTGCATCTCGACCAGCTCATTAAATCTGTCATTAATGATACTTTGAGTAGGAGCGCCTTCAAGTGAGCATCGTCCTTTATATCTCCGTGGGCGTAGCTCCACCTGCATCACGCGGAGAGTCGGTAGAGAAAGACTCAAAAGAGTTTTCTTATAAACCCAAAGATTTTAATTTAAATATTGGGATTTACCCAATGATTTTGTAAAATTGCTAATTGCTAACAGAGCGGTAACCTGTATGACAATGTCTCATTTTTAACTGGTGTAGTTAAGCAAAACGGAATACTTGATAGTTCATAAAGGTACTGGAAGGGCAATAAAAGCTTCACTTCATTCATAGAATATTGAACTTTATATAATACCATGAATATAATTAAGCAACAATTAATAGTTGAAAAAAATCATGATAAAGCTTAGGCCTCATCTCGTAATTGGTGGCATTCAGTCAACTGAAATTGTTATTGATTGGGCAAAGACACAAAGGAAATATTGCCCAGGCACTGTAAGGAGATTAACTACGTCAAAAATTTATTCACCAAAGGAATTTTTGGTGTTTTAGATCCCTGATCCAAAATCTAGTGTAGTAATTCTCTCGAGTTTGAAAACAGGAAAGTTTCCTGAACCACGCTGACGTTGGTCGTTAGTTTTATAGAAAATGTGCCGCAATGTTCACATGTATAATTATATAGAAAACAGACGAATGACTACTTTTCAACTACCAAAAATTTATTTGCATTGCATTTCCTCTTTCCTTGTATATCATTCGAAATCAAAAAGGGAAATTATGACATCTAATCGCTTGCAACAGTTGATTATCAGTGGTAATTGGAAACATAGTAAATATTATGTGGCAAATATTTCTCATATTGCAATGTATTTAACTATAAAAACTTATTTATTATGAACAGTTAACTTCACTTGAGTAGATACCGTTACATTCAGTCTCTCTCTAATACCACATAGAATCCAAATAGAGAAATCGTGTCGTCTAATAAAATTTAGGAAATTTATTTATTTATTTATTAAAAATAAGTTCAACATTTCGATCTGAATTGGAGGTACATTCACAGTGCTCAAATATTCGACATAATTCTACAAAGACAATGAGCAAAATACGCTTAAATAAACAATGTAAAAATGGCATTTATTCCTCTCCTTTCTGCCATACTCCCTTTACCTAACTGACAGGTAAGTAGCCTGTCCGCTCGCTGCGTGACGTCATGCGCGAACTGTGCCGCATTTTGGGTCAACTGTGAACAGACCTTCTCTTTCTTAGACAATGGTGTAGACACGCTGCCATGTATACCCCCCTCCCCCCTTACCTCTTCCCCCTCTACTGACTTTTTGTTCCTAACCCTTTTATTCCTAATCGTGTTTCTGTAACTGCCTATCAATTTGAGGTTATCTAGTTTCCTGTTGAGCGATTCAACAGTGTTGTTGTCTGGGTCTGTAATTATTTTCTTCCCTATCAAATGTTCCTTTTGTGTCCCTTCCCTCTCCCCAAAATAGTTTTTTCTTGCCCCGGTGTGTGCCCGTTCCCACCAATACTTAGGGTATCCTAATCTCCTAAAAGCTCTCCGTCAGGTAGTCCAGCTCCTCATCTAAGGAAGCGGGGCTGCAGATCCTATAAGCCCTGAGAGCCTACCATGTTATTACTCCCATCCTGATTTCTTTCCTGTGGCTGGAGAACATAATTATGTACACATGAATTAAGGATGTGTCTTCTGTGTTACTTCAACTTTAAATTTTCCCCTTCCCACTTTACCAACAAGTCTAAACTAAAAGCGTTTATATCTTGCAATCTGTGTATGCAAAACAAAATACAAAAAATTGCATATTCCTCCAGCTGGTTTGTATTGCAATATTCATTCTTTTCAGAGGAAAGTTTCATTAAGCTTCTCTCTATACCATTGTGATACTGATATTTGCTTTCATTTCTTGGGGGGAGGACAAGAGTTTATATTGCGATATATTTCATAATCATCTGTATTAGCATAACAATGTTATACAGTTAATCTTAATCGTATAACATTGCATGCAAAATTGCATTGATTCTTTTCGCTTATTCTTTGTTGTAAGGCTTATTGAAAGCATTAACGTTTCTGTGTAATGGGTAATATATTTTCTGAATTTCTAGAGAACTTGAGCGAATGTCCTTTTTTATTTAGCAGATTCTTTGTTTCTCTGTTATCACTGAGGGTTTTTCATCGCATTATTTTCCGTAAGTTGCAACAGCTATGTACATCTGCAAACCTCTGGCCTTTATAAGCCTTCATTCTGCTTGTCATGCAGTGTTCATCAGCTTCAGATTGTTCTCTTTTCAGTGAGAACATTAATATCTCCGCGGCCATACATATATACTGTGCATACATACATAATATATATATATATGTGTGTGTGTGTGTATGTTCATGTGTATGTAAGTTTGTGCATAGTGTCACAAGACTTTGGAAACGAATGAGTGTGAAAGTGTTAGCTCAATAATACTGCGAGAGCAATGGGAGAGAAAGTTGTATTGGTGAGTGTGTTTGGCTCATGAAAGGCAAAGAATGATAGTGGAGGAGTTGGATTCTTTGCTTTGTATTGTTTGCAGATTGCTAAAGGGTGGGTGTGCTTGGTGATCTAACTGCAAAAGTAGGTGACAGAGTAAGAGATGACGCAGAATTTTTCATCAAAGTATATTTGGAGAGAGACTTGATTGTTGTAATTATTGGGTTTCCTAAAAAGAATATTCGTTTCTATACTTGGTAAAAAGAAAATGATGAAGGAAAAGTAGATAAGAGAGGAAGCTGGTGGATTTAATTGTGAGAAAAAAATAAAGATAGTTTGGGACGAAGGTGTCCAAATCTGGCTGTAAACGTAGTTAAGTCAGGTGAGTGTGATTAGGGAATGAGAAAAACAAAATACGATTATGGATTAGGGCGAATACCATGGAACGGAAGTAGATTAGGATTTTGTAAATTTCATAAAGCATGGGGATGGATAGAGTAGCCAAGATTAAATTGGGAGAGACAAAAGGATGGAATTAACAAGTAAAAACAGGGTGAAGGTGAGCAAGAACTTGCGAAGGGGTAAGATGTTTTACAGGAAGTGAGTGCAGAGAGAAACGCCCGTGAAAATTGGGTTTGAGATTAACAGTGATATTGAGGAAATACTGTCCTGGGGTGGAAGATGGAAGAGAGTTGGAATTGAGCATCATAAGAGTGGAAAAGGAGAGAGTACATTTCTAAAGGCTGGAGTGAGTGACTGTAGGGTAAGTGAGGTGGGAAATCAAGAGGTTTAAAGGATGGAAAGACGCCAGTGGTCGATGGGATTACAAATGAGCTGCAGCTGCACTATGGTGGTAACGGTTTAATTGAGACTGAGCTGCTGACCAATGCTTGTAAGGTATATCTAAATGAGGGACAGGTTCCAAAGGATGGATGAGAAGGTTAATTGATCAGTTACGCAAAGGTAAAGATGATAGAGGCAACTGTAAAAATAAACCATGAATAAACAGTAACTTAAGGGGAATGGCGTGACTATCTTTTAAATTGAACGTGAGGAGAAGGGTTGTTGTGCTTAAACCAATAGCTTGCAAAGTTTACAAAGTCTATTGGGTACTGTACACTCCCTTCCTCTTTAATGGCCTATTCAGAAGCAGTAATATATAAAAATATAATACTGGTAAAAAAGAACAGTAAATTCCAATAGTGAAAAGAGGCAATAGACAAAGCTTAATTTGTAAATATTATCATTTACATTCAACACGAGAGAGAGAGAGAGAGAGAGAGAGAGAGAGAGAGAGAGAGAGAGAGAGAGAGAGAGAGAGAGACGCACAACTATACACACACACACACACACACACACACACACACTGTTATGGCAGTAAGGTCCCTTCCCTCTCAAAAGAACACAAACAGTTATTACACTACTACAAAATTAATATCAAGAATGACAATGGACAGGAAAAACAATAAATGAAAAGCAAATATTGAAATTGCTCCAAAACAAATCAAGTTCTAACATGAAATGTCTTCTAAAAAAAAAAACATAGATAACAGGGAGACGTGGTGTGTGTTTTGTCTCAATTTTATATTCATGATGAGCCTTTGTCTTTGCGTTTTATTAAGTTTCACTTTTTCCATCAGGTGGATTTGTAATGCTTATATTAATAGTGGCGTAATTGTTATATGATTTTTTCTAAGTGGAATATGAAGGATATACTTATAACTAAATGACTGAATAACATGAAAAGCTCTGTCTTACAAAGCTGAAAGAATTGTGATGACGAAATGTGGCATAAGGCGTTTTCCTGTAAAGGCAGTGAAAGATAATCAAGCACAAACCTCTTGTGTTTGACTACATCGACACTTCGTCGCATGGTTACTAAAGCATGAAGAAACCTCAGGACGCTGTTATTTCTCAAGTGTGTTACACACTCCGTCCTCGTGACAAGAAAGAACATATGAGAACACATTTATGAAATATGCTGTCACTTACCATATTTATATATCTTGAAAATACTGATCTTTTTATATGTAATGTATTTTATCATGTTCCAGTGACCTGTGTTTCATCTGTAGTATAAACTGTATTGTTAAATTGATTTTTTATGACAGTTGTGAAAAAGCTTAGTAGAGAGAGAGAGAGAGAGAGAGAGAGAGAGAGAGAGAGAGAGAGAGAGAGAGAGAGAGAGAGAGAGGGAGAACGATTCATGGAGGGACGCTGCCTGAGCAAGCCCCATTTTGCACTTTTGTCATAAATCACAAAACGGAGAAGTTGAGTCTCATTTCATCTACCACCTCACAACGGATTTACTTAAAACTTCAAGAAAGTTTAATATTTTTATTACTTCATATTTACGGACTAGCTTCTAATACAATAATATCTTTTATATAAATTTAATCCATCTCTTTCCTATCGATAAATAACTCTTTGGGATAGATGTTATTTGGTGAAAATAATTTTCCCAGTTCGTTAAATAACTAATGAAACCCTGTGCTTTTCCTGTTCTTCATTATAAATCATCACACACAAACACCGAGAAATACTAGGCGTCTGATCTATTTATCTCCTTGTCTATCTAAGTATTGATATGTATAATCCTCAGTGCCAAGTTCATCAAGATTTTTATTCTGTATTATCTTTTGAATGACTTGTACTTTTTTGCTTGATGAATTTCAACTTCCGAAGCGATATTAGTCTTTTTCATTTTTTTGGAAGTTTAAATTTATTCATCATTTGCCAAAGTGGACAGTTTAAGCGACGTTTTATTTCTTCTTACTTTTTTAACCAGTGGGAGAGTCATATGATGGTTTAGACACCGAATCGATGAAAGAGAGACAGTTTGTCTTTCCAGAAGATGAACGACAATAGGAAAGCAACCAGTGGATTGCAAATATTTCGTTATAAAAATACTAGATTAGCCTATAAAGGTGAGGATTGGTGTATTTAGACTAGAAAAATATTCCTGAAATTGAGAGGTACTACCTGGAAGGATGGGATGGATCAGATTGTTACAAAGACACATTTGTTAAAACGCGTACTCTGAAAGGCAACAGATGTAAGCAAGGTGGCAAGAAATCCATCGAAGTGACAGGTATGTACTTTCGCCAAACATGAATGATACTTCCATTCCAGGCCATTATAGAACCAAGGTTACCGCCCTGTCTGTAGAGAAACAACGGGACATTTGTAATGCCAAATGTATCGTCATCAATTTTAGCCATAACTCTTTCATCGTAGACACAGCTGAATCCTTGTGACTCATATAGGGTGGGTCCGCACTGCAATATAACGTGTCATCAACACAGGTCGGTGATTTGTCGCATACACATCGCAGACAGGTTGGAAATAAGTTGACGACTGTAAGTGGAGAACAAGTCTCTGGCAAATACTGGGTAATAAGCACTGATTAGGACCACCAATATTCATTGCGTTTGTGACGTATGTGCGATAAGACGTGTGTTCATGACATGTCGTCCTGCGGTATGGAAGCATCCTTACGAAGCAAAAGTAAGAACCTGCCTGGCTTTGATATAAAACAAAGCAATAGTGCCCCTGAGAGACAGAAAAGCCAGGGGGAAAATATGAACAAAGGAAACATCAGATTCATACAAGGCGATTCAAGAAGCATAGTAACTATAAACAATCATTTGACACTTAAGAAAACTACAAAATAATCTCATGCAGATCAATTTTGTGTAGATGGAAAGGCTTTTCAGTGTCACATTATTTGTTTTCCTGGCTTTCTATTCCTTTCACTTCGGTTTTCCTTTACTAGAGAAAGTTTTTGTGTCGTCTTTAATCGTATTGGCGACAATAAAGTCGGTAGTTTTCTCTTTCGCTGAATTACTGAACTTTCCTTGCAGTGCTTCTGAGGATGCTTTGTTGTTTTAGTTCTCAGTGAGAATTCGCGAAATGAGTTTTTACAGCAACTGTCTGTAAACGGGAAAAGGTGTTGTCATTCAAGAGAGCTATAGCACTATAGTCATAAACCTTTTAGTGGTGAAAGAACATATAACGAGCTTATTTAAGTACCTTATTCAACTGTTAATGATGTTGATATAGGCTCTCAATCCTTCGGGTGTTCATCAAGAAGTCTAATCTTAATATTGGTTAAGTGCACCGAAAGGTGGGTCTAATATTTATCTACTGTACCTGAGAACACTCCGGAATAAGAACATTATTTAATTCAGTTTCTTGTCAGTTTTGTTGTATCTTACTTGAGAGAGAGAGAGAGAGAGAGAGAGAGAGAGAGAGAGAGAGAGAGAGAGAGAGAGCGGGTACACACTCAATCGCTGGCGTGGGTGAGCGTGCTAGAGCTGCTTTTGTTTCGTGTTTTCATGCTTGATTTTTCCATATTTTATTAAAGCATATGTACACCACTGTACTGTAACTTGTAATGTAATGCATCAAGCACAAAGCAAAAATGAAGAGTCATGGTAGAGAGACGTTAAAAGTATACCTTAGTTTTACCAGACCACTGAGCTGATCAAGAGCTCTCCTAGAGAGGGCTGACCCGAAGGATTAGACTTATTTTACGTGGCTAAGAACCAATTGGTTACTTAGCAACGGGACCTACAGCTTATTGTGGAATCCGAACCACATTATAGAGAGAAATGAATTTCTATCACCAGAAATAAATTCCTCTAACGCTTCATCAGCCGGCCGGAGACTCGAACTAGGGCCTAGCGAGTGCTAGTCCACAGCTCTACCGACTCGCCCAACGAAGAGCTCATGGTATAGAGAGAGAGAGAGAGAGAGAGAGAGAGAGAGAGTAATGGTTATAGATTAAAAGTGGCTTCATCTCGATGTCATTTAATGGAAATTAAATTCCAGAAGTCAAAACATTTTCAGTGCATGTGCACACATACTCAGACTATTCAAAGGCGCTCTCTCTCTCTCTCTCTCTCTCTCTCTCTCTCTCTCTCTTTACCGATGAGGTGTTGATAGTTGGAGCTACGAAGGATCTATTGCCCTTTTCTCACTCCAGTATTGCCCATTCGTCTTGATTGCTCTGGATTGCGTCTTGACCTGGATGGAGTTCGTCCATTTACATATCTTGGACGTTTTTCCTGTTCCTTGTCTGTTGAGGTTTTCCTTTTTCTCATTAGAAACCCGTCTCCTGTTGCCACAGAATACTCACCTCCGTTGAGACTGTTTTTCACTGCATATTTGTTTCTACTAATTTCTGTTCTTCCCCTTTCATTCGACAGAAATCTCATTTTTTGGTTTTTTCTAAATGCTTTGTTAGTGTTTTCTCAAGTTATTCCGTCATTAGGTTTCTCTTTATGGTAAACTATTACTTTCTCTCTGTATTCACTTTAACCTCATTTCTTCATTTCTACTTTATTCTCTGTATTGCTGCATCCAGTTTTCTTCTCTTTCACCGTTCCGTGTTTCTTTATATATCGCAAGATTCTTCTTGTCATTCTAATTACTGTCGGAATAAAATTCATTTTCTCCTCCACTTTTCTCTCCATTTTACTTAGTCGCAGTTCCAGATTTTCATTGTTATTCCTTTGCCAGCGATTTTCCTTCTACGAATTCTTCTGTTTTTTTGCCAATTTTCTAAGTGAATTTCCGTGAACTTCAGGTTTTCTAGACAAGCCTTTTTCCTTTTTCATTTTCCTGGAAACTCTCAAAAGTTTTTTCCTTCAATTTTTTGGAGCAGGATAATTGAAATATTCTTTTTCCGGACGGTTGTATCCAGGGGACAGGCGTCACTGTGTCTTTTCCTCACTCCCTTGGTACTGTGCGCTTAGGCTGCCATTTTTTAAAGTTCTTTTTTATAATATGCAGATACATTTTCCGCTGCTCATTTTGTCTTACGAAATGTTAGGGTGTGTCTTTCCTACGTTGCTTCCAGCCTTGCCTTTTTGCTATTTGGCGAAATACTGTAATGTATATTGTTTATTATATTTTATTACCTCTCTTTTTAATTTCCCAATTAATGCACACTGCTTTATATTCATACAAACTGTTTCTCTCAAAAGCGTATTATCCTCATAAGAGCTTATTCCGCCTTCATACTTTTCAAATGGATTTGATTAGTGAAATAGCAGCGAAGATTGAGTGGGTGATGTTGCTTCAAATCACATACAATAGATCTGTCCTGTGATTCAGTCGGCCTCTTTCCATTGGTCTTTATTAATAAGTTCGTGTTTGATGAAAGGTAGCAAAATTTGCACTAAAATAGAATTTATCTCAGATTAAGGAATAACGTCATATCAATGTATTGGTCAAGTGGCCCGAGAGACGTAGGAGATAAAGAAAGAAAGAAAATAATTGCCGATTTCTGGATGACCGATCTTAGTCCTGGTTGAACAGAGGAAAGTGAAAGATCTAGAGCCGCGCTTTCCGCATTTCCAACCTGATTCTGAAACTGCTCCGAAGACTTTATCGTCGGGCAAAGGGAGTTTTGGGCGAGAGGGTCAAAGGAAAGTTGGCATGATGACTCCTCTGACACGGACCACCATAACCACGACCTCTTGGGTTGTTATGCCGAGGTCGTCCTAGTGCCAGGGCCTAGTGCCTCCCTCCCTCCCTCCCTCTCTCCCCTGGACTCTGGTGCCAACCCAAGATTTGCTCTGGAATGCTGGAACGACTCGAGGTTTCTTATTACATTTTTATGGTAAGAGTCTTATAGAGAGAGAGAGAGAGAGAGAGAGAGAGAGAGAGAGAGAGAGAGAGAGAGAGAAATAGCTAAAAGCGGATGCAATGTCCAACATTAATAACATTGATCAAAGTTTATTCAAGCAATAATCGTCTTAATTTTGTATTTTCAGAAGCACTGAGGCGTCTCTGTTTTGGTGAGTGTTAAGACGTTTTAGCTTTTTTTTTTTTTTGATGAATTAGGCATTTTTTTTAAGGTATTCATTTTTTTATGTTAATTATTGATAGGACATTTTTTAGTTTTGTGTCTATTTTCTCTGTTTATTGACTTTTACTCATTTACTCCTACTTATCACAAAAGTTTTGGTATTCCTAATTCTCTTATTTATTTTATTTTTGTGATTGATATGGTGCTATAATAATAATAATAATAATAATAATAATAATAATAATAATAATAATAATAATAATTTATTATTATTATTATTATTATTATTATTATTATTATTATTATTATTATTATTATTATTATTATTATTATTATTATTATTATTATTATTATTCTGTAAAGAGATTTATGAAGTGTAAAAATGCGTCTTTCCTCCACTAAAGAGCCAGTCATTTTCCATATTTTTCTACCCATCCCTAATCATGACTCACTAGGCATTCAAGTAGAGGTCCATCACGGTAAAAGTAGTTTCTGAAGCCTTTAATAATATGTGATTGTGACATGAAAATGAAGAATTATGAAAAAGTGTGTCTGTGTTTTTTTTTTACTCATTCAGATCCTCTTGTTAACTACCTAAGAAACTTAGGTAGTTGCAGTAGGATTTTAATGAGTCAAAAATTTTCTTACATAGTTTTTCATTTTAATTTCATAATCATATATAATTAAAGACTGGTTTATTTTTATGTCATGGGAAGGGTTTTAAAGGTCATCCATATTTGAAGAATATATAACTCATTTAGTTTGAAAATTTACCACCTCCATCTTAAAAAAAACATTATATACACACACACACACACACACACACACACATATATATATATATATATATATATATATATATATATATATATACACACACACACACACATATATATATATATATATATATATATATATATATATATATATATATATATATATATATATATATATATATATATATATATATATAGATAGATAGATAGATAGATAGATAAGTTCATACATACGTACATATACGTATATTCCACTCAAGGAACTTTCTACATTAAGACTATATTTTCCATGAGCTTATACACTGTTTACTCATTTAAAATACTTAATGGGAGCCGTAATTGTAAAATAATTAGACATTTTAATATAATTAAATTTTTCGCTCGTCTTGTTAGGGACTTTTGTAGAACTCGGGAAAACCTGGGTTTGTTTGACCCGGTCCATTAAAATTGCACAAATGGTTCATTTGTTATTTTTCTGAATAGCTTGACCATGAAGACGGTAATTGGTCAAGCAGTTATTCGTTGTGGGCTCTTTTCTGTCAGGGTATCTTCTCTATTACAAGCAAAAGTCACTTCCATCATATCAAAACTCAGCTTCTCATATTTTCACATTGCTTTACCACAAACAATGGCCATTCCTCAGTCCTTTCACCACCCAAGTATTCATCCTAGCGTAATCGCTCTCTCTCTCTCTCTCTCTCTCCACCCTTTTAGCGTCAAGGGTTAAATTGAAATGTTCAGCCAATGGCTTTTATGACCCCTGAGGGCGCCATTACACTCATCTAAAAAGAAGTGGAGAGTAAAACTTAATTAGAAGGAACATCAGAAATTCCGGTCTGCTGTTTAGCGCTCCACGGTCGATGAGAAGCGCCGTTCACATCCAAATTTGATGGATCCAAAATAAACTAAACTGGAAAATAAGAGATTAAATGTTCTTACTCTCTCGTGCATTTGCCCCATCAACAGAATTAGAGGACGTCATGATTCTGGCCTCGTGAGTGTTTGGGGTTTAACGAAAGAATTCGGGTTAGTCAGAATTAGTGACCTCATTCACAGATCAGCCTTTTTCTGGCAATTGGGTTTTGTTGCCTTTGGGGGAAGTGCTGACAATTTGAACATCAATTTATGATGACAGAATTGAAAAGGACAAACCAAACTCTCTGCTCCAGTGCTTCAATTTTCGAAATCGGAATAAGCATTATAAGCATTATACTGATGACCACGTAGGAGGGTATTGCCGTCAGTGCACCTCATGTGGTTCATGTAGGCATTACTTAAGAGTCTTTGCAGTGTTCCTTTCGGCCCCCAGATGCAATCCCTTGCATTCCTTTTACTCTACTTCCGTTCATATTCTTTTTCTTCCATCTTAATTTCCAGCCTTTCCTAAAAATTGTTTCCAAGTGAAACTGCGAGGTTCTCCTCCTGTTACAAACTTAAAACCTTTATATTCAATTTCCCTTTCAGAGTTGAATGACCTCATAGGTGCTAGCGATTGGCCTTCTACCAAAACTTCATATTCCATTCCATTCCATTATACTGACGATAAAAAGTGTCATGCGTTCGTTGGTTCGACCTGATTTGTTTCCTGTTTCATTCCTTGTCGAATGAAGGTTAATCATTTCAGTAAAATAACATATTGAGAGTAATTATGGAAGGATACTTCGTAATTAAATACGAAGAGCTATTTACGATAGACAGGTATTGGAGAGAAACGGGTCAATCCAGATCGCATCCTGTCCCAGGGATATTATAGATTATTAATCCTCTTCCAAATTGTGTTCCATGAAAGTCTTATTTACTGAACCAGGCTTCATGACTCCTGGAACATGTTCCTGTTATTGCTCATCTTCATTACTCCAGACTCAGACACTTCAGTCTTCAGTCAGGAAGCATTAAGCAATCTGATCTGCTTCCAGTTTCATAATCAGTAATAGGAGAATTGTAGTATTGACACTGAGGGTCTGTTGATGCTCGACAGTCTTGGTGACGTTTTCAGGGGCACTTCATCATCACGACCTCTTCCGATGACGTCGCAAAAGCCTCATATTTTCGTTGTTTTGTTGTTTCCTGATCAAGTTTTGTGACGTCCGAACAGAAGGCCTTGATTAGTGATTTAGAAGCCTGGACATCATCACGTATGAAACCCGGAAGGGGGTTAGTGCCGTCAGTTCACCTCATGTGGTGCACTGTGGGCATTACTAAAGGGCGTTTGCAGCGTCCCCCCTGCCCCTTGCTGCACCAGATCCTTAGCCTTTTACTTTACCACCACGTCCTCTTCCTGTCTTCAGTCTTACTGTCCAACCTCTCTAACTATGCTTAGTGCAACTTAAGGGTTTCTCCCAGTTCCGCCTTTAGATTCTTGTACTTCATTTCCTTTATTTTCTTGATCTTTTTATCTTGTTGTGAACTCTGAATTTCCTGTCTTCATTGTCACATGCGCTGAATGGCTGAAAAACGCCACAATTTCATAAATGAATCGAACAATCTTTTGTGATGTCTAGACAATTAACGTCGTGGAAAAGATTGAATATGGTGAAGGTGACATTATAAGTATCAACTCCAGTCACCTCCCCTTGGACTACTCAGTTTCCACGTGTAGATATAAATGATCACTTTCCTCTTCTTCTTCCTTTGCACACAACTAAGTCAAATGCAAAGGCATTTACTCGTAGAAATTCATGATGAGGAAATTAGCGAACGGTGCAGAATTCAGTCTCCCGCTTATTAACAAATATTGTTTTCACTTTGAAGTAATGCTAATGAATTCTAATTCTAATGAATTCCTTCTTTTAAGTGACACGTGACCACCTGATAATAATATAAATGAAAGATAGGATGAGATTTTTTCTATGCATAAATTTCCTCTTTCATTAAAGGTAAATCTCTCTTAATGACAGCCAGGTAATGATACTTTTTCTAATTAAATATCTTTTAATTATGCTAATAAAGATTTCAGTTACCCATGATTTAAACTTCCATGTATAATTTGAACATCAATTTATGATGACAGAATTGAAAAGGACAAACCAAACTCTCTGCTCCAGTGCTTCAATTTTCGAAATCGGAATAAGCATTATAAGCATTATACTGATGACCACGTAGGAGGGTATTGCCGTCAGTGCACCTCATGTGGTTCATGTAGGCATTACTTAAGAGTCTTTGCAGTGTTCCTTTCGGCCCCCAGATGCAATCCCTTGCATTCCTTTTACTCTACTTCCGTTCATATTCTTTTTCTTCCATCTTAATTTCCAGCCTTTCCTAAAAATTGTTTCCAAGTGAAACTGCGAGGTTCTCCTCCTGTTACAAACTTAAAACCTTTATATTCAATTTCCCTTTCAGAGTTGAATGACCTCATAGGTGCTAGCGATTGGCCTTCTACCAAAACTTCATATTCCATTCCATTCCATTATACTGACGATAAAAAGTGTCATGCGTTCGTTGGTTCGACCTGATTTGTTTCCTGTTTCATTCCTTGTCGAATGAAGGTTAATCATTTCAGTAAAATAACATATTGAGAGTAATTATGGAAGGATACTTCGTAATTAAATACGAAGAGCTATTTACGATAGACAGGTATTGGAGAGAAACGGGTCAATCCAGATCGCATCCTGTCCCAGGGATATTATAGATTATTAATCCTCTTCCAAATTGTGTTCCATGAAAGTCTTATTTACTGAACCAGGCTTCATGACTCCTGGAACATGTTCCTGTTATTGCTCATCTTCATTACTCCAGACTCAGACACTTCAGTCTTCAGTCAGGAAGCATTAAGCAATCTGATCTGCTTCCAGTTTCATAATCAGTAATAGGAGAATTGTAGTATTGACACTGAGGGTCTGTTGATGCTCGACAGTCTTGGTGACGTTTTCAGGGGCACTTCATCATCACGACCTCTTCCGATGACGTCGCAAAAGCCTCATATTTTCGTTGTTTTGTTGTTTCCTGATCAAGTTTTGTGACGTCCGAACAGAAGGCCTTGATTAGTGATTTAGAAGCCTGGACATCATCACGTATGAAACCCGGAAGGGGGTTAGTGCCGTCAGTTCACCTCATGTGGTGCACTGTGGGCATTACTAAAGGGCGTTTGCAGCGTCCCCCCTGCCCCTTGCTGCACCAGATCCTTAGCCTTTTACTTTACCACCACGTCCTCTTCCTGTCTTCAGTCTTACTGTCCAACCTCTCTAACTATGCTTAGTGCAACTTAAGGGTTTCTCCCAGTTCCGCCTTTAGATTCTTGTACTTCATTTCCTTTATTTTCTTGATCTTTTTATCTTGTTGTGAACTCTGAATTTCCTGTCTTCATTGTCACATGCGCTGAATGGCTGAAAAACGCCACAATTTCATAAATGAATCGAACAATCTTTTGTGATGTCTAGACAATTAACGTCGTGGAAAAGATTGAATATGGTGAAGGTGACATTATAAGTATCAACTCCAGTCACCTCCCCTTGGACTACTCAGTTTCCACGTGTAGATATAAATGATCACTTTCCTCTTCTTCTTCCTTTGCACACAACTAAGTCAAATGCAAAGGCATTTACTCGTAGAAATTCATGATGAGGAAATTAGCGAACGGTGCAGAATTCAGTCTCCCGCTTATTAACAAATATTGTTTTCACTTTGAAGTAATGCTAATGAATTCTAATTCTAATGAATTCCTTCTTTTAAGTGACACGTGACCACCTGATAATAATATAAATGAAAGATAGGATGAGATTTTTTCTATGCATAAATTTCCTCTTTCATTAAAGGTAAATCTCTCTTAATGACAGCCAGGTAATGATACTTTTTCTAATTAAATATCTTTTAATTATGCTAATAAAGATTTCAGTTACCCATGATTTAAACTTCCATGTATAATTAACGTAGATATTGTCTGGATTTAGAAAGCTGTTCGAATGAATATATATATATATATATATATATATATATATATATATATATATATATATATATATATATATATATATATATATATATACTATATATATATACTATATATATATATATATATATATATATATATATATACTATATATATATATATATATATATATATATATATATATATATATATATATATATATATGTATATATGTATATATATATATATATATACATATATATATATATATATATATATATATATATATATATATACATATATATATATATATATATATATATATATATATATATAAATATATAAATATATAAATATATATATATATATATATATATATATATATATATATATATATATATATATATACTGTATATATTAAGTTACATTCAAATAACGAAACACTCGGTCTCCCTCCCACCTGCCTTTCCCCCCCCCCCCTCTCTCTCTCTCTCTCTCTCTCTCTCTCTCTCTCTCTCTCTCTCTCTCTCTCTCTCCTTCAAACGTCGTCCTTGTAATGTGACTGAACAGATGCCTTTCGAAGCTGCATATTGTAATTCATTCTGTAATCCAGTGTCCTGCAAGGAAGAGTCCCGCGGGTAATATGCAGGAGGAAACGTCAGCACCAGAAAGAAAGAAAGATAATGATGAAGAGAAAAGAACAATTCCGAAGAGATATTCTGAATTGCACAGGAGAGTCACAAAGAAGATCATGTCGTCGCTGAAAGAATACAGTTTTTAGTCTTGATGTCGATGCTGTGTATTCTCTTTCCTCTGACTTATTCCCTTCCCTCTGGACTTTGGTCATTCGATAATCTTCGTATTCAGTTGTTTTGTATAATTTATTTCATTCTTTATAGTTTGTTTGGGATCTTAAATGTGGAGAATAATTTCTTTTAAACTCTTCCAGAAAATGTATTTTTTGTTAGGGATCTTGAGTATATGAAGTGGACAATAACTCCTTTAAAACTCTAACAGAAAATGTATGAGATGTCCACCTGTTTTTAGGAATATTTTGATTCTTTGTGAGGAAGACTTTGCTTGAAACGATGATCGTGAATGTTGATCAACAACTCCCAATTTAAAGATTATGAAAAAGGTGAGGTAAAAGACAGTTGTAATTATTATTTTATTATTATTATTATTATTATTATTATTATTATTATTATTATTATTATTATTATTATTCCAATGTTTACCACCCCCATCACTGTCACACTTAATGGCGTGAAATTATACTGCAAGATGATATATAAACTATCTATTGCTCCTAAAGTTCAGTTGTTTACATGATTTTCTCTTCTATCATGCTGTTGTATCTGAGTCAGTTTCATTTTTCATAACAAACTCTTCATTTCTTCTTCTCAGAACTTAGAGATTTTATTCCCTCTTGCTGGTGTCCCTGTGCACCCACAAACACTCCTGGTGTGCTTGTGACGTCATCGTGAAATATCACAGTCTCCTCATCTGCTCTTTCCTCCTCCACGCCCTCAGCCCTGGGCAAGGGCTGAGGCACATGGAGGACGTGGGTGAAAAATGGGCCCCCGGCTCTTCTTTCGTCCACATCAGCCCATATGCTCTTCTCAGATTCTTCTTAAAAGTTCATGTCCTTATCTGACTCCTTACATTTACTGCCTTATTTTCACGTCTTCATTTCTAACCTAAACTCACATACACACAAACACACACACACACACACACACACACACACACACACATATATATATATATATATATATATATATATATATATATATATATACTGTATATATATGTATGTATGTATATATATATATATATATATATATATATATATATATATATATGTATATATATATATATATATATATATATATGTGTATATGTATATATATATATATATATATATATATGCGTGTGTGTGTGCGCGTGTTTGTAAAAATATGCATATATTTGACTGTGTAACTATACTGCATGCACATTAAATACATATGCACTTATGCAATCATGCACACCAACAGTTTCATAATAATGTACGAATATGTTTTTGAATAATTGTGTAAACAGAATTTCGTGTTGAAATCGATTTTCATAATTTGAGAGAGAGAGAGAGAGAGAGAGAGAGAGAGAGAGAGAGAGAGAGAGAGAGAGAGACAGACAGACAGACAGACAGAGAGAGAATAAATATTGAAGTAATATTACTATTAGTATTGTTTTCTGTCTTTGTCCCACAAAACTGATTTTTTAAAAACTGTTAAAAACGAAAATATGAAACAGACGAAATATGTCGATCTGTGCTCGATATGATGTCTATTTTGATCTCTCTCTCTCTCTCTCTCTCTCTCTCTCTCTCTCTCTCTCTCTCTCTCTCTCTCTCTCTCTCTAATATTACGTGTCCATTGGGAACGACCAAACGCGTGAAACGAGGTCATGTAATCCTCAGTTAACATTTCGGCCCGAAGAGAGAGCAAAACGAGCGCTTCTTAATATAGTTTTTCCTTCCCACTTCTTCTGTGACGGCAATGTGGCTCAGTTGCCCACAGGGAAAACCCACGAAGAACATTTTATGATCTGAATCCATTACCCATATTACACGCTCACCCAGAGGTGCAGGAACATGGAAGAGTTCGTCTCAATTTTATCATTTCCTTCATTTATTTTTACACTTTCTTTACGGCTCGAAATAATCCGGAATTGATGATGGCAACAAGGTACGATAACTCTTCCCTTCTCTGCGAAAGCCACCACAAACCTTCTTTTGTACTGAAGGGCACCGTCAGTACGTCTGAGGTTGTTTCAATCCCGCCCTTCATGTTTAAGATTCTTTAAATGTCCAGCTTCACTTCCACAGATTAAATCTTGTTGAGGCGAGGTCCTTTGCCTCAGAAATAACAGGCTCAGTCTACAACAACAGTAGCAAACACTGACATCGCCATCTGCCAACTGCAGTCCAGATGTAACTGTCAGGTGATAAACAGAAACCTTCTTCCATTTCCCCCGAGGAAGGACAAAAGAGGAACTTGCTGCTGGAAGAGTCTCTCATGTGACGGCGTTTGGAGAAGAATCGAACAGAACTTCACTAAATTTTTTGAAAATAAATCAAAGTCACTAACTTGCGATGCCCTTCTTCCCCCATACGGAAAATAGAATCCTTTAACAGTTTTCTTCTTCTTCTTTCTTGGATAGACTTTATGGAAGGGAAGGCGAGGTGGAAGTCATTACTTTCCTTTCATTTTCTCTTCCTGAGATTTTATGGCCAAACAAACTTTCAATGAACCCAATGAATATATTAACTGTTATAGGATTTCAATATTTTTAGGAAATTATTTTCTGATTTAGTGAGTGATATAGTCTTTCATTGGGGCTTTTAACGGTCTATTAACCAAAGCCCCCGCCCCGGATAAAAGAGAGAGAGAGAGAGAGAGAGAGAGAGAGAGAGAGAGAGAGAGAGAGAGAGAGAGAGAGAGAGATCTAGCAGACGCTTTTCATTAAACCATGTAATGAACAGGAGTAGGCCTAATCCACAGACCACAGAGTGATGCTGTACTTGATGAGAATGATTTTTAAAAATTTTAAAAGGAACATAATATATCTGTTGCTGATTTTAATTCAAGCATTTGCAGTGTATATGAAACTTTCATATCTCAAGCACTAATAACTAATAACAGAAATGGAACACAATATAAGCACATTCGTGGTGGAGTAACACTCGTCCATTCCTCTGATTCTGCCGGACTACCGAACTATCCTGTCTGTTCTCAGCTCAGTAGTATATGTGCGTTAGTGTGTGTGTGGGAGAGTATTTGTGTTGAATAGTATGTATGTGTGTAGAGCAGCATGTTTGTGTTTGGGCATCTACATATTGGTTTATACACAGAGAATACAAATTTTGGTTCACAGAGAGATACGGATAATAATGTAAAAGCTATTCATATAACAGCAATTGTACATAGGAGCTTAGAAGACTAATAGAGAGTGCTTATGGGTGGAAGCAGAAATTATTTAGTTATGATCTGAAAAATATAAAAAAAAGTACAATGGAAATTAGGAAACCATCGGAGTGCTTATGGCTGCCAACAAAAATGGCTTTATGATCTCTAAAATTCCGATATCACCCAAAGACAGCCAGAATTAAAGAATATATTGCATCTGTCCCAC
This sequence comes from Macrobrachium rosenbergii, assembly GCA_039081455.1. Classification (NCBI taxonomy): domain Eukaryota; kingdom Metazoa; phylum Arthropoda; class Malacostraca; order Decapoda; family Palaemonidae; genus Macrobrachium; species Macrobrachium rosenbergii. Next base: position 685,779 of record JANJGK010000042.1, read on the forward strand.
AACTTCCACAGACAGCATTTTACTGAATTCCGTCAGTAATGAAAACCAAAACCCTTATCGCCATGTTTATCTGCTGTAGCCTAATCTAGACTCAAATTCATTCTGTATCCTATCCTACCCAAAACTTTATTGATGGGCACCATTACAATATCGATAAAACACAAGATTTACATTCGGATCTGTCCCCTTATCAAGAGCCATTGCAAAAATAATGACGTCATTTGGCCATAACCAACCTTCCTTAATAATTCATTGAAACTCTCTTTGGTTGGATCTGTCCGTCTCAAGATCTGATGATCAAACTTTTTCAGTTCTATCCATAAACTTTAGAGGAAATCTGAGCACAGACAAACATACAGACAGCCAGTGACACAAGCAAACAAACACTGCGGATCAGAAGTACCTGCCAGAGTCAACTGCTATCAAGGTTCAAGAGAGACTTGCCAGAAAGCATATTTGCAAGGGATCGCTTATATTAAAATGGGTAATGATTCGGCTGCTTGTAGAGCCCCAAATCCTTTTATTTATGGTCGCCACCAGCCTGGCTTCCGCCTTGGAGAGGATGTTTAAGTATCGGAGCCATAAAATCCTGGAAGGTGACCCGCACTCCTTATTTCACATCCACAGCCTTTCTTGGACGCTGAGGCTTAGTCCCGAGAATACGGAGCTGCCGATCGGGCTCTTGCTCCAAAGTGTTGTGGACAGAAGACACCGAAGCTTGTTAGAAATGGGGCTGTTTATGTCCTTGGTGCTGTAGAAAGGAAATTTCCAATAACAATGATTTTTTTCCATTGTAGTGCAGTTTTTTTAAAGATACGTCAGCTATTGAGACTAATAAAACATGATTTTTTTCAGTCAAAGACAAACACGGCTTTGTCTACTGTCCACATATTGCTTGTTATTGTCCAATTACATAACGGGACAACGCATTCAACACGATTTTCCTTTTCACTTGTTTACTTTGATTGTCGAAAGCTCAGTTTTAAGAGAACTCCAAAGTTTTATATGTATATATATACATATACATATATTATATTTATATGTATATATACATATATATATAATTATACATATATACAGGTATATATATATATATATATAAAAACTGAAATTCCATAATGTTAACTGTTTAGTATATTTATAAATAGGCGTACATAATAAGCATGCACACATATATACTATGCATATATACATACATACATACATATATATATATATATATATATATATATATATATATATATATATATATATATATATATACATATATATCAGTATATGAATATACAGTTCAATGTAAAACGATATTTGTGGTTTAATATATATTATATATATCCTATATGTGTAAATTTTTTTTTTGCATTATTATTATTATTATTAATAAAACAAAGAAGAAAGTTTATTTAACTAATGAGAAAAATATTCCTACACGGCAGGGAGATTGATTTGCATTTGACGCAGAATTTTGAGGGAACTTTCTAACATTCTGTTTTGGCGAATAAAGAGACGTCTGATGGACCAGTCTGATCTTGGTTTGTGTGTGTGTGTATTACAGCATAACTCCGAAACGCATTGAGCAATTTCAACCAAACTTGGCATACATATGACTTACATACTCCCTAGAAAAGAATACTTTGGTGGTAAGACATTACTGGCACCAAAGGGGGAGGGGGTGGGAAGGGGATGACATGTAAAAATAACCGGAAACGACAGATATTAGCGTCTAATCCATCGTTTTCGGGGTCTCTGAGATGAATAGTGACACTCCTGATGCCCTTGAAGGCCAAGTTCAGCCCCGATAGGAATAGGGGCTGTGAAGGGGTGAAATATAAAATGTCAAAAGTGTTGGGCAATGTAATTGAAGCAACTATCTTAACAGGAGAGAGAGAGAGAGAGAGAGAGAGAGAGAGAGAGAGAGAGAGAGAGAGAGAGAGAGAGAGAGAGAGGAGAGAGAGAGAGAGAGAGAGTAGAGGGCTTGTTAGAGAGAGAGAGAGAGAGAGGGGAGGGGGGAGGAAGTGAGAGAGAGATTAGAGGAGTGTCAGGAAGGAGAAAGAGGGAAAGAGTAAGGGATAGAGAGAGAGAGAGAGTGCACCTGAATGCTTGTCCTGAAGTAGTGTCGTGATGTGGTTTTAGTTATTTGAAGACGCCATGTCACTTGGACGTCGAGATTCCGACGCGAGAAAAGAGGCTTCACAAACGGCTTTCACACTACTCGCTTTTTACCCTACCCGCCTCCTTGGTCCCCGCCCCCAAGCCCCATGCGTTCATTTAATCGTTAGTATGACACTTTACAAGGAGGGCTCCGAGCCCTCTTTTTTTTCTCTCTCTCTCCCTCCCTTCATTGCTCTTTCACTCTTCTCATCCTTCCTTTGCATTCCTCACCCTCAAAACTGAGCTTCGTCTCTCTCTCTCTCTCTCTCTCTCTCTCTCTCTCTCTCTCTCTCTCTCTCTCTCTCTCTCTCTCTCAATGTTCTTACTTAATCAAGAATCAGTTAACACAAACAATAGTAACAGTAACTTCATCCACCCCGACCAAAAATGGTGCCGGTGAAACGAACAAAATAGTCCGGGTAATTAGAGAGATGCTGCTACTTCCTCTTGTGCTTCACAAGACTTCCTTACCTTTAGAATTTAATCGCATCGTGGGCTTTCTAAGCGCACTTCCTTTCATATTAAGCGTTTTGTTAATCAAACCATATTGCAACAAAGTTGAAGATCATGTCCAGCATAAAGCAAAGCTGCACAATAGTTTCTGAGAGGTGGTCTCAGAGAAGATTTCAATCATTATAGAGAAGAAATTACACCGAAAAGGAATAACAGCGAACTAGCGGCAGCACAGGACAGGGAAC
>JANJGK010000042.1:688727-701227 GCA_039081455.1 Macrobrachium rosenbergii
CACATATATATTTATATATATATATATATATATATATATATATATATATATATATATATATATATATATATATATAATAAAAGGAGCCCATTAAAAGACAAAGAGCTTTGTAGGAGAAGCAAATTCTCTACGACTTACTGTTAATGTCGACAGCGGTATGAAACAATTTTAATTTAATGTCTTTTGAAGATCATTTTCTGGAAAGGAGAGTTGGCTTGGAAAGAGGTGTCCCTTGTTGCAATGTCCCTCGTTGAAATATATATATATATATATATATATATATATATATATATATATATATATATATATATATATATATATATATATATATATATATATATATATATATATACACATATATGCACACAAACACTAAGCCACAAAAGTCGTTTAACTCCAATTCGCTCAACCTCGGAAATAATACAGAAGGGGAATTACAACTGATAAGTGGTTCGTCACCTCACGGGATCGAACTGCGAACATGCGAACCAACGACGTTCAGTGACGCCCTCGGCCACCCGGCTATCAAGAGAGGCACCACTTACCAATTATAATTCCCCCTCGGTTTTAATTCCCAGGGAGAGCGAATTGGATATTCAACCGCATCTGTAGCTTAATGTTTGTATATATAAAATCACGGTGATGTGATAAAAATTCACGCATATATATATATATATATATATATATATATATATATATATATATATATATATATATATATATATATATATATATATATATATATATATATTGTACACATTTGAGTGTGTTCAACTGTTAATCCACAACAACCCAATGCTATCGAATTCTCCGCACTTCAAGAACAACTGACACCCACGGGAATTATGAATGAAGAAGTGTTCCTCCCCTGACAAGAGTCGAACCTCCGCCCTTCAGGGTAAGGCACGATGACGACATTCTCCTACTATACCAGCTGCCAGGTGGTATAAAGATGACATCGACTCTGCTGTTCAATTTCCTGTCGGGTTTTATCCTGAACTTGGAACTGAAATCTTCTCATCTCCCTTCATCGATCTCCGTGCCAGTTTTGTCACACTTTCCTTCGTGAAAATTTTCTCTCTCATTCACACTTGACTTTTCATACTTTCAAATGTTAAATATTAAGCCACAAATGACCTCTCAGTATCGCGATATCTTTGCCTTAACAGTAACTGACTCTAAGAGGGAATTATATATCAGGGTTCCTAGTCAATGGCCCACTGAAGTGCATTGAATTTGGATAGAATGTGATCAGGCCTTCAAATCTCGGTGACATTTCCTGACGTCGCTTCTCTTCTGAATGAGCTCCTGTGACGTCACATTCTTTTCTAAATTCTATTTTGATTATATATTTACTTTAATATTTAAATTGTTTTATTATTTGTATTTCCATTATGATTATAGAAATATTTTTATTTCATTGTTTTTTAATTTTATTTCACATTTATTTTTTAATATTTCTATTTTTTCCCCATTTAATTATTATAATTTCTCACCTTCGGTTTAAAATTTGTATTTTTCATTTTTATTTTGTTACTTTTTCAGCATTTTACTATCTGAATGTTTTTTTCTTTCATTTAGTGACCCAGGCTGACCAGAAGCAGGAACCCAAAACCAGATCAAGCATTTCAAGGAGCGGCCACGACCGGCAAGGGTGAAAGCACAGAAGCAAATGAAAGCATTAAAATGAAGTGACGTTTCCAGGAGTCACCGAGGTCCCCTGGGAGGCTCTTGTCAAAGAGAGTCCAGCACCCACAGTGTACCCTGGGCCATTTAAAACGAAGCTTTTCTTCACTTTCCTACAACCTTCACCTTAACCTTAACCTTCTGTTTTCCTAAATGTAAGTTTCGCTGGAAGGGTCCAGGAGCTAAAAGGAACAACAGGAAAAATTGGACATCCAAAGGGGGTTAGGCCTAAGGAAAAGTCCAAAAGCCGCGGGAGGCTATGTGGTCAGTAGTGCTGCGTTTGCCACACAAACACACACACACATAATAACCATAAATATATATGTGTGTGTGTATGCGTAATGGTAATAACCACAATGCCCTCCTAACTTCTGGAATCCATCACACTTTATGGATACGCTTGCCGCTAAAAAGCCTTAGACCCAAATGCAAGAATATGAAGTAATTCTGATATATATACACTATGGGTGCTGGACTCCCTTTGACAAGAGCCTCCCAGGGGATCTCGGTGCCTCCTGGAAACGTCAGTTCATTTAATCCTTTCATATATAATTTATTAAAAAAAAAAGTATCTAAATCCAGACTATATCTCCGTTAATTATACAGGGAAGTTTAAGTCATGAGTAAACTGAAATCTTTATTAGCATAATTAAAATAAGTTTAATTAGAACATGAATCATCACAGAGCACCTCCAGACATTCATTACCTGACTGTCATTAAGAGAGATTTACCTTTAATGAAAGGGGAAATTTATTCATAGACAAAATATCATCCTCTTTCATTTATATTATTATCAGGTGGTCACGTACCACTTAAAAGGAGGAAATCATTAGAATCACTTCAAAGTGAAAATAAGGTTTGTTCATAAGCGGGAGACAGAATTCTGCACCGCTCGCTTATTCCCTTTTACTAAGTAATGCAAAGAAAGAATATTATTATTGTTATTATTATTATTATTATTATTATTATTATTATTATTATTATTATTATTATTATTCAGAAGATGAACCCTATTCATATGGAACAAGCCCACTAAAGGGGCCACTGACTTGAAATTCAAGCTTCCAAAGAATATGGTGTTCATTTGAAAGAAGCAACAGAAGATAATAGGAAATGCAGAAAGCAGAGATCAGTTATTACTAAAGAAAAAAAATCATAAACAAATTAATAAATAAATAGATAAAAATGTCAGCAAATCATAGAATACAAGGAGAACTGCTTTAGGGCAGTAATGCATTGCATTTTCGCTTGAACTTTTGAAGTTTCAACTGCACAACATCCTGACTGTTCCACAGTCCAATGGTGCGAGGAATAAAAGGCCCCTGCAACTGGGAAGTTCGACAACGAGGCGCATTCACAGCACATTGGTGCTTCTGCTGTTCAGCGAATCCTGTCTGTCGCTCTCAGCGGCGGGGAAAGAGGATCAGGGATCAGTTGTGAATGATGAGGGAAGTTGATAACTATAATGGAACCTTCACCACGTTCACAATTTCTTCTTACTTTAATCCTGTCTAAAAGCAACACAAAGAGTAATTTTTGATTTATGAAACTTAGGCACTTTCGGCTATCCAGCGCTTGAGCCAGTGAAAAGAGGGAGCTGGAGTGGTTGGACAGCAAGATAAAGCTATCCAGAAAACAAGAGAGATGACGCACGAGGAGCTAATGGAGGACCTGGAAGGAAGCCTCACAGCTCCACTACGAAGTCATTTGGAGAGGTTGGACAGCAGGGAATCCGCAATGGAAATAAATAAAGTAAAAGGCTAAAGAGTGGGCGCCTCTAATGCACCACGTGAGGGCACTTCGGACGTTATCCCCTGTAGGGTGTCATGCCGTGATGATGTCGAGGCTAGGGAATCACTAACGCTTCACAATCTCTTCGGACGTCTTCAAAGTTCGTCAGAAAACAACAAAACCCCCAAATATATGAGGGTTTTTATGATGTTAAAATAAATATAATGATGATACCGTGGAATGAAATGGAATATAAAATTTAGACCAAAGGCCTGAATTCAGCGCTGAAGGGGAAACTGAGAATAAAGAAGGTTTTTCAAGTGTAACAGGAGGAAAACCTTACAGTTGCAGTATGAAACAGTTGGGTGGAAAGCAATATGGAAGAAAAGCAATATGTACGGAGGTACGGTAAAAGGAATGAAAGGGGTTGCAGCCAGGGGTCGGAAGGACACTCCAAAGAACCTTAAGTAATGCCTACAGTGCACCGCCTGAAGGGCAATGGCGGCACTACTTCCCTGCCGTATATTAAGATTTTTCTCGTTAGTTTAAACATTCTTCTTTGTTTTAATATAATAATAATAATAATAATAATAATAATAATAATAATAATAATAATAATGAAAACAAAAAACTTTACTCATATGTAATATATATATATATATATATATATATATATATATATATATATATATATATATATATATATATATATATATATACATATATATATATACATGTAAATATATATAAATATATGTATATACAGTAATATATATATATATATATATATATATATATATATATATATATATATATAATTATATATATATATGCGTTTGTGTGTGTGTATGCTTATTATGTATGCCTAAACATATAAATGTACTAAACAGCTAACATTATCATCATTTTGGAATTTCCTTTTTTAGATATTAACCTGTATATATTATATATGTATATATATATATATATATATATATATATATATATATATATATATATATATATATAATATATATATATATATATATGTTACAACCGTTGGGAAACAGATAAGAATATTCCGGGTAGGAATATTACGTAACGTACCGATTGGTCTATCTTCAGAAGGCGATGGAGAAGTTCGGCCCTTTTTTCCTCTCTCTCTCTCTCTCTCTTAACAGCGAGTCTTTTCCTCAGCGGGTATCTCACGCGCCCCTCTCTCTCTCTCTCTCTCTCTCTCTCTCTCTCTCGCGGCTTTCCCCTATCTCTCTCTCTCACTCTCTCTCTCTCTCTCTCTCTCTCTCTCTCGCGAACGTCACAAAGATCTCTTTCGTTCTCGCATGGATTTCTCTCTCATTCCACATTAAAGAAATGAAATGGGTCATACAAGGAAAACTCAATCTTTCCTACCAAAAATAGATTTATTATTTAAAGCAACCCAACAAGTAATGAACAAACAAAGCAAAGATTAAAATGCATCATAAATGAAATTGTCAAGTAAGAAAACATCTAACTCAAGATTTAGTCTCAGTCCAACTAAACATCTGATTATGGCTAATAGCCTGCAAATTCAAAAATTCTCACATATTCCATTATAGACTTTGTAAAGTCGAGTCTCAAGTCTCCCACATAAAATACTAGACATTGCAAAGGTTTGCGTCTGTCTTTCTCTATGATCACACCAACATGACAACCTCATGTTATTGCCCACAAAGTCATCACCACAATCATGACATCTGTCGAAGAAATTAAGCACAAAATAATACTCCCAAAAATATACAAGTGCAAAAACATAATAATGAAAAGTCTAAAATGCATGAGTAAATAGCATACTGGTAAAATATAGAACACAATAAAATAGAATATTGAAATGGTAAAATGCTACATCCACTTCCCACACAAGTTCAAAAATGTCTTGAAATATGGTAAAAGACCATAAGTCCACAATTCACATAGAAAAACGTAGAGTCTGAACTGTACCTTATTCTGCCAATTCTAAGAGCTTGCCACACTCAAAGATAATGTCTTCACGATCTCGCTCTAGTTCTGCTAATGAACGACCGAACTAATTTTGGGCAGAATTAGACACAAAATCGAGATTCTGTAACACACGAACTCATGTACGCTCATAGCAACTTGGTCATATGACCCGGCCAATATCGCGTGTTCATCACATTAACTGCTGAGATGATCAACTATTTGCTGAATGCAACGATTCTGCAAGTGACGAGCTCACGACAGTACCATCTCACAATCAAAAATTCTTCCATCACACTCTGTACCTTCCAATGTTAAATCGGCCATATTTTCTGAAATATATATATATATATATAATATATATATATATATATATATATATATATATATATATATATATATATATATATATATATATATATATATATATACAGAACATATAAAACTTTGGAGTTCTCTTAAAACTGAGCTTTTGACAATAAAAGTCAACAAGTGAAAAGGAAAATCATGTTGTCCCGTTATGTACGTCAATAATACCAAGCAATGCGTGTACAGTAGACTTTGGAGCAAGAGCCGATCGCACCTCCATATTCTCGGGACTAAGCCTCAGCGTCCAAGGAAGGCTGAGGATGTGAGATAAGGCGTGCGGGTCACCTTCCAGGATTGTATGGCTCCGATACATAAACATCCTCTCAAAGGCGGAAGCCAGGATGGTGGCCACCATAAATACAAGGATTTGGGGCTCTATAAGGAGCCGAATCATGACCCTATTTTAATACAAGCGATGCCTTCGAAATATGCTTTCTGGCAAGTCTCTCTTGAACCTTGATAGCAGTTGACTCTGGGAGGTACTTCAGTTCCCCAATGTTTCTCTGCTTGCGGCACTGGCTGCCTGTATGTTTGTCTGTGCACAGATTTCCTCTGAAGCTTATAGGTGGAACTGAAAAAAGTTTGACCATTAAATCTTGAGACAGACAGATCCAACTGAGGCAAATTTCAATGGAAGGTTGGTTATGGCCAAATGACGTCATTTTTTTTTTTTGTAATGGCTTTTGATAAGGGTATAGATCCGAATGTATATCTTGGGTTTTATCGATACTGCAATGGTGCCCATTAATAAAGTTTTGGGTGGGATTGGACATAAAATGAATTAGACTCTAGATTAAGCTATAGCGAATAAACATGGCGATAAGGGCTTTGGTTTTCATTACTGACGGACTTAAGTAAAAGCTCTCTGTGGAAAGGGGGCGGGGGGCTGTGCAGAGTGAAAGGGTTACAACGCAGATGCAGTATATTCTTTCATTTTGGTTGTCTTTGGGTAATATGGGAATTTTTGATATTATAAAGTCATTTTTGTTGGCAGCCATAAGCACTCTGATGGTTTCCTAATTTCCATTGTGGTTTTTTTATATTTATTTCAGAAAAATACGGCCGCTTTAACATTACTGTGTTATATAGTGTGATGAAAGAGAGTTAGCTGTAAGATGGAACTGGGGCAAGCCGTCAGTTGCAGAATCGTTGTACTCAGCAAATACTTCGTTACATCTGCAGTTAACTTGATGAACACACGATATTGGCTCTGTCATATGACCGAGCTGGTATGTGCGTACATGAGTTCGTACATTAGAAATCTAGATTTTGTGTCTAATTCTGCCCAAAAATTAGTCCGATCGTTCATTAGCGGAGCTAGAGCGGTATCGTCAAGACATTATCTCTGAGTGTTGCAATCTCTTAGAATTGGCAGAATAAGGTACAGTTCATACTCTTCGTTTTTCTGTGTGAATTGTGGACTTATGTTTTTTACCATGTTTCAAGACATTTTTGAACTTGTGTGGGAAGTGGACGTAGCCTTTTACCATTTCAATATTCTGTTTTATTGTGTTCTATTTACCAGTATGCTATTTACTCATGCATTTTAGACTTTTCATTATTATGTTTTGCACTTGCATATTTTTGGGAGATTATTATTTGTGCTTAATTCTTTCGACAGATGTCTGTGGTGGTGGTGTGGTGAGAACATAGTGAGAGGACATGATGTTATCATGTTGGTGTGATCATAGAGAATCCATTTGCAAAACCTTTGCAATGTCTATTATTTCATGTGGTAGACTTTTCGAGACTAGACCTTACAATGTCTAAGATAGAGTATGTGAGTTTTTGAATTTGCAGGCTATTAGCCACAATCAGATTTTTAGTTGGACTGAGACTAAATCTTGAGTTAGATAATTTCATTTATGATGCATTTTAATCTTTGCTTTGTTTATTCATTACTTGTTGGGTTGCTTTAAATAATAAATCTATTTTTGTAGGAAAGATTGCGTTTCCTTAGATGACCCATTTCATTTCTTTAATGTGGAATGCGAGAACGAAAGAGATCTTTGTGACATCAGAGAGAGAGAGAGAGAGAGGATGCGTGAAACTCGCTGAGAGCAAAAGAAGAGGGTGTGGGGCCTAAGGGGGAGGTCTGCGTGGGTTGAGTGTTAGATGGAGGGAGAAAGGGTCGAAATTCCATGCCGTTCCTGAAGGTAGATCGCTAAAGGCAAACATTACGTAGTATTCCTACATGGAATATTGAGTCTGTTTCCAGGGGGGATTACATATTTTTGAGATCATAACTAAATAATTTCTGTTTCCACCCATAAGCACTTTCTATTTGTCTCCTGTTTCCTAGGTTCATTTGTCGTTATATGACTAGCTTTACATTATCATCCGTATCTCTCTGTGAACCAAAATTTATGTATTCTCTGAGTATAAACCAATGTATGCATGCACAAACATGCACATGCTGTTCTACACACACACACACACACACACACACACACACACACACACACACTATTCCACACACACACTAACACACACACACACACACTATGGAGTGGAGAACAGATAGGGTAGTTCAGTAGTCCGGCAGAGTCAGAGGAATGGACGAGTGTTACTCCACCATGAATTTGCTTATAGTATGTTTCACTTCCTGTTATTAGTTATTAGAGTTTGAAATATGAAAGTTTTATATCCACTGCAAATGCTTAAATTAAAATCAGCAACAGATTTATTATGTTCCTTTTAAAATTTGTAAGAATCAGTTGTATAAACAAAGTACAGCATCACTCTATGGTCTGTGGATTAAGTCTACTCCTGTTCATTACATGGTTCAATGGAAAGCGTTTGCTAGCTCTCTCTCTCTCTCTCTCTCTCTCTCTCTCTCTCTCTCTCTCTCTCTCTCTCTCTCTCTCTCTCTCTCTCTCTCTATTATCCGGGGGGGCCGGCCATTGGATAACAGGCCGATAAAATCCCCAACGAAAGTCTATATCACTCACTAAATCAGAAAATAATTTCCTAAAAAATATTGAATTCCTATAACAGTTAAGATATTCATTGGGTTCATTGAAAGTTTGGCCATAAAATCTCAGGAAGAGAAAAGGAAAGGAAAGTAATTGACTACCACCTCGCCTTCCCTTCCATAAAGTCTATTCAAGGAAGAAGAAGAAGAAGAAGACGACGACGACTTAAAGGATTCTATTTTCCGTATGGGGGAAGAAGGGCATCGTAGGTAAGAGAATTTTTGTTCGATTCTTCTGTTCCTCTTTTGTCCTTCCTCAGGGAAAATGGAAGGTTTCTGCTTATCACCTGAGAGTTACATATGGACTGCAGTTGGCAGCTGGTGATGGATGGTCAATATCCTCTGGTTGCTACTGTTGTGGTAGACTGCGCCTGTTGCTTCCAAGGCAAAGGACCTCGTCCTTACAAGACTTAACCTGTGAAAGTGAAGCTGGATGTCTGAAGAATCTAAAATATTACTGGAGGGAATGAAACAACTTCAGACCTACTGATGGTATCCTTCAGTACAAGAGGAGGTTTGTAATGGTGAGTCCCAATATAGTAAAAAAAAAAAAAAAAAAAAAAGCTAGGGGTCATAGAAAAGAAATCTCAAAAGGGATTAAGTCTAGGAGTAACAAGTATTACAATCTCCAGTCTCTGTACATACTCCTAAGTGTGTGTGAAATATCACTTAATATAGAATTAACGATACTTAGGGATGACCTACACCCAAGGGGAATTATAATAACTGAATCTACCGATTCTCAGCCGGAGAAGATGAGCTTATCAGTTATAAATCCTCTTTGGTGTAAGTTAGCCCAAGGTATAGTGAATTCGATATTTAGTCTTTTCTTTTTTTTGTTTTGCTTGATATTTTTGGGTATAAAAAGTTAAGCGTGCATATGTGATAAATTTATTTATACATACGTACATGCATACATTATATATATATTATATATATAGTATATATATTATATATATATATATATATATATATATATATATATATATATATATATATATATATATATATATATATATATATATATATATATATATATATATATATATATGAAATTTTTATCACACCGTGATTTATATACAATCATGAAGCTACAAATGTCGCTTAATATCGAAATTCACGCTACCTCGGTATATCTCCGTTGGAGAATTGTCGCCGAAGGGGAATTTATATAAGTGATAAATGAATTGGAATCGTGGGGACACGAACCCGCGACGAAAGCCTATTCAGCGACTCCAGTTGACGTAAACCATTGAGCCATCTTACGATTCCAATTCATTTATCACTTATATAAATTCCCCTTCGGCGACAATTCTCCAACGGAGATATACCGAGGTAGCGTGAATTTCGATATTAAGCGACATTTGTAGCTTCATGATTGTATATATATATATATATATTTATAAATATATATATTTATAAATATCATTGCTGTTCGCCCTCGTAACATTTGGCGGTAGTAATATCAGCCTGACCAAGACAGGGAAAAAGCTTTTGTCCCACATTAGGAGTGTCTTCAGTTCAAACTTCATCCGTTATAGCGGCCGAGTCACGTAGGTAGTTCAAATTGTAACGTTCACATGTAGGAAGGAACTTGGTAGCATTTAGGCATTTCACCCTATAGGAAGATTTCCATATCCACCCTTAGAATAGGTGGTCCTAAAGTCTTTTTCCTTTCTACCTGTCCCTCTTGGCGAATGTTTTTGACAAAAAAGATTAAGACGCTTGAGGAAACGAATGCATCCCTGTCTGACCTGGGCCGGTCAGGGAACAGAAGAGAGAGAGAATCAAGCTTTTGGGGAGACAACACGTCCCTTTGGCCTCTCCACCCTTTTGTCTATTATTTCTATTAGTGAAGTGAAGAAGCATTTGCCAGAACCTCTGATTGTCCGTTGAATGCGCAACAGCGCTTCGTCCTGAGGTAAAGTCTGTGTTTTTGTTCAAAACTTCGCCCATTCTTTTATCCTCTTTTCTGTATTTCCAAATCTTTCTTTGTTTCATTCTTCAGCCACCATTTAAGGTAAACGCTTGTACAAAGTCTAAGATTAAGCCAGATAACTATATTGTTAGCTTCATCCAAATTATTCCAGTGAGCGTACTAGGACTTAGGCATTTAATTCTGTATACACTCTTTGTGTCTCGGCCCAATGTTTGGAAGGTCTGTTGCGTTTTGTATTTAATACCATCTTAACGAGTAGAGATTATTCTGTGTCCAGAGTCGGTGATGTTTATCATAAAGTCTTTATTCCTTGAATATTCTTTGTTAAGGTTAATTACCCTTAACTGGCGACCTTTGGTTAATTAACGTCTGTCTTTGAGGTTAATTCGAGGCTTCAAGTGACAGGTTACATGTATTCTTGGCATGCAGGGCCGTGAAACTTTACGTAAATTAAACAATAACTGATCAGCCAAGACACCCACGTAACAATATATATATATATATATATATATATATATATATATATATATATATATATATATATATATATATATGTGTGTGTGTGTGTGTGTGTTTGTTGAGAGTGAAATTTAGTTAGCTCCTAGAATAAGCATTCTTGCACCCCCACTCCTCAAACAATAGCCTTTTACCAGATGTGATTTCGCACATAAATTTCCATCCGTAGAGAAGGGAAGAGTTATCGTTCCTTGTTGCCATCACCAATTCCGGATTATTTCGAGCCGAAAAGAAAGTGTAAAAAAAAGGGAGGAAATGATAAAATAGAGACGAACTCTTGTATGTTCCTGCACTTCTGGGTGAGCGTATAATACCTGAAATGGATTCAGATCATAAAACGCTCTTCCTGAGTTTTGCCTGTGGGAAATTGAGGCCACATTGCCTGTGGGCAATTCAGGCCACACTGCCGTCACAGAAGAAGTGGGAAGGAAAAACTAGATTAAGAATATCTATCTATCTATCTATCTATCTATCTATATATATATATATATATATATATATATATTATATCTATCTATCTATATATATATATATATATATATATATATATATATATATATATATATACATACATATATATATATGTATATATATACATATACATATATATATATATATATACAGTATATATATATATATATATATATATATATATATATATATATATATATATATATATATATATATATATATATATATATATATATATATATATATATATATATATATATATATATATATATTACAGATGTCCGTATTTATCTTACCCAAAACTGTATCACATTCAAATTATTATATAAGCCTAACGCCACTTCTCAATAATACTGATACTTAGTGCCTATTTATCTACTCGAACTGAAGTGAGCCCACCGAACTGCCGGAGTACAGGTGCGAGGTCACTTGACGTCACAGAACCCAGCAACGACTGCAACTTCCTCAGCAACCTTCCTTTGCCTTCTCTTCCATCAATATCCCAGAGATGTTAACTGAACTGCGACTTCTACCTCTACGGTCTACAGACAACTAAACCTCATTAGAGATGACGGATATACTTGTGCCATTAAAATATTGGCTGACTTTACACTGATAATTAACAATGAGAGCAAGGCTGAAGTGTGTATGTATGTACGTATGATGTGTGTGTGTATGTATGTGTATACATTATATATACATATATCTACATTATATATATATATATATATATATATATATATATATATATATATATATATATATATATATATATATATATATATATATTTATAAATACATGTGTGCGTGTAAGCCAATGGTATGTGGTACAGATATAATGTACCTCGAAACAGAAA
>JANJGK010000042.1:706227-711227 GCA_039081455.1 Macrobrachium rosenbergii
TTTAGATGAGTGTAATGGCGCCCCTCAGGGTTCATAAAAGCCATTGGCTGAACATTTCAATTTAACCCTTGACGCTAAAAGGGTGCAAAGAGAGAGAGAGAGAGAGAGAGAGAGAGAGAGAGAGAGAGAGAGAGAGAGAGAGAGAGAGAGAGAGAGAGAGAGAGAGAGAGAAATTACCAGCTCTCTCCCCCAGTTCCTAATTGCTAATTGATTCCCTTCACAGCCTCAAAAGTACAAATTTAGCGTAAATATTTTGTAGAGCAGGCGGCCATGAGTCTCACTTCGTAGTTCATTTGTTATTTGCCTTGTTTACTTTACTTCCTTTTGTCTCTTCACCTTGTTTGTTATTTCTCTTCCATTGTTTATCCTTTACTTCTCAGTTCCTCTTCTGTACTTGCTGTTTTCCATATTGGGGCAATTGGGCTGTGGCATTTTGCTTTTCCGACTAGGGTTGCAGATTGGCTTTAATAATAATAATAATAATAATAATAATAATAATAATAATAATAATAATAATAATAATAATAATAGTTTAATGTATACGTAAAACGTTTGTCGTTAGAAAGGGCCTTTGGAAAATAAAAAGGAAAAATCAAACTGACAGCGAAAAAGCACTTTTGTGCTTCTGTTACTTTACCTACAATTATTATGGAAAAGCAGCTGTTCATGAATACTACCCATTGTGTCTACAACAGTGAGAATATAATTATATCTCGTATATCAACTTTTGATACGAGGAGGAAGAAGTAAGCTTTGAAAATTCCATTAAAGAGTTTTTATAACTTTTCCAGAGACAAAAAGCACTTCTCCACTGGAAATTCGAACCAGGAAATACGTTGGCATTTGATTGTTTAAGTATAATGACATGAAACATGAGAACAAATAAAAACGGAAAACATCTGCAACATTATTTTGAAGTATTTGCAGTCAGGTATCATATAAGTTATGACGTCAGAGCACTGCAAGGTTAATGCATGAGTTATCAATAAGTCTGAATAAAATGTATACAATGAATGTCCAGGTTTGGGATCTCTTGCTTTTCAGACCAACCCGCAAGAATGAAACTCCAATATGAATAAAAACAATACCGGAATAATGCACGAGTACCACATGAGTAATGAGCACATATGAGCAATGATTATGCAACAAATACAATGAAAAGCATTTTCTACTTTACTTCCTAAACTAGACTCGCTGCTTCTTTCTGTTATTAATAATCTAAATACGTTGCCTAAGATTAAGTGCTACATCAATGATAAATAAATATGAGGACAAATTCTCAAAAAACTGTATCCTTTGCAACAGCTGATTCAGTCGCTGAAGCTTGCTGACAAGGTGCTTGCAATTGTGGATGGGTTTGCGTGACAGGTGCTACCCCCATCATCTCATCTGGCTGCTACAGTTGTGGGTTGGTTAGAGGTGGGATCATGATAAAAAAAAAAAAAAAAAGACTTCGGGATTGTATATCTAGGAAAAGGGCAATTTATTTTAAACTGCTGCAATTCGTTCAGGCAAGAAAGCAAACTTTCACGTTTTTATTCAGACAACCCACTTTGGGTGGGAGGTATTGTTAATACTGACTGGCAGTGTCACTGCACCCGAGAACTGGTGTTTACATTATTCTCTGTACAGATTGTGCCCAAACCTGTGTGGGGAGACTGGGAGAGATTGCTAATGAAATGAAAAGTTGTGTTTTTAACATGGAGATTTTTATAAAATTCCTATGAGAACTTTCTTTGGATAGATGTAGCATTTCAAGTCTACTCATCGCATGCTGTCCACTTTTCCTGCACAGGTGTAAAAAAATCCTCTTCTTATACAGGTTTGAAGTTAAATGTAAAATTTCAGAAAAATACCAAAAGTGTAATGCATATTAATTTCAACTCATTAAAATTTTATTGAATTCATAAATAACTGAAAAGTGAGTTATTCCTTTTCCCTGTACACACAAACACTCCTACTGACTCCATGATCAAATCCATTAACCTTGCTTGCTTCTTGTGTACTCCCTCCTCTTCACTGTTTAACTATAATCTGTTTCTGATCCCTGTTCTCACTTCCTTATAAAACTCACCTTCTTCTTAATTACATTCCGCTTTTCACTTTTTATGTCCATTTGTGAATACTTTTCTTTGAAACCCTTGTATTTCCAACAACCAACTGCGCTTCTAAAGGCATTATGTTGAATTCTTAAAGTACATTTTACTTCGTACCTCCCAGAAACGCCATCTTTCCGTCACTTACTTCTGTAATTAAATCACCTAGCGTAGTCATATTTACCAATTCATTCTACCCAGGTAGGCATAAATTATTATGCTCCTAAAAACATTTACAGTCTTCTCAGAATGGGGAATCAAACAGTATTCTTCTCACCACATTGTGCGCGGTAAGGTCATTTTATGATTGGGAGAAAGGGGGAGAAAATGAAATAAAGTCTGGGGGGGTCTGGCTGAACTTGAATTAGTTCGAAGGAGAAATGTATATTTGATTTGCTAGTGGAGAGTGTGTACCTGATATGACTGGTATAAGTGAGACTACGCAGAATAAAAAAAAAAAAAAAAAAAGAATAACACATTCAGGAAATGAATATGATTAGTGTTTTGTGTGCCATTAATACTTTGGGTGGCTGACAAGATACAAATTAGTTAGTCCAAGGATTTTTTAAAGTGGAAGTAAGTGTGGCGGGAGAAGATAACTTTGTCTTGGTGAAGCAATGAATAGCGAGTGGAAGCGGTTTCCAGTTGTCTGAACCTGCGTTTAGAGGAGTCTGAATCTGTATTTCACTAGGAGAAGAACAAAAGCAAGGTGGTTGTGCTGGGCGATGTAAATACAGGGGGAGGCAACACAGGAAGTGAAATTAGAGCTGATAAGTATGGAGGACGGAGAGTGAACGAATGAATACAATATAGAATTTAGCCAATGGCCAAGCGCTGGGATCTATGAGGTAATTCAGCGCTGAAGGGGAAATTGACAGTAAGAAGGTTTGCAAGGTGTAAACAAGAGGAGAACCTCGCAGTTGCACTATGAAACAATTGTTAGAGAGAGTGGAAAGTCACATGGAAGAAAGAGTATGTCAACGGAGGTATAGTAAAAGGAATGAAAGAGGTTGCGGCTAGGGGACGAAGGGACACTGTAAAGACCCTTAAGTAATGTCTACAGTGCACCACATGAGGAGCACTGACGACACTAACCCCTGCGGGATAGAATGAACGAGAATGAGGAGATCCATTCTCATCAACGCAGCCATTATCGCTCAGCACTCGGAGTCGTTGTGCATCAGTCGCAGTTTCTTCCTCTTCCTGCATCACACCAAAGCTTCTTGGGCTTGTGGAGTGGGACAGGCATAACAATGAGTCCCGCAGTTTGAAAGTGAAGAGGCCGAAAATGAATCTCTATTTTATAGATGGAAAACATTCTTGCGTTGACAAAAGAATTTAATTTTCATTTCATTGTTCGCACTTGTTTCCGGAGTTATTCTTTTAAATATAAATGTATTTTTAGTAAAGTATAAAAGCATTTTCAAAAGGCAAAGATGGACACTGAAGAACAAATGTGTTGTTACTTTGAACAATATTGATGAATATGTATTAAGGTCACCTAATTGCATATAAAATTCTGTTTAATTATACTTAAGTGGTTAATGTGTTTGGAATTTTTCTGTACAAGTTCAGCGTTAAAGTATGAAGGATCTTACGTTTAATTTCTGTGAAGAAGGGTTAGCACACACATATTATATATATATATATATAGATATATATATAATATATATATATATATATATATATATATATATATATATATATATACATATATATTATAATATATATGTATATATATATATATATATATATATATATATATATGTGTGTGTGTGTGTGTGTGTGTGTGTGTATACGTATGTATATGTGTGTGTAATGTGTATGTATATACATTTATATATATAGAATATATATATGTATATAAATAATGTATGCGTGTATTTGTTTATTTATTTATTTGATTAGTTTTAGCTTGCAAAAAACAAATTCACACCGAGTACAGAAAAACGGAGGTTTAGTAAATCATGTACTAAACACTGCAAATGCAGCATGATGGAAAAAGTCAGTTTAACACAATGACGCTTCCTATGTTCAGGGAATAAGGTCTCTCTCTCGGTCGGTCTCTCTCTCTCTCTCTCTCTCTCTCTCTCTCTCTCTCTCTCTCTCTCTCTCTCTCTCTCTGATCAGCAATCCGATGATATTTACAGCTTAGGTTTTAACATCAGCTATTTTCGTTCAGCACTTTGTGTTATTGTGCATTCGTCTTCATTTTTTCCTCTCCCCTACACTTACTGGAATGGTTTTGTGGAATGGCAGGGGCATAAACAAGCCCTCGGGTCGTAAAAGTGAAAGAACGGAAATCGAGTAGACTTTCTTTTAGAGGCAAAAAAAAAAAAAAAAAAACTCTCTTGATGCAATACACCCATTTTTATGCTTCGTAAAATAACAAACTGGTCGCAGAAAAAGGAAACTTCATGACATTAGGCTGTTCCCTAAATGGTTTTGCTTAAATCATGTCTCTTCTATTCAAAGTTGGGTAGTTTTATTTTCGTACGTAACTGTTATTTCACTATCCTTTACAGACAGCCATTAGAGTTATAAATTTGAAATCTGTTGCTTTGGAGGTTCGTGCCAAGTCGTTTAATATCTGAGAAATATTTCTGTATTTCCGATCGTTCAAGTTAACAAGATAAAGAAATCTCCATAAGAGGATAGTGCCGTCACTGCACCTCATGCAGTGCACTATAGCTATGCATTACTTTCGGTTCTTTGCAAGCTGCGAGGTTTTCCTCCTGTTACACCTTTCAAACATTTTCACTGTCAATTTCCCTTTCAGCTTGAATGACCTCATGGGTCCCAGCGCTTGGCCTTTGGCCTAAATTCTATATTCTATTCTAAGATAAAGAAATGTGAGCATAGAAGCCTGGAAGACTGGAATTTGGATTTCCAGGCCGCTGGCTT
>JANJGK010000042.1:713727-748727 GCA_039081455.1 Macrobrachium rosenbergii
CTCCGGAAGAAAAAGTAAAAGCAAATGTCTAAGTAACTTGCCTTTTTCCAAACTTTGTCAGATGATTCCAGCAAATATTACAGAAATACGAATAACTGAATGAGGTTAAATCCATCCACTTTTACTTATGGTAAGACGTAAAAGAGAAACTATAGATTAATTGTACACGATAGTTTTGCTTTTCTTGGGGCAACGGCTGTAAATGGGGTCTCATTCTTGACCGACACAAGGAGAAATGATTGACATGTGGACAGTTGTATTATGAAGGAAAAAATTAGAAAGAAATTATAGAGAAAAACCATTACAAGACTCAGGTGGGAATTCTCTCGACTGAAAACTAAAGGGAATTTGAGAGACAGAAACTGCTGGGTTGCCGCTGACAAGGATTTACTACTGTGACGTCACGGAGCTTAGAATGTGCCAGGCACATCCATCTGCCTCCGCTGAAGTCGACAGCAGATTCAGCCAACAGTAGTGTGAAAAAACATTTAGTTACGATAGAGGACACAAGTTGTGGCTGCTGTGAATGAATAAGCCATCCATTAATCAGGGCTGACATAACACGCCCTCTTCCAAGGTTGCTTTTGTACTAATCAAGGCACTCACTCTCCCCGTAGGGTGGTAATGCCGTTGATGCACTTCATGTGGTGCACTGTAGGCATTACTTATGGTTCTTTGCAGCGTCCCTTCGGTCCCTAGCTGCAAAGGCTTTCATTCCTATTACTGTACCTCCATTCATATTCTCTCTCTTCCCTCTTGCTATCCACCCTCTCCTAGCAATTGTTTCACCTGTCAAACCTTTCTACTCTCAATTTCCTTTTCAGCCCTGAATGACCTCATAGGTCCCAGCGCTTGGCCTTTGGCCAAAATTCAATATCCTATTCTATTCTAAGTCACTCATTATATAAATATTTCAACATAATCGTCCCTCGCCCATAAAAACTATAATAATTCTTCCCAGAAACTTCCTCTTAATCTCTTTCCCTCAAAGTTCTCCTGCAGCTGCTTCATAAAACATTCTAATTGCACAGTTCCTTTCCTTGTTTGAATCCATCACTACTTCCACCTATCATCCCTTCTGTTGTCTCTGTTCCTTTCTAAATCCAAGCCTCGCCATATAAATTTTCCTACCATCACCGCTTTCAGTAGCATTCATGATCTATGTAAACAGTTAATTTCACAAAGACCCTCAACTTATATAACCCTTTCCACCCCTCCATCATTAACAGCTGCCTGTCTGTCATATGCATTCAACAACTCTTTAAATTACTCCTTCCACCAAAGCTCGACTGCACTTTCTTCAGGCAGTATATCCCCCTTTACATCAAATATTCAGCAATTCCTTAACTCATAATCTTCCTCCTTACATTTATTCATTTCTCTTTTGTTACTTCTCTTTTACTTTTCCTTCATTTACCTAATGAATGCTCTATTCATCCACTTGTCTACCTTCTCACGATTAACTCTCCTCTTTTTTTTGCCCTAAATTCCAACCAACTTCATCATCGCGATACTTGATGCAATTCTCTTCCTTTCAGCGAGATGGCTGGCGGCTGAATAGGTCTGGCTGGCTTATGACTCTTGCCCTAAGACGGCCAAGTATGAAAGGAAGTATGAGACTGATGAAACCTCCGAATTCTTCCAACCAGCTGAGATGTAGTTTCTACGGTATTATGCGCACGGACATGGCCTGGCAAGACTAAATCCAGTATTTAGTGTGTTTTTTCATACACACTTCTGGCACTTCTGTTGGCAACCTTAGCCCACTTTTCATTCAACTTCTCCACGAAAACCTTTCTCACTCGTCAATATCAATATATGTGCATATACGTATTACCATTTTACCCGAGAGCCAATTTTCTTTATCAAGTTTAACAAGGCGCTCTTGGAGAGAAGAAATTAGGGTAATTCCAATTGTTAATTTATCGTACTGGTGGAGTAGAAAGGTTCATAATGTCACAATATAAGTGATGGAATTACCCTAATTTCTTCTCTCCAAGAGCGCCTTGTTAAACTTGATAAAGAAAATTGGCTCTCGGGTAAAATGGTAATACGTATATGTACATATACTTACACACACACACATACATATATATATATATTATTATGATTAGCAAGAATTCGCTAGCAAAATGCCTCCCCCCCCTTCTTTTGTTGTTGTTGGTTGTTCTGTTGTTTTTATGTACTGCCAGCCGCCCGATCGATAGACCATCTGTCTATCGAATTAGCACGGTCAGAACAAGGGTTTAAAAGATTAAAAGCCACTCCTTTTCAAACAATCTTGCTTCAGGGCAAAGGTGATCTCTCTGGTGAACTTCTTACAGGCATATTTCCCCTGCGGACGTCAGCTGGAAGGTGATTTCAACACCCCCATGTTGGAGGTGCCCCAGCCCCATAGAAGGAGATAAAAGGAGAGGACACAAGGTCTCGCCCTCACACACGCGGCGTGGAAGTCAGGGAGAAGCAGGACCCAGCTACCTGCCCTTGGTAGTGTCCTTAGCCAACCACGTGGCCCTTTTTCAAGTATACGTTCTCGTGCCCTTCGACGGCAAGCCACGTGCGCGCTTTACCATTTACCTGCCGGATGCCCCCTCAAGAATCGCCCGGCCCTTCGTGAAATTCCCACGCGTCGCCCTTCTTCGAGAAGTCCCCATCGCCGTGCCCTTGCATCCTAACACGTGGAAGAAATAGCCCTCGGAAATCGCAAGTCATCTACAGATCACATTTCTACGTTGGAAACACACCTGTCTTACGGTAATGTGCTATGGAAAACCACCATTCAGTCACGCTTTGTCCTTGTAACATGTATTTGAATTGAGCGCCATTAATCAAAGACTCCCTTGTCTAATGTCCGTGCGCCTCTTGCATCGGCAGTATTAAGTCTTTATTACTCCTTTGGCACCCTCAGTGCAGCCTCGAATTCATTACTCCTTTGTCTATTTCATTACTGGCGTATAATGTGCATATCTCTCATTTCAGAGGGACCCTATGTCGTGGAAGCTTCTCGGACTGTGTCTGGAATCCCCCAGTTTCATTCAATCCCGTAGGAAATCCCCTTCAGGATAGTAATCTACTTGAGTTCCTCTTTCCCGTACTGATATCATTTATGTAAATACACTCCTTTAAATTTGCCCACGTGTTTTACGTAATATTTCCCTCAGTAACAAGAGCCCTATGCTCATATGAAATTCTCCTTTGTTTTCTCTTTTTTTTTACGTTTTCCTGGACCCACGAAGTCAGAATCACAAGGCTAAATTACCTTAAATTGTTGCTACCTGTCTCACAGGGAATATTTCAAACTAAAACCACGGAAAAACGTAAAAATGGCGACCTGGCCATAGATCTCGTTTTGCAGTTGCAGTTCCCCTAGTGTTGCTTTATTGCATTTGCAACTTGCCAGATCAGCTATTAGCAAAGCTAAGCTGGGTACGAGACAATTACGAACCTTATGTGTAAAACCAGCACACAGATCCAGAAAATTCCACGTAAGTAATGTGTTTATCTTAGCAAAACCTTTTTACAATCGTGACTGTTCCTAGGAATTAGAAATAGGGACGCATGTATTCACTGAGAGAAAAGAACCGCCGTATTAGATTCGTTAATGCATGCCTTTCAGGATAGGTAGTTAGGAAATAACCAGTGCTAACCATCCTTTGCTTCGAGGAATAGTGCGAAATTCCTCTGTGTTAAAATCTTTGCCATATCTTTTGCTTCGAGGAATAGTGCGAAAATTCCTGTGTTAGAATCCTTGCCATATTCTTGCTTCGAGGAATAGTGCAAAAGAAATTCCTCTGTGATAACTTTTACTTCACAGTTCGAATTAGCGAACTGTTATTTAGGCACGAATAAAATTCCCACGTGGGACACGACGAAGTCAGCTTGCATTGCTGAAATTCTCTGTGTAGTTAGAATTCGAGTTAGGTGTTAGGAAAGTGAAATTTAAACTCCGCTTATAGGGAAAATTACTAGGCCGTTGTACTGTTATCCTCTCAGACGACTGGGAAATTCCCCGGAATCCCAGACGTTATATAAATATACGGGTTCATTCACCCAGAATCTAAAAATACCTCCGGTGTTGGCCAAACGACCTGCAACCCCCCCCGCCACCCCGCCCATGCCCGCGTGTGTAGCATTTTTTTTCCCCCATTCATTTCCCAGCAAACATTTTTCTTTGGGTTTCCCGTTAGTAATTTCTAAGTCCTAAGGGACGAATCGTATTTCCAAGTCCGAAGTGACTCCTAAAATTCTACGTCACACGTGGCGAGAATTTCTCCAAATTCCAGTCCTCAGAGACTCCTACTAAAATTCTACGTCGCACGTGGCGAGAATTTCTCCAAATTCCAGTCCTCAGAGACTCCCAAAATTCTACGTCGCACGTGGCGAGAATTTCTCCAAATTCCAGTCCTCAGAGACTCATAAAATTCTACGTCGCACGTGGCGAGAATTTCTCCAAACTCCAGTCCTCAGAGACTCATACAAAAATTCTACGTCGCACGTGGCGAGAATTCCTCATTCCTGCGGGAACCCAAAATTAAGTCCTTTTGAGACATTATATAGTGTAGTTCACACACATCTAAGCCCTTACGGGACTGATCAGTCTAGTTCGTTAGAACAACTCCTTAACTTCACGCTACAGCCAGCCAAGTCCGAGCGTGACAAAATCCCACTACGTCTTCCGAGACACATATTAAAATCCGTTCGCCAAGAACAACCACGTCTTTCCAAGACATATCAAATTTTAACAAAAGGTCTCCTCAGACTTACTAATCACCTGTCTTATTCAGACAGATCCATTCTCCTGCAGTCTGAACCATTGAGTGTTTCAGATTCCTGCAATTGAGTCGTTTCAGACACCCTGAGTCTTTTCAGACATATCATATACCCATTTTTTCAAGATGGCTAATACCAGAGCCCAACAAAACGAGGATTTCAAATTCTACATGTCCGCTGGGAAGGACATGGGACTATCGGGGCAAGATCTGAGAGCATGGGTTCAAGAACGAGTGGACGATGCCAAGGCGGAGAGAGCAAGAGAACGTGAAGAGAGAGAGAGAGGGAACGTGAGGAGAGAGAGAGGGCAAGAATTGCCCAAGAGCAGGAGAAGGAAAAAGAACGTGAAGAGAGGGAGAGAGAACGAATTGCCCAAGAACAACGGGAGGAAAAAGAACGTGCAGAGAGGGAGAGAGAAAGTGACGAGAGGGAGAGGGAACGAATTGCCCAAGAACAACGGGAGGAAAAGGAACGTGCAGAGAGGGAGAGAGAACGTGACGAGAGGGAGAGGGAACGAATTGCCCAAGAACAACGGGAGGAAAAAGAACGTGCAGAGAGGGAGAGAGAACGTGACGAGAGGGAGAGAGAATGAATTGCCCAAGAACAAAGGGAGGAAAAAGAACGTGCAGAGAGGGAGAGAGAACGTGACGAGAGGGAGAGGAAACGAATTGCCCAAGAACAACGGGAGGAAAAAGAACGTGCAGAGAGGGAGAGAGAACGTGACGAGAGGGAGAGGGAACGAATTGCCCAAGAACAACGGGAGGAAAAGGAACGTGCAGAGAGAGAGAGGGAACGAATTGCCCAAGAACAACGAGAGGAGAGAGAACGTGAGGAGAGAGAGAGAGACAGAATTGCCCAAGAGCAGGAGAGAGAGAGAGAACGTGCCCATGAGCTCCAGGTGCTAGAACGACAGCACGCCACCCCCCCTCCCCCTGCCGCGGGAATGAGTGCCCTCAGCCAAGCTCACTCATTCATGCCAAAATGGACAGAGTCCGAACCCGAAGTATGGCTTGAAAGGGCCAAACAAGTCCTGGAGTGCTGCGATCTCTCCCCCGCGGAACTCTCCCTTGTTCTCACTAAATTCCTGGGCGGAAAGGCCCTCGTTGCCTACCACGCCCTTCCCGCAGACGATCGGGGAAACTGGGAAGCCGTACGCCAAGCAGTTACGAAGGCGTACGAGATTACCCCCGAGCGGTGGAGGAGACGTTGGAGAGAGCAGCCCAGAGAAGCAGGCCAGACTTGGTCCGATTGGGCGTACCATTCGGAGCGGGCGTTGACAAAATGGCTCGATTCCGAAGGAGCCACTAACACCGCCGAGGTACTCGAGCGGTTTAAATTCGAGCATTTCCTGCGCTACGCCCCTCCTGCCCTCGCCACTCATATAGTGGAAAAAGCCCCAGCAACACTCACCGAGTGTTGCCGAATAGCAGATATGTGGGAAACTCACCACCCTCAAGAAGGATCCATGGGGCGGAAAATAAATCCCCCGTCCCTCCTCGGAGGTTCAAATTCCCACAAAAATGGGAACTCGAGCAAGCCCCTAACTTGCCATTATTGCAAGAAAACGGGGCATTCCTCCGAACAGTGCCGGAACAAGAAACCGGCTCCTCTCTCTCCCGGAAAACCGACAAATAACTCGCCTGCGCCCTCCACAGGGGCAGCGCGGAAAGATTTCAGCCAGACATTTTGCACGGCGTGCAAGGTTTATGGCCACTCTCCCGCATGGGCAAAATGCCCACGCAATAATAAAGTAAATACTCCCACCGTTGCCTTGGCCGTCACAGATCCCCAGTCATTAGGCCCTCCCGCCGAAGGGCCCGTATACGTGACTCCTCCACGAGGTAGCCACGCGCGCCGAGTCACTGCATTCGAGGACTCGGGCGCACAAATCTCCCTCATCCGAAGGGACAGAGTTCCCTACGGAGCTATCGTCAATAGACGAAAACTCGTCACGATCGAGGGAATAAATCAATTTAAAATGATACTCCCTACGGTCCAATTGAGAGTCACAAGACCTCACCAATCCAAAATTTGCAATCTTGCAGTAGCAAGCCACCTCCCCGGAGGCTATGACGTCATCCTGGGACAGGACTTTCAGTCCCCACCGAAATCACGACAATCTAGGGGTCCCCATTCCCCGAATCATTCCGCGGGCGCGAGTAATCCTCCCCCGCTTCTCCCTCAGCCAAGACTGGCGCCCCCTGGGTACCAGGAGGACGTGCAGTCCCCACCAGTGCCACCTGAGTACGATGTACAGTGGCCACCTTGATCGGTTCCCGATCCAATTCCAGTGCCCGGCCCTGCCTTAGCGCCAGTGCCAGGGCCCCAATCAGATCTCCCTTCAGGAGATGCCAAATTCCTGCCGGTGCCACTTGCATGCCCCGAGCAGGGCCAAGCTTCGTCCGTCCTGACCGACGAGCCCAAGAAACCTCTGATAGCGCCTGACTCTGCCCTAGTGCCAGCGCCAGAGCACTACGCCGATCTCCATTCACGGGATCCAACTCAGGACCCCCTCTCTTCCCCCGGCTTGGCACCGCTACCAGCGTCAGTCAGAGAGACGGTTCCTCCCGACCACTGCGGAAGCTCACCTGCAGGTGCGGCCTCGCAACCCGTGCCTGAGCTGGTCAACGTTACCTGCGAGCCACTCACGCCACCCCCAACCGCCTTCTCTCTGCCTCAGCCCGTCGCCGACGTAATTGCAAGTCAGGATTCTGCCATATCTCCCTTGGCCGATGAACTACAAGAGCTGCGACGGATTATGGTAGAGCCAGCACGGAACACTCCTGCGTCAGCTGTCGCAGCAGCAGGCCCAGGTGGTACTCCGTGCCGCCCTCCGGTCGCGGGCCCTCCGCTTCCCCGGCCGAGGACGACTGTCCCATTGAGAAAGGCTCGAGGCGAAATTACCACGGGCGTGGGACATTCCAGGTAATTTACAAAGAGCTCTAGAACTCCCCTGGCACCTGTGCCACCATTTCATTTTTCGAAGGTCTTGGCACCCCTAATCCAGAAGGGGATGTCAGACCCTCCTCTATCTTCTTCCGTTCCTCAGGAACTGCTTCTCTTACCATCCTCTACTAATCTTCCCTTAAATTATCCCCACAAGAGGCAATTAAATACGGGATACCATTCCCCACACAATGTATAAATCATTAAGAATAACAGAGTGAGAAGCGGCACGCCCTTGCGCCCATACCTTGGCACCGGGCGTGCGTGTCAGCCCCTCCTGAAGGAGTCGCGCCCTTCGGGTGCACTTTCCTCGCCCTGGGACTGAAGTGATAGTCCGGGCCGTAATTTATAGGCGTAGGACGATAACTTCCCGCCTAACACAATAAAACCCTCACTCTTTTTCCCTTAGCTCTTCTGCCAATATCATTTACTTTCTTTTAGTCATTTAGTTATCTTTATTTTAATGAATCGCGAGTCATAAACTCTTGCCCTTGTGATTTAAATGCCCCTTTCGTAAGCTCTGAGGGACGTGTCCCGCCTTTCATATGCGGTCAAGTTTTCATTCGTAACGTCTTGGTAATTTTCCTTTTGTTATTATTATCCCTTTTCCCCCTTCCATTCCTTCCAAGATCTCTGTTTGTCCTAAGACCCCACATCTTTTGTCTGCTCGCCCCGCCATAACATGGAGTACTCGAGTGGGCAGTGGACGCATAAAATTAGCGTAGTTTAAGGTTAGCGAATTAAAACCTCGCGAATACTCTCGCCCGCATACGGCTGTCAAAATCCGTGTGGGGCCGGCTAAGCAAAGTACGTTAAAACGAAGATAAATTATCAATGCGAATTTGTATAGTCATTACAATATGGTGTAAAAGGGGATGTCATTTACAAAAATAAACGCTGTTTTCATTTACACAGCCTCTTCAAGGCAGATTGTACTAACCGCATGCATTTTATCTAAAATTAAGTAACCGTGTATTTTAATTCTTGAACAATAACCTTTCTTTTCATTTGTTGGCCATAGCCTCATATACGTGGTCCTATAATCTTAATTAATTCACAATTGTTCGAGTCACTTTATAAAGTTACCAGTGGGTAACCAAATCTAAAGTAATTATTCTTTTGCAAGTGTTTAAATCACTTTGCGTTCTGTTAACGAAAATTGTCCCAATGGGTTATTAAAAGTAATGTCACAGCTTCATAAAACCCTTAGTAGTAAAGTTCATTGCAAGGCAGAATGTAGAGTAACGTAAAGCATTTGCCGCTCATTCTTGAATATCGATGTACACACCCGAAGGAGGTATGTACATCATCTTGTATGGGGAGGTATTATGATTAGCAAGAATTCGCTAGCAAAATGCCTCCCCTCCCCCCCCTCCTTTGTTGTTGTTGGTTGTTCTGTTGTTTTTATGTACTGCCAGCCACCCGATCGATAGACCATCTGTCTATCGAATTAGCATGGTCAGAACAAGGGTTTAAAAGATTAAAAGCCACTCCTTTTCAAACAATCTTGCTTCAGGGCAAAGGTGATCTCTCTGGTGAACTTCTTACAGGCATATTTCCCCTGCGGACGTCAGCTGGAAGGTGATTTCAACACCCCCATGTTGGAGGTGCCCCAGCCCCATAGAAGGAGATAAAAGGAGAGGACACAAGGTCTCGCCCTCACACACGCGGCGAGAAAGTCAGGGAGAAGCAGGACCCAGCTACCTGCCCTTGGTAGTGTCCTTAGCCAACCACGTGGCCCTTTTCCAAGTATACGTTCTCGTGCCCTTCGACGGCAAGCCACGTGCGCGCTTTACCATTTACCTGCCGGATGCCCCCTCAAGAATCGCCCGGCCCTTCGTGAAATTCCCACGCGTCGCCCTTCTTCGAGAAGTCCCCATCGCCGTGCCCTTGCATCCTAACACGTGGAAGAAATAGCCCTCGGAAATCGCAAGTCATCTACAGACCACATTTCTATGTTGGAAACACACCTGTCTTACGGTAATGTGCTATGGAAAACCACCATTCAGTCACGCTTTGTCCTTGTAACATGTATTTGAATTGAGCGCCATTAATCAAAGACTCCCTTGTCTAATGTCCGTGCGTCTCTTGCATCGGCAGTATTAAGTCTTTATTACTCCTTTGGCACCCTCAGTGCAGCCTCGAATTCATTACTCCTTTGTCTATTTCTTTACTGGCGTATAATGTGCATATCTCTCATTTCAGAGGGACCCTATGTCGTGGAAGCTTCTCGGACTGTGTCTGGAATCCCCCAGTTTCATTCAATCCCGTAGGAAATCCCCTTCAGGATAGTAATCTACTTGAGTTCCTCTTTCCCGTACTGATATCATTTATGTAAATACACTCCTTTAAATTTGCCCACATGTTTTACGTAATATTTCCCTCAGTAACAAGAGCCCTATGCTCATATGAAATTCTCCTTTGTTTTCTCTTTTTTTTACGTTTTCCTGGACCCACGAAGTCAGAATCACAAGGCTAAATTACCTTAAATTGTTGCTACCTGTCTCACAGGGAATATTTCAAACTAAAACCACGGAAAAACGTAAATATATATATATATATATATATATATATATATATATATATATATATATATATATATATATATATATATATATATATATATATTTCGTAATAGTTCCTAGTTTTATAAAATGCTTAATCTTCTGTCTTCCTTTCCAATCACATATGGCCTATCTACCTATCTAAACCTTTTCGAAACTTGCTGTGTATGTTAAATCAATAGCTGTTGCTTCTCCCTCTCATAGAGCGGTACAAAATTCACACGCAACGAAGCTTAACGACAGCACCTGCTGCCATTGTCACCCAGGCCAGCAAGCAACCTGCTTCATTGCCACAATGCTGCATTTTCCTTTTAAACCTTGCCTTCCTCACCTTCATGAATATCCAAGTAATCTTCATAAATAAATCAGCAAGAGGACATTAAAGTTATTTTGTCACCAGGTAAACCATTATAGTGGTTTTTCTAGCTGTCATGGAGTGGATAGCATAATATGTTTCCTAATACTTGCAGCACAGAGCAACAGAGAGCATCCTCTTCAACATATTATAATTATGCCGAGAAATCACTCCCTGAAGAGCCTAAGTACTGAGTCAGAGATTAATGAGACGGTTTGCGCAAGCATTGAATATCGCAACAGATCTCTGATTATTGCAACCGTCCTCGCTGGTGCAAAAACGTACTCGAGGAGTCTTGGGCAATTCTCTATGGAGATTCAGAGTTCACGTCACTTTTGTTGTGCAAGTCCTGCATAGGAAAATTCAGCTCGGTAAGAAAATACAGATGCTTTAACTGCTTAGGCCTTGGTGGGCAGATTGATCTTGCTTACTTTGGACTTCCTGAACATCTTGGACTTGATACAGGTTATTCAGGACTTAGGGACCTTATTCATCCATTTTTCCTGTCTACGTTTCTTGACATCAAAACATTTTGACTTCTTCAGCGCTGAATGGCCGAAAGTGCCCCAGTCCTTGGCTTGAGAGCCTCAATTTCATAAATCAATGTATCCTTTTTTTTTCATTCATATGATATAAATATCCTAAGTGTATATTTTCTCTTTTAGTTACTTGGATGTGACTGATTAACACAAATTCCACTTACATAAATAGTACATTGATAGTTCATTTTACTCTATAACACGTGAGGTGAAATTTATTATGGAAATTCCTCGTGCGTACTTATGATTTCATACGATTTCTTTAGTTGCTTTGTAAACTGGTCAAATACGATTTTGTATAAGTATTAAACAGTTATGAAAAGACTTAATTTCTTAATAAACTTTCGTATTCCGAACAAGGTAATACAAAAATATCTGCGCACCAAATATTTGTTGTGAAGCTTCCTCCAGGGTTCTCATCTCGTTTGTTGATTTGTCCGAGTCCACACGACCACATCAGGCCTCTTATCCCCTTCAACACCTTCCCCAACTTAGGGCAAAGGGTCGTTGCTGGCAGAAAGCCGCCTTAATAATCTCAATCACCCAACCATCCTGGACTTTCTAGACAAATAGAAATAAAAGCGTTTGGTGACCTCGCTTTCCCGCAAGAGATTCAGTTCCGCTTTTGTAAGAAATCTGCTTTCATTATTGCGGTGGTTCGCTTTTGATAATGAGAAAGAAAGAAACTGCGAGGACGGGGAATGTGAAGGCAGAAAGCTAAGGAGTTTCCATACTAGGGAGTGAATTGCGGAAATGGAATTCGTATAACATGATTTTATTGCATACAATTGTACAAAAGGTGGGGCGGGGGAGGGGGCAGTGATTAAGAGGAAACCTCTAAAAGAGGAAAGAAAACAGAGAGAAAAACCGGAAATACAGCGTAGAACCGAATGATGGAAACAGTGTGAAAAGAGAGAGAAAAAACAAAGGAATTAAGTAGGCAAGGTTTGCGTATTTCTGTCATTAAAGTGTTCTTCTGCTGTGAAGAACCCTCTTTCACACTGCTGTCTGCCTCTCAATTCACAAAGAATGACAATAAAGGACAGCCATCAGCTGAATGCAGTGTTATGGTGGCCTCCTGCTCACTATAAATTATCAAGATTATTATGATCCCTGTAAATTTTCAGAGCCTTAGACCAGCCATAGGGTATCCCCTTTTACACACATCTCGTGTAAAAATAAAATTAATATACAGTATATACCAGATCCAGGTTGTATGAATACCCTGATTTCTTATGAAAAGGATTTATTCTTTCCTTAAACTCTTCTTATAGGCAGATTTTCAAAAGAACCAATGACTTCAAAAAGGGCAGTTAAACCCACGAAGTCAGGATCCTCAGCAAAACACTGTACACTCAAAGAGGAATAAGAAAAACCTGAACTTTACTAAAATAACAATATTTATTATTGAAATAAAGAAAGCCGTAAATGATGGTTGGGGCTAGAAACCGCATTCAACTACAAAAATCAAAACACAAGCATTCCCCCCCATTCGCCTACGCTAACATGTATACCGACAGGAGGAGGGAAAGTCACAGAGGGAGAAAGAAAAAGAAACAACAAACTCACGATGACGAAAAAAACACAAACATACGACAGTAGAAGGCAAAGATAGAAAAAAAAACTTAATTCTAATTATAACACTCAAAATACCTTAACCTAACTTACAGTAATAACATCAGTCTTTATCTGAATCACTAATATATAAAATTAACACCGTAGAATATACTTGATGATTCTGCCGATTACCATCAGCAGCCCAAAGCGTCTATAATCACCAGACCGCATCAAACGTCAATGAGAAACCTTTAAGATGCGTATGCGCTTACCAGAGGTAAGTCTCCCTACGATCATCACAGATCACAAAGTTGATTTCGCCACCAACAATTCCCGTGTCCGTAGCACGACAGCGTCAACAGTCTCACAGAATACCACTATCAATATATACGCTTACCGGAGGTAAGTCTCCCTACGGACGCTGTAACGCTCCACAACAGCGAAGAGGTTCGGAGAAAGCTGCAACAGAGGTGAACGCCGTGGTCAAAGCTTGCACCATAAGCGATGGCTGTACCCTCACGCGGCACAGGTCTCAAAAGGGCAGACGCAGACGACGAATCGTTAATACCCACAGGAAACAGGAAGCAGCAAAGCTGAATCAAGCTGTGGCACTTTATGGACTTGCCACAAAGCAAACGAAAGGGGCAGGCAACGGCAAGACTCAAAAAAAAAAAAAGCAGCAGACCTCTCGCTCGGACAACTGGGGCGAAACTCCTCGGGAGACGAAGATCCTACATACACCCCACCTCCGCTGAATCACCCAACAACTCAAAAATATGAAAATAAAAGAGAAAATTATCCCACATGGGTGTGTTACCAGTAACAAGCGAAATACCCGGCGGTGGGAAAAAAAAAAAAACAGCCCAAACCTTCATTTAACGGCAAAATGTAAACAAAAGTTTAAGTTTAACAGTTACGTTACTGGGCTAAAAAACAGACTTACGTTAACTTTTCATGATAGCAGTAACAAGGAAAAAGCAATTATCAGGAAGACTGAAAAGACTGCACAAGATATTAA
The DNA here is from genome assembly GCA_039081455.1 of Macrobrachium rosenbergii. NCBI lineage: Eukaryota > Metazoa > Arthropoda > Malacostraca > Decapoda > Palaemonidae > Macrobrachium > Macrobrachium rosenbergii. The sequence continues at coordinate 727,477 of JANJGK010000042.1, forward strand.
TGTTCAAACAGCCTTGTTGAATAGTAAATAGTAAAACAAATCCGGTGAGGACTCCCCTGTTAAGGTTCTCGTGCTGCTGTAAAAGAATCAGACGATGTTGATTTCATTAGAAGAAATCAAATGCCCGGGTAAATGTTTAAACAGCGCCTCTTCAAGAAATGAGCTGGGAAAGAACGCTCCTTGCTATCAGAGAATCATTCTACTTGGAAAACATACATGTGCTATGAATGCTTCCCTTCCTCTCGGGTGTTAGCCCTCTTAACTTCTCCAATTCTTTGCGCTTCTTGGATACGCTTGTCATTACAAAGCAAGCCTGGTAGAAAGTGACCAGTAGATTCTATATACACACACACACGCACACACACACACACACACACACACACACACACACACATATATATATATATATATATATATATATATATATATATATATATATATATATATATATATATATATATACGCTGTATACATATGTGTATATATATATATATATATATATATATATATATATATATATATATACCTAAAAAGCAATAAAAACGATTGCCAACTAGGCTACGATGGTGACGATGGGTCTATTCGAGCTCTAGTAAATATATCTGAATTCGACAAGCATATGTATGCAAGGGCGGCAATAGACTTTTAATCCTTTTCGTGGTCAGGTTGGCAACACGACCTCATATGGGACACGTGTTCGTTTCAGAATTTCTTCCTATTTTATGCACTTGGATCTTAAGACTTTATAGTGACAAGTGTATCCAAAAAGCGCGAAGACAGCATTGTGGTTATTACAATTACATACGTATCTGGCAAAAAGTGACCAGTAAATGTTGTATTATGTGTATATATATATATATATATATATATATATATATATATATATATATATATATATATATATATATATATATATATATATATATATATATATATATATATATTACCGACCCGATTTTCGAGGCCGGTATTTTATTTATTTCTCTGTTTTAAGGACAGAGGTTAGCATCTTACTTACTCTGAGATGAGTTTGGTAGCGAGAGCCGACTTGTTGTGTCAGCTGATCTGTCATCTTCACATCATAAGTTTCATTTCACCTAACTAAATTCCAAGGCCTACTGGAATGAGACACGAGTTACAAAACTAAACTTTATTGACAGAAATAACGGCAGTAACTTCAAATTAGCGACGAAAGAATGAAATCGAATGACTCGCACACATCTATGAAAATCTACTGAATAAGGTCCAAACATCGACAGCCGATTATTTAAAGCCAAATGCATAAACAACCCATCTGTCATCCAAAAAACAATAAAACGGTCACACAGTTCATTATAAAGGTCATTTCATATTTGAATAAATGTCACACCACTCCCTATTTTGAAGAGGAACGTGGGATTCCTGTAAAAGAACGATCGTTATATTAAAAACCAAATTCGCAAAATACAAATGCATAACCACAAATGCAACATGGATAGAGGTTTTCCAGAGTCTGAAAAAAAAATCTAAAATGTTTATAAGTTGTACTCACTTCACAAAAGTCCTCTGGAGCACAGACTCCATGTGTGTGTGCTTCCCCTTTGCACAGTTCACATGCTCAGTTATACAAATAACGGATCGCAGTGCCCACTCACTCAATGAACACTCCCCTCATATTCATTCTGCAACGCATATATGAACACACTCTCGTGACATCCCCAATCGAGTTCAGTGTTCGACAAAGACACGCCCTCTGTACTCTAAGGCGTCACGAGGTACTTGGTCACACACGTACCTACACACTCAACCAGGGTGAAAAACGCAGTGATATTCTCTTCAAATCCGGATCTGTAACCGGACAAACCTTCGAGAAGTTTCTATGTTGATTTGCACTTCTATTCACATGTGTGTTGCAACTAAGGGTCTCTGAGAACACTGATTTTTTGCTGAATGCGAAAAACACCCAAGCTTTTCGTTTCGTTACATGCTGTGCTCAGTCATATGATGTCTAGAAAAGCTGACACATTCTCTTTCAAAGGTCACCTTCGTGATCAGTCACACACAGACACACACAACACACACACACACACACACACACACACACACACACACACACATATATATATATATATATATATATATATATATATATATATATATATATATATATATATATACATATTATATTCATGTGTGTATGTGTGTGTATTTATGTATGAAGCCACAAAAAGCAATTAATACTGAATTCACATAACTTTGGAAATAACTTTCACAGAATGATGTGTATTATGATAAATAGTCCCGCACTGACCAGCAATCGAACCTTTGCCTTTTCTGGGAACAAGAACTATAGTGTGACAGTGACTATATTCTATATTCGTTATCCAGACTGCTAGACACGTTTCTGTTGATGCGTACAGACTGAAGCCATGTTCACAAAGTACGATTCAATGAATGCAGTAAAATGTGCGGCGGAAGGAAATGACGCTGAACAGCTCAAGGACACTGAACACTTAAGGAAGGATAATGAGATACGGCAATATGATCTTGGAAACGTCATGAGCTTTTTCATTGCTTTCTTTTATACGAGCCATAGCCATGTAATACTATACTATAACTGTTAAGGTACAAACTCTGAATATGATAATATATGCACTTCATAAACTTGTCATCCCATTAAATATCAGCAAACCAAGATTCATTAACGTGTAAGCTTTTTCTCTGTTAGTTAGGAAATAAGGAAACCTTAATAAAAAAAAAGAGGGAGATTTAACAAAGACTTGGAACCATCTGTAGCCTTAAAACGAAGTTATGGTTTAAAAGGGCCAAGGGCACTCGTGAGCAGCAGAGGTAAGCAACAGGTCAATCAATGCCCACAGACCAAACAATAAAAACATGATCAGCGCCCAAGCGACTGAAAGTATAATGAAACATATGCATCACATTTCTCAGAGGATATTGCATTTTGAAATATATTGTTTTAAAATACAGTAGATTCCCCTTAATTTTCTCATGTGATAGGGAAGAGTGTTGGTGAACAAGACATAAATTTATGTTGTATAATAATCATGGGTGATCTCTGCCACATATGACGAGAATCATACTTTTCTTTATATTTGTCTATTTATTAATTATGGATCTAAAACGATTTCATCCCCAAATTAAATAAACAAAAAGATACAAAGGACAATAACAGCATATCCCTTATCACAAAGAAGTTGAAGTCATTTCCCCAACAAACCTCCTGCAAACACTATTTCGGTTGAGCTTCCAGCGCCTGATGGGGAAACTGGCGAAGAAGCTCAGATCAGGATTTGGTGTTTGGCCTTTAAATTTGGGACGTGGAAGTGAGGGCTTCCATTTCAGGTCCTATTGGAATTCGGTCTAGATATTTTGCTTGTGATATAACACTGCAATTTCCCTGGCGATTAGAGTTTAAACAGCGTGATCTGTCTGAGAGAGAGAGAGAGAGAGAGAGAGAGAGAGAGAGAGAGAGAGAGAGAGAGAGAGAGAGAGAGAGAGAGAAACAATTGATCCGTAGTCTTCTTGGCGTACTATTAGAATCTTTGAGCCTTTTCCTGAAAAGAAATCAAGTTTCATAATAAGTGACGTTGTTTTTCTTTGAAAAGTCCTTTTCTTAAGTTTTTGCAAGATATTAGCTTTCACTGGTTTGTGAAAATATTTCATACATAACCTGCTTTTTTGCAAAGTGCCAAGAGTCACTTCTCTTTAATGACGTTGCCTTTATTGATATTGCAAAAACAATCTCCATTCGGTCTAAAATTCAAAAGGAAGCCTGTCATTAATAACAAAGTGTTAGATATTACAACTTTTTTTTATTAAAAGTTAGATACACAAATGTATTTTTATGGACTTTCATATACTATAGGTAAAAAGTATATTAAGAAATAACAGTCTCTTTGTTAATCAGCTTTGGAAAATCTGAAACTTGTTAATGAATGTGGGTTATATCAACATTTCCTTAGCCATGAAAAAGGGTGGTGATAGGTTCTTGAAGTGAGCTGACTGTAATGAGAGCTTGTGGTTGTTCTGAGCCTTCGTCGGAGTTTCCTGGCCCTTGAGACTTTATTCCAAAGAGCAAGTTCTTCATTCCTTTGTAATAAAGGGTAACCAGGTCTTCCCAGTAGGAGTATTTTTTGCAAGCCCATGTCTGAGATTTTTGTAAACTGTGGCCACTCTCCCCAAGTTTTTTTTTTTTATTTAACTTCCTTCTTGGCACTACGCATACACATCCTCAACAATACTATTTAATTGTTTATCTAAAATCTTTCTAAATGCGTTTTTTTGATATAAAAATGGATTTATTCTCTTGCAAATTATCTGACACACAAATGGAAGAATAAATCTGGCTTTATGCCATTTATGCGTTGTACAAAGTTTCTTATCAAATATAACTTTTCATCCAAATGTTACCTCTGCAAGAAAGTCTCTAAGAAGACCAAGAACGCGACAGTGAGTACCAATGAAGTTTCACATAATCATTAGTTTTCATTACCACTTTTCTGCAATTAGAAACCATTAGATTTTAATCCCTGAGGTGTCATATCACTGACTGGTGTAACTACTTATCAATGACGGTACATTAGCTTTATATCAGACCGAAAGAAACTTTGAGAGATGGAAGTAATTCCTATTTACGTTACTGTCATTTTGTGTATCAATCAGAATGGTATTTCAGTTATTCTTTTTAAAGTTACTCTGTGTCTTTCATGTTAAATTGAAACTTTTTTTCTGATGCAGATCAATGATTTTGCACCCCCCCCCCACCCCCCGGCCTTCTCTCTCTCTCTCTAAAGGCCGAGATATCGCCGAGTTCTGTAACTGCATTCGAAATGTGTATCCTTTATGAGCTGGCCATCAAGATGAGGACAGAAGCATTAATTAAATATGCTAAACTGGCGCCACAACATTGGTCGTCGATATTGTTGACAAAGATATATGCAAGGGATTATCATAACTGACATCTAGACACATTCTCTGTAAAGAAGGTGAAAGAGCAATTTCATGTAAAAATTTTGCAATGTTATTGACAATGGAAGAGAATCGTTTATGCTTAGATCATTTTACTGCAATAGATATCAAAATCAGTTACTTCTTTTTCGACGTTCGGATTTAATTCTATATTTTTACTTATGGTAATAATCGTTATTTTCACTGTAAAGACTGAAACTTCACGGCAACCAGTGAACTGAAAACGAGAGAGAACGGTAAGTGGGGTTGAAGTGAATTATAATTATTTCGTAGAAGCGTTCCTGATGTCAAACCATTCACTGTTCCACTTTAAAATGAGATGCAGAAAGTACTTAAAGACTTAATTTATTGTATGTTCGATAACTGGACCTTTCTCTCCCACGTGATTATAATTTATACTCCAAAGCCCAGAAAAGTGAAACGTCAAAACCCACATAAGCAGCTGACTTGGCGGAAGTCTTTAGGTGATGAAGTGGAAAGCTACTAGTAGTCTGGGAGCTGACTTGTGAGCAGGCAGAGTCAAAAATGTAAAACTGAATCAGCAGCTCTATATTACTTACAATTTGAAAATTTGTCTCCTTTTCTATCGTTTTTCTGATGTCCCTCCTTTGTGCTGCTCCATTGTCTCTTATGCTCACTCTCACCAATCGTTCTCTCCAACCCTTTCGGTTTCTTCATCAGCTGCTTCAAGGGCCTTTAAATATAGTTTATTATATTTATAAAGGACCTTGAGTCGCTTATTCCCCGGGTTCCGTGTCAAAGCCCAGGCCCGAAAAAAAAAAAAAAAACTCTCCGCTGTTGAGAAAAACAAGCGGGCGGGAGTCATGGTTTGAATTAGGACGGTGTCAGAAAAAGCCTTCTTTTGTTGTATACCCCGAGGTCCCTAGCTGCAACCCCTTTCATTCATTTTACTGTACCTCCATTCATATTCTTTCTTCCATCTTACTTTTCCCCCCTCTCCTAACTAATTGTTTCATAGTGTAACTGCGAGCTTTTCCTCCTGTTACACCTTTCAAACCTATTCATTGCCAATTCCATTTCAGCGCTGAATGACTTCATAGGTCCCTACGCTTGGCCTTTGGCCAAAATTCTATATTCTGTCTGTCTACAGCCAGAGGCGTCCTCTGGTTTCTGGTTCATTCTGTCTGTCCCGAGGAAGGGTGGGCGTGGCTCTCAAAGAAATTAATAATCTCTCAGATGATTTCTTAATTTCAGGAAGCACTAATCTCTGTATCTTTATAACATCTATGGACACTGACCGCTCCTTCAGAGTGCGTTTCTCGGTCTCCAGTTTTTGACCGTTCAGAAGACCGCACAACCTCCCCACCAATGATGAAAGTGCTTTGATAACAAATTTATGACAAAAAATCAATATCATGAACAACGACATTTTCGATTTCAAGTTTATTTTCATATTGATGCATAATTTTTTTTTTTTTTTTTTTTTTTTTTTTTTTAAGGCTTCCAGAATCCAGATGTCAGCCAAATCTCGGACCACCACAGGTTCTGAGGATCCAAAGAGGCTTCACATCGACAGATTGTCTTTTTCCCGTCTCACCTGCATCCCTTTCACGTCTCTTTGTCTATTACTTTTTTAAAATAAGTTGTAAGTTTTACATTTCAAATTTATCTCTTCGTGCGTCTGAGCAAAATTTTACTGTCGAAGTTTGAAATGAACTTCTCGATTCCCAAAATAAAATCCAATTTAAACATTAAAGAAGGATATTTGAGGCATTAGAATTCATCTAGAACTCTAGAATTATTTTAGAGCAATGTTACAGTTACCAATACCTGGGTGAGAGGAGTTGCAAGGGTCCACGTGTTATTGCTCGTACAAGCAATGTATTGCTTCCCAGTTATAAGTACGTACGGTAGAAACTGTGTTAGTTCTTGAATATAACTGAACTGTGATTTTATGAGGCTCTCTGGCACAGTTCCTTGCTGACCGATTTTCCGCACAATTCATGATGTCAAATTGGACAGATTTCCGAATGAAAGAAGACATCTTGGTTCGTGGTTTGAGCGTAATATTATTTGAGAAACGTTACTTTGTGTCGCAACAGACTTCAGCTGTGCATCTAGTATTGTATCGAATATTGCTTGAGAAGTCCAATGGAAATCTATCCTTTAAATTTCTTCAGTATGCTATACTTTGATATTTTCTTCGCATCTATTATTATTATTATTATTTAGAAATGGAAATATTTTTCATTAATTTTCTCCATTATTTCAACGGTTTTTGTTTATTCGTTAGACATTTTATCTTCAACACGCCACCCCCCCCCCCCCTCTCCATAACGAAGATTCCATTACAAATATAAAGGTGAATAAAAATAATTGGAAAATAAAACAAGCAGGAAACGAAAGGATAGAGAGGATTAAAGCAGTGTATCAAATCAACCACAAGATGAAAAGGACGAAGACGAGGGACCAACATCAGAGTCTGTGAGCGAAAGTCTTTGCGAATGCTGGATTCGGACGAATTCAGGGACAGAGTCTTTCTGGAAAATGATTAGTGGTGTGCAGTGATGCTCTGAAGGATATGAAGACCCCTTCTACGTTTGCTTCATGTTTTTAAAGGAAAACAAATGAGTACACAAACAAATACGCTTGAAAGACAAATTGGTTCTGTAAGGTAACTGTAATTTAGTACAAAACGCACAAGTTATATATATATATATATATATATATATATATATATATATATATATATATATATATATATATATATATATATATATATATATATAATATATATATATATATATATATATATATACTGTATATATAATATATATATATATATACTGTATATATATATATATATATATATATATATATATATATATATATATATATATATATATATATATATATATATATATAACGTTTGTGCCCGAATTGCTAATGCAATGGACTCTTACTCGAAATACCGGGGTTCGGCCCAGTGGTGAGTCAAATTTATATATGTATATATATATATATATATATATATATATATATATATATATATATATATATATGTGTGTGTGTGTGTGTGTGTGTGTGTGTGTGTGTGTGTGTGTGTGTGTGTGTGTGTATGTGTGCGTCTGCGTGCGCGCGCTTTTCTACTATACTAGGCCTTTGGAAAATTCTAAAGGAAGAGAGTATTCGTTATCAGTGAAAAAAAGCCCCAACTCTTCAAGGGTGACTGAGCAATCTTCTTTAGTAAGGGAAGAAAACTCCCTGTCCTTTGTAAAAGATGCCAATTTTGGGAGATTTTTATATCGTTTGATAACCAAAGGTGAGTATTCCAAAATGTCACCTCTATGAATAAAATAATATAACTAAAATTTATAGTATAACTACAACACTTGAAATGGTATAGTTAGAAATTCCACATTTCAAACATCTGTACCATTTTTTCTTATATAATAATAATAATAATAATAATAATAATAATAATAATAATAATAATAATAATAATAATAATAATAATAATAATAACGATTATTTAAATAAACCTTTTTTTATTTATCAAACTCCAGGATTGCGTAGGGACTACCAAAGTTTTCGGTTTCAAGTTAAAATTTCCAATGTATTAGTGAACATTTATCCAGATAGAAGCTGAGTCTCTTACAAGTAATAATCTGATGAAGCAAAAATGTAAACGAACAAACATTAACGGATTCTAGAAAGTTAAAATAATTTTCCGGAAATCTTGATCTTAGAAGCAGAATCCAATTGATGTCATAATACTCTCAGAACAACATTTCCTAAACACTCAAACGTTTCCGTCTCGCAAAGAAAAAATGTCTTTAAAAATTCTCTCTTTATACATGACAATTAAACCCAGAAAAAGGGAAGACTTAATTGCCCCAGAAGAAAGAAATTTCTCTTCTTAACTCAGAAATTATTTGCAGACGTAAGAAGGTCATTCATCTCCGCCTCATCCCTTTAACGACCCCAGCAGGACTTATTGTTATGGCGGTCCCACTCCACAACCCCATCCCAGCAAAGGAAGACAACAGGAAACATGGAGACGACTCTGCAATGAAACTAAGTCTGGAAGATAACGGCGTCTGCCCGAATCGAGGTTGCAAATATCCTCAGTTTACTCAGGAGGAGAAAACTAATCTCTATTATTCAAGATAAAAGTAATCGCTTATAGTATTCAGGAGGAGGAAAGTAATCTTTGTATCTCCACTGAGCTGTTCCCTGTTCAATTACGGATTCCTTCGCGGTTCTGATGTATTCTGACCTCGATATTCTTGTAATTTTGGGGTGTTAGGCATCTGTATATATATATATATATATATATATATATATATATATATATATATATATATATATATATATATATATATATATATATATATATATATATATATATGCTTGTGTATGTGGCACATGGATGAGTCTGGTCTCAACTGACGGCCACTGTTTTACCAGGTGAAACCAGGTCTCTAATGGAACTTGTAATAACTTCAAGTGAGAGAGAGCAACGCTTTAAAATGATTTAAAGTGAGAAAGAGAAAACAACTCTTTTATTTTCCTATCAAAGAAAACTATTGTGCCGGCTTTGTCTGTCCGTCCGCACTTTTTTCTGTCCCCCTCAGATCTTAAAAACTGTTGAGGCTAGAGGGCTGCAACTTGGTATGTTGATCATCCACCCTCTAATTATCCAACAAAACAAATTGCAGCCCTCTATCCTCAGTAGTTTTTTTTATTTTATTTAAGGTTAAAGTTAGCCGTAATGATGAGTCTAGCAACGACATAGGACAGGCCACCATCGGGACCTGGTTAAAGTTTCATGGACCGCAGCCCATACAGCATTATACCGAGACCACGGAAAGATAGATCTGTTTTCGGTGGCCTTGATTATAAGCTGTATAGATAACTCCACTGAGCCGAACAAACGTCGGCGCATTTTTTACTTGTTTAATTATCATTACCCTGGAATGTCTAGCAGTAACATTCAATCATGCAACGTCTTCCTTGAAAGGAGACAAATGTTTCCATATCTATTGAGAGGAAATGACTACCTTTTTAACGCTAAGTACTGCTAATGTGAACGAGCAGCTGAGCTGGCTTATCACATTCTCAATATTTGGAAGAAGTTCCACAATGTTGGGATGCAGAATGATTATCACCTGTGTTAGTCAAAGTACACTTTTTAAGCTATTCATAACAGCTACCTTGCACGTGTATTATAAACGCAGGAAATATACAGAATGCTGAGCCCTCATTCTTTGGAGATTGCACACAAGCAATTGATGCTTACTGTTTCCCGTACATTGTATGAGCAAAAGGAGGTTGTAACTAATGCGAACTTCACCAAAGGAGTTATTATCTTAAAGAGTGAAGTGTATAAAAAAAAAATAAAACTAATATCATCTTGTGATAGCAAAATTATACTAATATTTGCTGAATTTCTTTGAGAAATATGCAGCAGGTTGATCAATACCCTGGTTGCCTATCTGCAACAGTGCAGCTCTTGCCCTCATAATACTAGCATTTAATATGAATACAAATTCCAAAACAAAGTTGGTTCTTTCAGAGCAGGGGTTTATATTGATACACCTTTGGCGAAAGCTGGTTTGGTAATTGACACTTGGTAACAAGGTAGATACTAGCAGTAGAGTTGTATAGTGCGAACGAAGCCATATCCCACAACATTTCACGAATACGTCCTACCCCAAGTTATTCCTTGAAGACCAACATTCATAAATACAGAGGTAAGTATTGGGAAAGAACTTTTACAACTCCATGTAGTCATTTCAAGCGTCACTCTTAATGATAATATTAGTAGGTTTTGGCTTTTCCATCCAAGGCTTTTATCACTTGATTATCAAATGGTTGAGTGTTGCTGGGGCATCGATCGAGCTAAATGGCGTCACTTTGTATTGAAACTTCTGCTGAGGATTTACAAATGCTAAACCTTTAGTAAATCACATTTGGTGATGTAAGTAGCCAGCATGTCGCTAATACACAGAAAGGGAAACGAGTCAGAATTGGTGACTCGATTCCCTTAGTGGCGGTCAGCGTAGAAGTGACCTCCCCGTTAGCCTTTCCAGCGAGCATGCAAGGAAATGTCCAATTTGATGAGCTGGATATAGACTGTCTTTGGAGAGCATTTTATAGTTGTACTGACATACACTGTAGTATCAAATTAAAAACCAAAACTTCATGAAATAAATTGGAATCATCTGTGACAGAGCCTGTTGAAATTCTCTCTCTTGTATATATCAAATCCTCAAATTTTCCATAATTAAGTAACTGGGAAAATTTAAACCAACCCCTATGAGTGTTTGTTGATGCTCCCTTCCCCGATAGCATATTCCCGAGAGGTATACTAGTACTGCACCAGCCCTGGTTTTCTTGCCATGCCCCTAGGTTAGGTTAGGTTAGGTTAGGTTGGGTTAGGTTAGATAGAAACACAGCATTAATTTGGGTGTGGGGAACGTAATGAGATTATTTTCAAGGAAATTCTATGGTTAGTTATTAAGATACGGCATCCCGCTTTTTTCGGGGAAAGGTTCTGGGCTGGTGCAATACTCCGTTACATCTCGGGAAAATGCTTCCCGATATCTACTTCGTCTCACTTAACGCCAAATGCTTTTTCATGAAACACTTAAGAGATTCTATGAAACCTAAACTGTTGGAACCGAAAACCTGTGAGTTTCTCAATTTTTTCTAATTCTGGAAAGCAAGCAAAAGCCTAAGCTGTTCTGATAGTAAAATGTCAGCTGCACAGTTTTGCTATCAGTACAGAAAAGAAGAGCTACCCAGCAGTTCTCAGCTTCTGCTGTTTTCTATGAAGGAATGAATATGCTGCTTCACAGAAAACCTGCATTAATGAGGGCCAGTTGTCTGGTTGTAGGAATTTAGATGTAACGACATAGAACACATGGTCTGTAAGGATTTCTCTTCACAATAATTTAAAGAACACAGAATTAAAGGTCATCAAAATATTAAAAGAGATTTGGTTACAGTCTTTACTTTATAAATGGCGCGAAAAAATCCGTGAATCTTTCATTATCTCTGTTATAAACAAAGTAGCGAAAATGATTAGAAAAATCGCCTGTGCCTACCCCAGGGCAGTTGAGAAAGAAGAAAATTTGAGCTTGCTAAAGAATGCCCTGAATTGCTCATGCCTAATTTGTTCTTTCTTGTGATGTAGGAATTATATGTCTTAGAATTCAGCTTATCTTTGAGGGGAAAAATCAACAAGGTATCATTAGCTCTGGAAAACCAAACATACAACAAACTTTCTTTGTTGAAAGAAGGTTTTTAATCAGGGATTATCTGTCTGGGCCCCATAAGCTGGTTGCAGCCAATGGTCAACGAAGACTTGTAAAGACATCGGAGGAGGACAGGACAAGAGTTGGAGAGTGCTGAAATACAGAGATATTTATTTTTTGCAATTTCCATGCGTAAAATAGTGAATGAAAAGCTCTGTGGTTGTCACAAGGTAATACAAGTGGTAGTTAAGAATAGGTGACTATGGAGATGAACACTGATTAAGGGCTGTATTATGCGCAGCACTGAATAGGTGACTAAATAAATGTAAAACAGATAGCAAAGCAAGTATCAAAACCAGCAAAAAGACAGGGTTCTTCATTCAGTTTTATTACCAATTAAATGGAAACCATTTCAGTAATAATAAGTGCAGCGTGGAGTAACAGACAGCATCCTCTTTAGCCCATTAGAATCATGCCGAGAAATCACTCCCTGAAGAGATTAATTACTGAGTCTGAGATTAATGAAACACTTTGCACAAGTACTGAATATCGCAACAGATCTTCTCTGGTTATTGCAATCGTCCTCACTTGTGCTAAAACTTCCTCGAGAAGTCGTGGGCAATTCTCCATGGAGATTCAGAGTTCATGTCACTTCTGTTGTGCAAGTCCTGCATAGGAAAATTCCCTTCATTAGAAAATGCAGTTGATCTAGCTGTTTTGGACTTGAGTAGTATGATCATCCTTTTTCTTGTCGTTATTTCTTGATACATCAACACTCTTTTGACTGTCTTGGGCGCTGAATGAGAGAAAGTGCCCCAGTGCTTGGCTTGACAGCATAAATTTTATAAAATTGTTAAATCATTTTTCCAGGCATATAAATATCATTAATGTATATTTCCTCTTTTAGCTACTTAAATGTGAGTGATTAATATAAATTCCATTTACATAAGTACTGCACTGGTAGTTCACTTTATTCTACGACATGTGAGGTGAAATTGATAAAGGAGTTTCCTCATCCATGCATGTGATGTCATATGACTTTGTTCCTTTCGCCCGTAAGCTAATCAAACGTAATTTTGCATGAGGATTAAGAAATGACGGAAAGGTTTTATTTCTTGATAAACTTTCGTATTCAGAACAAGGTTCTCCAAAACTATCTACGTATCAACTATTTTGTCATGAAACTTCCTCCAGGATTTTCTTCTCGTTGGTGGGTCGGAGTCCAGACGACCTCACCAGGCTTCTTATCCCCTTCAACTCCTTACCCCCACAGGGAGATAGTGCCGTCAGTGCACCTCACTTACGGTGCACTGTAGGCATTACTTAAGGTTGTTTGCAGCGTCCCTTCGGCCCCTAGCTGCAACCCTTTCATTCCTTTTACTGTACCTCCTTTCACATTCTTTATTCCATCTTACTTTCCACCCTCTCCTAACAATTGTTCCATAATGCAACTGCAAGGTGTTCCTCCTATTACACCTGTGTAACCTTTTACTCTCAATTTTCCTTTCAGCGCTGAGTGACCTCATAGGCCCCAGCGCTTGGCCTTTGGCCTAAATAGTGAGTTATATATATATATATATATATATATATATATATATATATATATATATATATATATATATATATATATATATATATATATATATATATATGTGTGTGTGTGTGTGTGTGTGTGTGTGTGTGTGTGTGTGTGTGTAACACGTACCAAACTTAAGGCAAGCACCCCTGCTGACACAAAGCCGGCTTAGTCTGAACCACCCAACCATCCTGGACTTTCTAGATGAATAAAAATGAAAGACTTTTGCTGACTCAATTTCCCATAACCTGAGTCTTAAGCAATTGAGTTCCGCTTTATAAGAAATCTTCTCTTATTATCGCGATGTTTCGCTTTCGGAAGTTGAGAATGAGAGAAACCGCGAGGATAGGGAATGTGAGGAAGGGGGGCAATGGGGTTTCCATCCTGGGGACTGAACTGCGTTGATGGATTTCGCCCAATACCAGAGGAGAGAGAATGTGAGCAGTGAGAAAGAAAAAGGAGATAGGTAGGCAAGATCAGCATATTTCGATCACTAAAGTGTCAGTCGGCAGGAGACCTCTTTCAAGCACGTGTTGTCAAAGGCGCTGGCTGAGGCAGCAGCTGCTTCAACTCAGGGTTTTTTCAGTCTTTCTGATGGCTGTCTCCTCCATATAAGTGCTTCACCCAGTGACTCTCCGATGCTTGTCATTATTTGTCACTGTTTGTGAATGGTGAGGCGAACAGTCGTAGAATAGAATAGGATATAGAGTGCAGGCCAAAGGCCAAGCTCTGGGACCAATGAGGTCATTCAGCGCTGAAACGAAAAGGTTTGAAAGGTGTAACAGGAGGAAAACCAGGCAACTGCGGTACGAATCGTTGGCTAGGAGAGGGTGGAAAGTAAGATGGAAGAAAGAGAATGTGAATGGAGGTACATATTATTATTATTATTATTATTATTATTATTATTATTATTATTATTATTATTATTATTATTATTATTATTCAGAGGATGAAACATTCATATGGAACAAGCCCACCAAAGGGGCCACTGACTTGAAATTCAAGCTTCCAAAGAATATCAAGGTGTTCATTAGGAAGAAGTAAGAGGAGGTAAAGGGAATACAGAAAGAAGGGATCCCACTGGCTTATTAAAAAGAAAAAGAAAAAAAATTAATGAATTAACAAATAGATAAAAATGTATTAAAATGCAAGGAAAATAGTTATTAGGGTAGTAATGCATTGCAACTTCGCTTGAACTTCTGAAGAAGTTCCAGTTGCACGACATCATCTGAGAGGCTGTTCCACAGTCCAACGGTGTGAGGAATAAAGGACTCTGGAACTGAGAAGTTCGACAGCAAGACACATTTACTGCATATTGGTGCTGCTGCTCAGCGAATCTGGTTGCTCTCGGCAGATAGAGGAGATCATCAGGGATCAATTGTGAATGTGAAACATTTCTGTTTTAAGACAACTTATGAAAAAGTGACAAACAAGAGACCATCCGTCGATGGTCCAAGTCATTACTGCTACTGTTAGGTAACAGAGACTTACCACCACGAACCACTCTGTCTAAAAGAGATAAATCTCTGGCAGAAGCAGACATCCACACCGGGGAACAGTATTCCAGTAAAGGAAGTACAAATGACCTAAAACAGGTTGCACTGATTTTATCACTGTTATAAATATATGAGGCCTTACGAATAATACCTAACTTCCGTGCGGCATTTGCTGAAACTTTCATTAGATGTTCCTCAAAAGTTGAATGTGAGTCAAAAGTTACACCTACAATAGTTAAAGCTTCAGACTCATTCTACAAAGTTCCATCCACCTGAAGGGGAGGATGGGGTGGGAAATCTGTACGAGATCTGCTCATCAATAGTGTTTTCGTTTTACTGGAGTTCAGCCTCATACCCCACCGACTACACCATTCCCTGAAAGGGGTTGCAGCTAGTAGCTGAAAGGGGACACTGCAAAGCACCTGAAGCAATGCCTAGAGTGCACCACATGAAGTACACTGACGGCACTGCCTCCCTTTGGAGGGACCGGTAATTGAATTGTAGTGTTTGTTTACAGTAGAGTTACCCTCCCCTACTTTATACTTTCCAAGAACAGAATCCCAGTTCACGACTCTAACTCTCCATTCACGAAGAATGACAAACCTGGGAGACCTACTGGCTGAATGCAGTAACACAAAAAAATCAATCAAGAAAAAGATGAAACAGACTGGATAAATCGAACACAGCTGACGCAGCCACCACAATTATTAAAGGGTTAAATGAATATGTTCAGGATTCCACTGTTACAGTTCTCTTGCTTCGTTCAGTGGATCAAACGATGCTGATTTCAATAGAAGAAATCAGTTGCCCGGGTAAATGTGTAATCAGCGCCTCTTTCAGAAAACAGCTGGAGTGAACGCTCCGCGGTACACACGAATTATTAGCAGTGGAGAACATTTATAATTTATATATATATATATATATATATATATATATATATATATATATATATATATATATATATATATATATATATATATATATATATATATATACATATGTGTGTGTGTGTATATATGCTTATATATACAGTATGTGTGTATGTATACACACACGCACACACATTTATATATATATATATATATATATATATATATATATATATATATATATATATATATATATATATATATATATATATATATAATATTCTGTATGTACATAAACCCAGTAATACTAAATTTACCTAAGTATGGGAATAACTTACACCTAGAATTATCATATTTGAGGAATGGTCCTACCCTGACCAGTAATCGATCCTTGACCTTTACTGGGGACAGGAAATATGGTGACAGTTCTTATATTCACTATCAAGACTTTGCTGTACATACTCGTTTGTTATGCACAAACTGAAAGCCGCCCTTACAAAGGACGATGCAGAGAATGCACTGAGACTTACTTATGCCACTAAGATACGACCTTATGACGACCTCTAAATAATTTTACACTTTGAATTGTTTTTTCTCTATGCGAACCATAGTCCTTAATATTTTTATACAATATAAATGTGAAGGACCAAAGGTAATTATAAGAATAAGTACACTTCAAAAGCTTTTCATCTCATAAATATCAACAAATCAAGTTTGTTGACAGTATGCGCTTTTTCTCTGTTAATTAGGATCATTGAAACGACAGCTCCAGAAATAAGGAGACTAAAAAAAAGGAAATTTAACCAAGACCTGAAACCATTTGAGGACAGAAAACGAAGTTATGGTTTAAAGGTCTCAAGGTCACTGATATGACAAGAATCATATTTTCTTGATCATTTGTCTTTTCATTAACCATAGATCCAAAACGACTTCAACCCTCATAATAAGTCAATAAATCAATAACAGATAGATAGAATGAAAAATTTAGGCCGAAGGCCAAGAGTTTGGACCTACGAAATCATTCAGCGCTGAAATGAAAACTGAGAGTAAGAGGTTTAAAAGGTGTAACAGGAGGAAAATCTTGCAGCTGAACTATAAAACATTGTTAGAATAGGGTGGAAAGGTAAGATGGGAGAAAGAATATGAATGGAGGCACAGTAAAAGGAATGAAAGGGGCTGCAGCTAGGTGATCGAAGGGACGCTACAAAGAACCTAAATAATGCCTACAGTGCACCGCATGATGTGCACAGACGGAAAACTGGCAAAGCTCAGCACAGGATTTGGTGTTTGGCATTTAAATTTGGGACGTGGAAGTGAGAACTTGCATTTCAGGTCCATTTAGAAGTCAGTCTAGGTATTTTGCTTGTGATATAACACCGCAATTTCTCTGGCGATTAGAGTTTGAATACGTGATCTGTTTGAGAGAGAGAGAGAGAGAGAGAGAGAGAGAGAGAGAGAGAGAGAGAGAGCAATATATCTGTAATCTTCTTGATGTACAGTTGGAGGTTTTAGCCTCTTCCCGAAAAAGAAATTCATATCCCACATGTGACACGACTGTGTTTTATGTGAAAAGTTCTTTTCTTAAGTTTTTGAAAAATATTGTTTATCATCGCTTTTGGAAATATATCACAAATAGCATTGTACCCAGAGTCACTTCTTCATAATACTGACGCCTTTATTGATGCTGCAAAAAAGTATGTTCTCTCTCGTATT
Organism: Macrobrachium rosenbergii; assembly: GCA_039081455.1. Classification (NCBI taxonomy): domain Eukaryota; kingdom Metazoa; phylum Arthropoda; class Malacostraca; order Decapoda; family Palaemonidae; genus Macrobrachium; species Macrobrachium rosenbergii. The sequence goes on from JANJGK010000042.1 coordinate 745,325, forward strand.
CCAGATATCCTGTCATTCAGAAAAAGTGATAGATATAAATAACGCTTTACTAACAATGAGTTACACTGAATCATTATCATGGCCTTTTATAATAAAAATCTTACAAGTAAAAAGGATATCAGAAAATAAAAGTCGGTTTGTTTGTCAGCCTTAGAAAATCTGAAAATGATTAATAAAGAGCAAGCTCGTTACTTTTAAATACTGGGTTATTATATTAGTGTCCCAGGTATTAGTATTTTTGCAAGTTCATATTTGGAGCTTTTGTACACTGTGGACGCTTTCCAAGGGTGTTTAAATATAACTTTCTTAATTTATATTTAGTACACACACCGGTGACAATACTATTTAATCTTCCCAACTGCATTTCATAACAAGAAAAAATGGATTTGCTCTCCTGCATGCAATACCTTATCAATATTTGAAAAATGAATCATCCCAAGCATTCAAGGAAGAATATCAAAGCTTTGTACCATTTATGTTGGACAAAGTTTCTTATTCCGATATTAATTTCCATTTATCTCTACGTCTGTTAGAATGTCTATAAGAAGACCAGGGACAAGAAGGCAGGACCCAAGTGAAGTTAAACAAAATTTATAAGTTCTGATTTTTAGTTTTTTGTAAAAGAAAACTATTGAGATGGCTTTGTCTGTATGTCCGCACCTTTTCTGTCCGCCCTCAGATCTTATAAACTACTGAGGCTAGGGGGCTGCAAATTGGCATGTTGATCATCCACCCTCCAATCATCAAACATGCCAGATTGCAGCCCTCTAACCTTAGAAGTTTTTATTTAAGGTTAAAGTTAGCCATGATCGTGCGTCTAGCAATGCTATAGGGCAGGCCACCACCGGGGCCGTGACTGAGCCGAAAAAACTTCGGCGCATTTTCTACTCGTTTTTTTTTTTACTACGACTTTTTTGTAACTGGAGAACGAACACTTGATTCTAATTCATGAGGTGTAATATCGCTTGACATGGAATGACAAATGATTACTGACGTTGCATTAGCTTTATATCAGATTGACAGAAGTTTGGAGAGATGGAATTATTAACATGTGGATTCCTGACGTTCTTTTTATCAGTCTGAAGGGAATTTCGGGAAATTCAACCCTACGTTTCTTTTCACTTGTCCTTTTGGGAATTACTTCGCCCCTTTCATCTACAAACTGGACCTTTTTTTTTTTTTTTTAGCCGCAAATAAAAGAACTGCTCTCTCTCTCTCTCTCTGAACTTGAAATGTGTATCCTATATGAGCTGTTCATCAAGATGAGGACAGAAGCATTAATTAAATATGCTAAACCGGCATCACAACATTGGTCGTCGATATTGTAGACAAAGATATAAGCAACGGAATGTCAGAACTGACATTCAGACACATTCTCTCTAAAGTGGAAGCAAGAGCAATTTTACGTAAAAATCTTGCAATGGTATTCACGATGCAAGAGAACTGTTTACCCTCAAATAATGTTCATGGCTCGGCGTTCGCTCTAATTCTATATTCTTACTTATGGTAATACGCGTCCTTTTCACCGTAATAACTGGAATTCCATAATAAATGAGCTGGAAATGACAAAGAACTGTCGCTGTGCTTTGAAATGAATTGCATGAATACATTGTAGAAGCGTCCCAACTGCCATATCATTCGCTGTTCTATATAAAATGACTTGCTAAAAGCGTTTAAAACTCACCTCTATTTTAAATACAATAACTGGGCCTTTCTTTCCCTTGTCATTATATATTTCAAATACAAGTGGACCCTTCCATCCCTTGCGAGTATATATTTCAAATACAATAACTGGACCTTTCTTTCCCTTGATTCTAATTTAAACCTCTAAAGCCCAGAAAAGCGAAACGTGAAAACCTGCGTGACCCTCTTATTTGGGTCCTTAGACGACGAAGCGCAAAGAAAGCTACTTATAGTTTGGGGCTTACTGATAAGAGGGCAGCCAATAATGTGAAATTAAATCAACAGTTCTTGCATGCTGCTTGCAATCTAAACGCTCATGCTTCCTTTTTTATAATATTTCTGATGGATCCTTTACAATGTAGAATTTAGGCCCAAGGACAAGCGCTGGGACCTATGAGGTCATTTAGCCCTGAAACGGAAATTGACAGTAAGAAGGTCTGAAAGGTGTGACAGGAGGAAAACCTCAAAGCAGTTGCACTGTGAAACAATTGTTAGAGAGGGTGGAAAGTCAGATGGAAGAAAGGGAGTATGAACGGAGGTAAAGGACTGAAAGAGATTGCAGCTAGAGACCGAAGGGACGCTGCAAAGACCATTAAGTAATGCCTACAGTACAGTACGTGAGGTGCACTGACAGCACTACCCTCCTAAGGGGGGATGTGTCCTTTATGCTGCTCTGTCTCACACGTTCTCCCTCTCCGCTCTTTCTCTCCAACCCTTTCCCTTTGTTCGTCAGCTGCTTCTTCCCCACCAAATAGCGCTCTCGTGTCGCAGCCTGCCCCGTTCAAAAAAAAAAAAAAAAAAAAAGAAACTCCGGTGTTGAGAAAAACAACGGACGGGATTTGGGGTCAGAATCAGGAAGGTGCCGGAAAGAGCCTCGTCTTGTGGTCGAGGCTTCCAGTTTCTGAGTCATTCATCCATTGTCACCTGGAAGGGAGGCTGCAAGAGGCTTCATAAGAGGAATTCGGTGATTCCTTTGGAGGTCTCTTTAATTTCAATAAGCACCAATGACCCATAACTGCAACCCTTTCATTCCTTTTATTGTACCTCCGTTCATATTCTCTTTCTTCCATCTTACGTTCCACCCTCTCCTAACAATTGTTTCATAGTGCAACTGAGAGGTTTTCCTCCTGTTACACCTTTCAAACCTTTTTACTGTCAATTTACGTTTCACCACTGAATGACCTGATAGGTCCCAGCGCTTGGCCTTTGGCCTAAGTTCTATGTTCTGTTCTGTTCCAGAATAAAATTAAATTTGAAAAATGAGGATATATCCCAAACTCCAGATGTGTATCAGGGCAATGGTACAGTTTCCGTTATCAGTATGAGAAAGGTTACAGAGTCCACGTGTTATTGGTCGAACAAGTAATGCTTTGTTGCTGGTTTTAATTAAATGGCAGAAATTATGTTCGTTCTTGAGTAAAACTGAACTCTGATGTTATGAGGTTAACTGGCGCAGTTCACTGCTGAGCGATTTTCAACACAATTTTCCATGCTCGATTCGCATCGGAAATTTAGAACAGAATTCCGAAGGCAATAAGAGACCTGGTTTATTATTTTAACATATGATGAATGTTAAGTGGTGTCGCAACAGACTTCAGCAGTGTAACTAGAACTGGATCCAATCTCGAGTTAAAGGTCCAGGGAAGTTTGCCCTTTTAATTATTTTCATTTTACTATACTTTACATTATCTTTCCATGGAACTTATTATTATTATTATTA
>JANJGK010000042.1:751227-753727 GCA_039081455.1 Macrobrachium rosenbergii
GAATGGCTCTCCTCATTCTCATTCACTGTTTTTACCCCATGCTTATCAGCTATGATTTTGCTGTAATTTTACTTTCTGTTACCTTCTACAGCATTTACATCGCCCAGCACAACCATCTTGCTTTTGCTCTTCATCCAAGCGAAATGCGGATTCAGGCTCTCCTAAAAACCGCTTCCACTCACTGTATACGACTTCACTAAACACTCTTACTATGACAAAATGTTCTCCAGCCACACTTAACTTTATTTTCAAAAATCCTCTGACTAACTTATTTGTGTCCTTTCAGCTACCCACAGTTTTTCTGACACAACAAGCGCTACTATTATTCATTCCATTAATCTGTTACTCTTTTTTTTCCGGAATTCTGTGCAAAGGATAGCTTGTCTTTCATCTCGGTTATTCTAGTCATTTCCAGCACACACACTCCTCTAGCAAATCAAACTTACAGTTCTCCTTCGAACTACAGTAAACCCAGCCACAACCAACAGACTATTTTTATTTAATATCTCCATTTTTTTGCAAAGTAAATTCATTGGTTTGGCAGTGAAAACCCCTTTATTTCTAGTCATTAAATGACTCACATCACACGCACACACAAACAAACACACACACACACAAACACACACAAACACACACACACACACACACACACACACACACACACACTCTGTAGTGAGATTGATACTGTTTTATTTCCCCATTCTGAAAAGACCGGAAATATGTATAGAAAATAACAATCTATTCCTCCTACCTGGGTAGAAAATCTGAGAGGTTGGCTGTGCTAGGTGATTTAATTGCGAAGATGGTGACAAGAGAGACTGTGTTTTTGGCAATTACAGAGTTCTTGAGAAGGAGCAGATTTTAGTACTGGTGTATTCTGAAGGGCAACTCGTTGTTGGAAATATATGGTTCCAAAAGAAAAATATTCATAAATAGACATAAAAATTTGGCAGATAGAAGAGGCAGATTTGAATGATATTGGAGTGGCAGTGGTGAGTAGGAGTAAGCCAAGAATGCTTGTAAAAGTACCTGGTGGGGATGCAAGGCCAGCAATCAAGAGGAGGTTGAAGAATGAAAAGAAACCCAAAAACTGGTACGCTCATAAGTGAAGTGAAATGGTGATTTAGTGGATAAATAGGGCGTGTAAGATACGTCTCAAAGAGAGAGGAGCCCCCAAAAATCAGTGGAGAGGAATAACTGTTTCTCTGTAAAGATGTTTTAGAGGAATATGAACTATATAACCATAACATTACAAAGCATGCTGATGAAGGTGTAGGACAGGATTTTGATTGGGTAGTGAGAAAGATACAAGAAGGACTGGGGATTTTGATTGGGTAGTAAGAATGATACTAGAAGGTGAGGGGATCAAGTGTATGATACCCTCTTAACACACCTGGGACGCCTGCATGATGAACGAACCCTTTCCCTGTCAAACTGCCTCGGCAGCGGTCACTGCGGCTTTCCAAACAGCATTCTGGCTTCTGGCTCAAGTAAATCTCTCTCTCTCTCTCTCTCTCTCTCTCTCTCTCTCTCTCTCTCTCTCTCTCTCTCTCTCTCTCTCTCTCTCTCTCTCTCCCCTCAGTCTTGTATAACATGGGATTCTAAGCATTTTTGGTAATTCCAAAATTTCAGGAACAATTAATAAAAAAAAATTAAAGGAGTGCGCCTTTGCTTTTTCCACTCCTTTTGGAAGAAGAAAGATAGGGTGAAAGCTTGAAAAATCAATAAACTGGAAATTGACTTTTAATCTACTAAAAACCTCAACATACAATTATCTATCTCTCTATCTATTTGCGCCTACATACATACATACAAGTTATACCAGGTGTTTTCATGAGTTTATTTTCAGCACATCCTCTCGGTACTGAAGATTGTGTAAAACAAAATCACGGAACTGTTCATTAAACATTAATCTTCATTTTTTCTTTTAAAGATTTGCTGATATTTTGTTCATGTGACTTTTTTTACTTTCGCCATTTTACATATCTCTTTATTGCCATTCCAAGTGCATAATACTCATAATGGTCATCTCAAGATGATGATGTTATTATTATTATTATTATTATTATTATTATTATTATTATTATTATTATTATTATTATTAACCAAACAAAAACTTCTTTCAGTTTTCTTCTGAAGATGGAAAGAGAAACCCACAAGATTCTTGTGTATAACTTGTTTACTGGTAAATATTTACATATTACTTTGATCTCGAGCACTTTCAGGTCCTAACTGTGACCCTTTTTCAAGAGATGAGGTAGTCAGGCGCCCAGCAGATTGCTGGGCCTTGAACCAGCCTGACTACCTCATCTCTTGAAAAAGGGTCACAGTTAGGACCTGAAAGTGCTCGAGATCAAAGTAATAAGTAAATATTTACCAGTAAACAAGTTATACACAAGAATCTTGTGGGTTTCTCTTTCCATTATTATTATTATTATTATTATTATTATTATTATTATTATTATTATTATTATTATTATTAATATTATTATTATTATTA
>JANJGK010000042.1:758727-801227 GCA_039081455.1 Macrobrachium rosenbergii
TTTACCTTTTTGCTTCAGCTTCATCGTTTATATTTTACTACTTCTGGGCTGGACATTGAAAGGGTGGCATTGTGTAGTATGCAAAGCGTTGCAGATCTTGCAAGGTGCTTTGGTGTTAGTGTTGCTCTTCGGTGTCTTGAACGTAGTCAGTCATACTGTTTCTCGTAACTTAGAGAAACTCAGTTGCAGTCTCATGCATATATGCGGTTTTCTCCGCAAGTGCGAAGTTCGTCTCACTTGGGAGGCCTTGCTCTGCAGAATTAGTAGAGTACAGGGTTAGACCGTTCAGGTTTTACTGCGCATGTTTGTGACGTGGCTGGAAGCTGACCTTAGAAGAAAGCCTGGAAAACAATTAAATGAAGGGTCACCATGGCAAATTTCACGTTCGGAATTTCCTTTCGCCTCTGATTCGATCTGCGTCCATACGCGGAAAAAGAAGCCGTGGTCGCGGTCGGGTCGTCGGGATTCAAAGGACTGCCCAGGGAAGAACACCTTAATCCGGGTTGAGAGAGCTTCCTTGTTCTTCACTCAGGTAAGGTCAAATGTTGAGTGATGGCTTTTCCTCATCATAACCTCGACCAAAAGCAGCCAGGCGATGACATGCGCGAGACTGTCCTTGTTTGGGTCAGAGGCGGACTAACCCTGTACTCTACCAATCCTGTTGCTCTACGCTCTGTTGTATTAATCGACAAGGGACAGAGAAGTCTATCGCACCTTCCTCTTCTATCTGTTAACCATTGGTGGTCCTTCTTATTAGGAGAATAGTCACCCCTATTATGTTCTAAAGCCTGTTTCCTCCAGGAAACCCAGCGACAGACAGAAGTAGTGCCTTGTAGACATGACAACCATACACCATAAGGCGCTGGTGACTCAGATTCACCTACGTAAAAATTTACTGGTACCTAAGGCTGTCTAATGTCAGTGGAAGCAGCAATTTTTCAGGGCTTCCTAAGAGGTGTTAAGACCTCTGTTTTCCAACTCTCACCTACAGTCAACATCATCCAAGCTCAAATGAACAACAGGACCAACCCACAACCAGATAACTTGAAAGGCTAAGTGGCTCCTCGCTGTTATCTGTGTCTGTGCGGCTGATCGTGTGACAGAACTGAGGGCAAATGAATGAGGTACCAAGAGGAAAGAGCCAAAGTTACGGCCACTACAGAATTCTGAATATTTTCGAGATCCACTCCTGGAATAGCAATTAACCAGGTAGTCACCTCAACGAGATATCAGCCTGCTTCACACCATGGGCCACAGCTTACAATGTACAAGGTACAAACCCGCTGTGACTGACATAAAAGGTGTGATTCAACCATATCTAGGTGATTGGGAGAGCTCCATTAAACTGTTAACACATTTGAAGTTTGTCGATGGACTGAATCTGCAGTCGATTATCAGTCAATACCAGTTCGTGAGAGAAACCAGCATTGTCATCCAATGCAACAGTCAAGTAGTAATAAAAGTTCTTATGATTATGCTGAGTTGAAGAGGTTCTAAGAGAATTTTACATTGCCTTTAAAAGAAAGTTGTGAAAAATAATTGCTTCCAAAACCCTGGTCCAGAATTTCAGTTGATATATGAATTAACTAAACTGAGAAGAATAACTTGGTTAAACAATTAATAGACTAAAGGTCATTTTCATTGGGTACAAAGGTCTTGGATTGAAATGCCTGTAACGTTCTTTATTAATTTCATAATGAAAAGGGAAATATCAAGCTGCCTTGAACGCTGTGCTGCCTCTTAATCATTTACATATTACTGTCCTCCCACGCCGTTTGAATTCTAGATGTAAACTTGTATAAATCAGTGTAACATGACTGAATTAGGTACAGATAATTAATACATATAATAAATACTTAAGGTTTTTCATTGTAAATGCATAATCTTATGCAAAGACGGGATCATCTTCAATTTCAGTTTATAATAATATTTGTACACTTTAAATAATTATTCGTTACCGCAGTTTATTTAGACAATGACTGTATTACATATTGACATATCATTATGGCATCATTAAACCATTTTTTGTTCAAGGCAATTCGTAAAACTTTACTATTGTGTTATACCAATAAAAAGTTTAATATAATTAATTTCCTGCGTTTTATAAAAGTGAAATCCTGCATATATCAACATTTTGAGAAAAAATGGTCAAACTTTAGACAGATCGATGACGTGCTGTCGGTAATATGCCTAACCTCAATTCCTATACGCGTCAAAGCATTTTATTTTCTAAAAATAATATATTTATCATAAATTACATCAGTGTCTCATAATAAGGGAACTTGAAGGTGACGGCATGACGCCTACTGAGTGCGATGGAGGCAAACGGAATATTAATTTTGAAGACGTCTGAGTAGTAACAATGGAAGAAGCTGTTTCATAAATAATGACTCTGGGATGGTTAAGTCTTGAGGGCTGGCATTGTGACCGATGATACCAAAACCCTCGTTCTCAATGTAAGTTTTGCGCTGTTTAGAATGCCTTCTGATATTGGAGTGCTCTGGGTTTGAGATTCTGCTCCCTGTACGAAAAATGACTCCTCGATGTGAATCAATGAGTACCTTAGGAAGCCTGCTGGTGGATTTCACGTACATCCCTGAGATACATTTAGGGCAAATATATTTATAGATAACACCATAGGACATATAAGAACACAGTTGATCTTTTGCTTTAAACAAAGAGCCAGTATTAAGGGATTTTTGGGAATTAAGTTGACTTTGATGGCTGGGATGTGTTCTTGAATAATTTGTGTAAATTACGTTTGAAACTTAAGGTCATGGATAGAAGGGAAGCTTGTGTAAGAATTCATTTTTTGTACAGTTAAACTTTAGGCCTTGTAGTAAACTGCTTATTTAGTAATTGATGTAACTTTTTATAGACTAGCTGGGGTGGAAAACAGTTACCTTTAAAGATGTTAACTAGAAATAAAATCTCATTGTGAAAGCCATTCCAGTTAGATGAGAGGACCAGCACCCTATGAAATGTAGAAATGATCTAACTCTTGAAAAAAAAAGATTGGCTCAAATTATTCAGGAACATTTCTCGGCCATCAAAATCAACTTAATTCCAAAAAATTCCCTTACTTTTGGCTCTTCGTTTAAATTAAAAGATCAACTGTGTTCTTATATGTCCTTTGGTGTTATCCATAACTATACTTGCCCTAAATGTATTTAGGATTTACCAGTAGGCTTCTTAAGGTGCGCCCTGATTCACATCGGGTAGTCAGTTTTCATACAGGGAGCAGATTTCGAACCCAGAGCACTCCAATATGAGGATCCATTCTAAACAAAGCAAAACTTATATTGAGAACAAAGATTTTAGTTCGTCGGTCACACTGCCAACCCTCAAGACTTAACCATACCGGAGTCACTATTCACATCACATCTTGTACCATTATTGAATACTGAGGTGTTCACATCCAATGTATTTGGCTGAACCTCCTGCTGTGGTGTTTTGTTTTCAGTTAGCTCCTTCTTGTCTCACATCTAGGTTAGTTGTGTTTTATCTCATCTGTTCTTACTTTTCGTTATAAATGTTTATAAGTACTTATGTTTTTGTCTCTTCTTTATGTGCAGCCCTAAAGATGTAATTCTGTTTAAACTAGGACACGTCGGCAATAAAATAAAAGAAATATATATATATATATATATATATATATATATATATATATATATATATATATATATATATATATATATATATATATATATATATATATATGTTTATATATATGTATATATATATGTATATATATAACAAATGGACACCATAAAAACACTAGAAGGACAGAAAGTTGTAGCTAAATTTCGGAGACACACTGCGTCTCCCTGTCTCCGAAATATAGCTATAACTTTCTACCCTTTTGAAGTTTTTATGGGCTCCTTTTACTATATGGAATTCTGTATTGACAGATAATATTTTACAGTCACACACACACACACACACACACACACACACACACACATATATATATATATATATATATATATATATATATATATATATATATATATATATATATATATATATATATATATATATATATATATAATCCCGAGGTATGCATTTTATAAAAACTGGATGAAAGTCTACAAAGTCAGAAAATGTCATAACTTATCTTTAGCCGAACACTATTGAATTATTTTTCTGACGATCCTTGGGGGCTTCAGACTACGTTGTAAAAAACAAAATTGACAAAATTGACAAAATGAGCGCAACAAACACGTTTTAAATTTTCATATAGGGGTCGTTCATTTTCAGAAAACTGAGTTAATGCTTTTTCAACTCTGAATGAATTCTGAAGCTTTTTTTTTTTTTTTGCTGCATTCTCATGCCATGAAAAGAAACTAGATATTTTAGGAGAAATGCGATTATGCTATGATAATGAAGAATGAGGAAAAATAATTTATTTTTTATGACGCATGAAAACCCCCTTTGGAACTGTCTAAGCAATTGAAAATGAAAGCCCAAATGCGCCGTCAAGAACCTATTCTTGAATGCCTAGAGGTGTATAACTAGTGAGGGGATAATTAAGGATAGGTGGAAAAGATGGACAATGAGTGATTCAACGATAAAGGAAAAAGGTATTTTTTGTCCTTCGTACCCATTCTTTTAGTGAATACATTAAGAGGCGTGTGACGATTTTCGGTCATGTAATTCAGAAAAAAGCTATATCCAATAACATTTTTATTATAATAATAAGTGTCAATAATAATAATAACACAAAACCAGTGAAGTAGAATAAAAAAAAATAACAAACAAAACTGCAACACAGGAATACCAAAGATTCTGTGGTTATTCTAAGTAAAAGAATATAAAGAAATAAACAGAGAAAATAGGCAGAAAACAAAAAAATGCCTAAGAATAATCCCAAAAATAAAAATGAATACCTTCCAAAAATGGCTTAATTCGTTCAGAAATAAGCTAATAATGTGTTAACACTCACCAAACCGCGACGGTGCAGCACTTCTGAAAAATAAAAAAAATAGAGGTATTATTTATTGTAATAAACTGATCAATGTTTTAGTGTGGGACATTGTGTCCGGACTGTAACTTTTTATTTTTACACACACACCCTCTCTCTCTCTCTCTCTCTCTCTCTCTCTCTCTCTCTCTCTCTCTCTCTCTCTCTCTCTCTCTCTCAGACTCTTACCATGTGACTGTTGATAAGAAACCTCGAGTCGTTCCAGCATTCCAAAGCAAATCGGGGGTTGGCAGCAGAGTCCAGCGGAGGGAGAGAGGGAGGGAGGCACTAGGCCCTGGCACTAGGACGACCTCGGCATAACAACCCAAGAGGTCGTGGTTCTGGTGGTCCGTGTCAGAGGAGTCATCGTGCCAACTTTCCTTTGACCCTCTCGTACACAACTCCCTTTCCCCAGCGATAAAGCCTTCGGGGCAGTTCCAGAATTAGGTTGGAAACACAGTAAGAGTAACTTGAGATTTCTCACTTTCTTCTGCTCAACCAGGACTAAGATCGGTCAGCCAGAAAGCGGCCATTGTTTTATTGCTTTCCCTCCTACGTCTCTCGGGCCACGCGACCCGCATACTAAAATGACGTTATTACTCTTTATTTGTAAATAGATTTTGTTTTAGTACACATTTTTCCGTATTTCATCAAACACGAATTTACTAATAAAGGTTATTTTATTTTCAGACTTGGCTGAGGGACATCCTACCGTAGGTTGCTGAAGAAATTAGGTGACTCCTGTTTTTCGTTCATTATGGAAAACTTTAATTAAACAAAGAGGCGACAAGACTCATTTCATTGTATGAAACTGGGAAATTTTTTCGATGCAAATATGTAATCTGAATCTGGTGATATTTTGTCTTCAGTGTGTCAAAATTTCACATAACATTATTAATAATTCAAAATACCAGTAACGCACATCTATATTTATATATATTCTGACCAATCTCGTTTTGGATAGCAAACAGCCCAACAATGCTTTTCTAAATTAATTTAACTATGTGTGAAATGTTGTAAATTTAAATTCAACAAGATATATTACTCTCAGATGTTGTTATTGCCATGGCCTGTCTCCTGTCACCAATATTCAGTAGACCATAAAAATGCAGCGTTTTCAAATTATTAAAAAATGACGCATGCATATTTAAAAACAAACGATGTCCGCATAAACTCCTCTTTGGAACTCGACCGCAAAAATGTTTATACCTGGATTTTTTTCTGAGCAGAATATCTGGCAATATTGTTCCATAAAATATGAAATGGTTATGGTTTGCTGACGACTGATATTTACTTGGCAGGGAAACGAAAATGTAAACACTTTCCTTGATAAACTAAATGAACTGATGCCATCCATGAAATTCACTAAGGTGATTGAAAACGACCGTCTCCTACCCCCTTTTCTGAGTGCTCTAAACCTGAAGGCAACAAAGGGTTCAAATTGACAATCTATAGAAAACCTACAAAAATATCCCCATTTGGACGTTTTTATTCTGATCACAGCAATAAAGTTAAGATTCACATAATCATTCTGAAGAGTGTAGCCCTGAATACATTGATGGATGATGAACTCTGATGACAATACCGAAAGATGTGTTTGTCATATTCCATGTAGTTCGTGTGTCACAATCTAAATTTGTCATAAGAAGTTTGAATAACAACTTCAGCCTAGAAATGTAAAACTTCATCCATTTATTTCAAAAGAAATAATTAAAATGTAGAGATTTCAAGGACTGTATTTACATGGACCGAATGGCAACAAAACAATATGGTTGCTATTTAACCATTAAGAAATATCCTCCGTAGTGGGGGAGTGCCGTCAATGCACCTCACGCGGTGCACTGTAGGCATTACTTACGGGTCTTTGCAGTGTGCGTTCGGCCTCCAGCTGCAACCCCTTTCGTTCCTTTTACTGTACCTCCTTTCATATTCTCTTTCTTCCCTCTTGCTTTCCACCTTCTCCTAACAAATGATTCATAGTGCAACTGCGAGGATTTCCTCCTGTTACACCTTTCGAAATTTTACTGTCAGTTTCAGTTTCAGCGCTGAATGACATCATTGGTCTCAATGCTTGGCCTTTGACCTAAATTCTATATTCAGTTCATTAAGAAATACCCTGGTGTGAAGATCAGGTGTCTTTCGAAATGCAAGACTTGTAAACATCGCGTTCAACTCGGGGTCAAGCGAGAGACTGACCTAATCAGGCCTCCTCTTTCACGCTGCCTACTCATTTTAACCTTCTGCACGTTCGTTTGTCTTCTTCTTTTCCAAACCAGCATACAGTGTACATTTCTGCTGCTATGTAACTAGCCCTCCTGAAGATGTCTAATTACGATGAAAAGAGTCAAGATACAGACGTTGCGTTCCTGAGCTCACGTCACACACACTCATACACTAATTATATATATATATATATATATATATATATATATATATATATATATATATATATATATATATATATATATATATATATATATATATATATATATATATATATATATATATATATATATATATATACCAGAAAACTTTCAGCATCATATAGAGATTTAGAGCAAATATTATCATGTAAATAAAGTATGATGTATTAAACACTACTTCACCAGACTTCAGTGGATTCATTTATCTCTTGTACAGAATTTTTATTTTTCTGTATAATTTTCCACAAGGGATAAAACAAAAGAAATAAAGTATCGCTATTCTGACAGAGGCAACGCCGAAGCTTATAGCAATATAAATATCAGTTACTGCATCAAGCAATAAAATAAAGATCGAAAACAAGAGGGACACAGAAAACCTTTATGGAATTTTCCTACGAAATAAATGTATATATATAACGATGACCACCAGCTAAGGAGAATATGCGACCAAATACTTTTGTGAATATTTACTTCAAACGATTCTGATTTTTCATTTCCAAGAAAGAAAAATACAATGACGGAAGTTCTGTAGCTTCTGTTCTTATTTCTGGGAATTCCTACGCACTAAATAATATTTAACTAAAATATAACGAATAATATAAACCCTTTCTCTATAATATTTCTCTCAAACCTCAAAGAAATATTTATTATATATAAATGAAGTATTGCAATGGTGTATAAATTTCACCTCTCAATAAATAATATGCTTTAACGACAGCAATAATAATAATAATAATAATAATAATAATAATAATAATAATAATAATAATAATAATAATAATAATAATAATAATAATAATTTGGCTTCCTGGGAACTCATGTTGCGACGAAGATTTGACTGAAAGAAGAGACTTAAAAGAAAGAAGAAGTGAAAGTGAAGAAAGGACAATCAATAAAAAGAGGCTGACTGAAGAATAAGGGACATATCCATTCGCATGTGTCTGCTTTTTATGCCACAACAGACATCCTTTTTTTTCGCTCCCATTTCACCAACAAAATCCCTTCCACGTGGAAAGGACGTCCACAGAAGAACCTCTCGTGAGGATCAACTTTTCTTGCGAAAGAGAAAAAATGCAAATATAAAATGACAATAAAGAAAAAACATAGTTGTAAAATAATAACAAAGGGAAAAATACAAATGTAAAATAATAATAATAAAGATAAAAATACAATTGTAAAATAATAATAAAAGAATAAAATACAAATGTAAAATAATAATAAAGGAAAAAATACAAACGTTAAATAATAGAGAAAAAATACAAATGTCAAATAACAATAAATAAATAAATATGAATACGACCAACCCCGGACCAGGCAAAAAAAAAAGATTATTTAAAGACAAATTATCAATAATAAGAATACTTATAAAAAACAGTCTATAAGAATATCAACTAATGCGCCTTTATGACACTTAACAGCGTCTGGCATTATGTTCAGCTAAGGCCACAGGAATAATTACAGAGAGAAGTACCCAGCGCTTTCGCCTTACTCCAGAACACTAGAGAGAGAGAGAGAGAGAAAACGCAATTAAATAACATGAATGCGCTTGGTGCTTCTATCTTTTATTTTTCCTGTAGTCTTACCTGAATAAACGAATGGGTGTCAATTGAAAAATTAACAAAGGAGGTAAAACACAGAAAAGAATATACCTTACATTATATAGCCAAAGAGCAAAATGAAAGGCCGGACATAAGAGAAACATATCAGTATTTTACTGCACGAGATAAATCTAACTATTTCAATTCTTCCTCCTCAAAGAATGAAGGGAAAACTTTTCTGTTTCTGCTCAAAATAATGAAGGGAAAACTTCTCTTAATTTCCTGAAAGGTAAAAGACGAAAAAACGATTTGCTGGAAAACTTAATTTTCCTGGAAATTCCAGGATGAAATCGACAGAAGAAAATGGAGAATACAAAGAAGAAAATCTTTAGCAAATGAATAATGAAGAACTAAAGATAAAACAAATGGAGAGAAAAGCGAAGAAAACGATGTTTAGTCCGACAATAATCAATACGACGGCACAGGTGAAAACCCTTGCAACAGGTGATCAATCAAGTGCATGGGACGACGAAAGAGAAACCTGGTTAAAGCGACACAAAAAGAGACATGAAAAAATGAGGATGAGAAAAACGCAGACAGAAAATAATAGATGAGCACAAAGAGAAACCAAATGACTTAATAATTATTTGATAACAAAAAACTAACATATTGGTTAAAAAACATAAAAAATAGGGCTCTGTCGTAGTGAACGAGAAAATATAGAATTTTCCTGGAAAAAATTATACTACGGGAATTAGTCTCAGAGCAAGCCAGTCCTCAGTCGCTATAAGAGACTGTTTCCACTAAGTAACAGAAAACCCTTCGCACTCCTTTACAGACTGGGAACAGGGAACAACTTCGAATAGAATACAGGATTTAGGACAAAGGCCAAGCGCTGGGACCTGCAAGGTCGTTCAGCGCTGAAACGGAAACTCACAGTAAAAAAAGTCTGAAAGGCGTAACAGGTGAAAACCTCAAAGCAGTTGCACTATGAAATAATTGTTGGGAGAGGGTTAAGGAAAGTAAGATGGAAGAAAGAGAATATGAACAGAGGTACAGTATAAGGAATGAAAGGGGTTGCAGCTGGGGTTCGAAGGGGCGCTACAAAGGACCTTCCGTAATGCCTACAGTGCACCTCATGCACTACCCCCTACTGGGATGGGGGGGGGGGGGGAAGGCGAAGGGAAATGTCGATATGAAAAGGATGAACTCCATTTTCTGCTTGGAAGACTTTCGATACTGGATACCGCTCATCCATCTCTTCACCGAAAGATATCCACTGGGTCACATGAAGACGGCCTCTCCACAACTCCTGTCAGGTAGAGATGCGATCTCCAACAATGGAGACGAAAGGGCAATACTGCAGTGAGGAAAGGGCAATAGATCACGCCTTACTCCAAACTATCAACCAATCAGCGGTAAAGTGAGACATTGAGAGAGAGTGAGAGAGAGAGAAAAAGGGCGGGGGGGGGGGGGTCTTCGTGCATATGCGCTGAAACTATTTTAACTTTTGATGTTTAATTTCCATTAAATTAGGTCAAGATGAAGACACTTACATTCTATAACATTACGCTCTCTTTCTCTCTCAATGGTCACTTTGCCGATGATTGGTTGATAGTTTGGAGTTACGCGTGACATATTGCCCTCATCTTGAAGCTGACTCTAATAACGCCATTACAAGAAAGGCTTTGGATGTCCCTTCCCTTTCAGCGTCTGTCTCGTGTTCTCAGGCCTAGTTTATATATATAATTAATATCACCCCGCCTTTAACCTTTGGTAAATAGACCTTTAAGAATGTACTTCTCGACGAACATCTCAAGTGTTAGGAGTGAAAGCATGTATAGATGGAACAGAATAGGATATGCAATTTAGGCCAAATACCAAGCGCTGGCACCTATGCGGTCATTCAACGGTTAAAAGGAAATTGACAGTAAAAAGGTTACAAAGGTATAACAGGAGGAAAACCTCGCAGTTGAATCAGGAAACAATTTTAGAGAGGGTGGAAAGTCAGATGAAAGAATGAGGATATGAACGGAGGTACAGTAAAAGAAATGAGAGAGGTTGCAGCTAGGGACCGAAGGCACGCTGCAAAGACCCTTACGTAATGCCTACAGTGCACCACGTGAGGTGCAGTGACGGCATTAACCCCTTACGGGAGAGAGCATGTATCAGTGCCATTCAGAGTCTAATAAGTCATTTAATTAAAAAGCTTGTTGTATTTATTTCTGAAACGACAGGACTTTGTGTCGTTGAGACAGACACCAGACAAGTTGCTTTCGAAACTCTCATTGAGAAACAACAACAAAACATCCTGAGAACTTTCACGAGACAACTTCAGTGATTCGGCGAAGGAAAAAACTACCGACCTCACTGCCACGAAAACTAGTAACTAACGACAGAATACCAGTAAAAAATGCGCCGAAGTTTCTTCGGCGCAATCGGGTTTTCTATACAGCGTACAGTGCTGTATGAAACTCTCAGCCTCGGCCCATGAAGCTTCCAGCAATGGCCCGGTGGTGGCCTGTGTTGTTCGCACCTACAGTATAGCGGTGCCAGACGCACGTTCATGGCTAACTTTCACCTTAAATAAAATAAAAACTGCTGAGGCTAGAGGGTTGCAATTTGGTGTGTTAGATGACTGGAGGGCGGATGATCAACATACCAATTTGCAGCCCTCTAGCCTCGGTAGTTTTTGAGATCTGAGGGCGGACAAAAAAAAAGTGTGGATGGACAGACAAAGCCATCTCAATAGTTTTCTTTTGCAGAAAACTAAAACTACCCACAGGAAAGAAAAGCTAGAGTGAGAGGAAAATAAAGTCAGGAAAACAAGTCTGTGACGCTACAAACCCTTTCCCTCTTCACAGAAAGCATCTGCCTCAGGTCGTTTCGTCCTTTTCTTGGGATTATGGGACTCCCTCTCTCTCTCTCTCTCTCTCTCTCTCTCTCTCTCTCTCTCTCTCTCTCTCTCTCTCATCACCTCTTGTGATTATGAATTTTTCTGTCCGTGTTTACCTACAGCTTCATCTGTTGGTAACTGGGACTATTTATTGCTTTTGTTTATATAAAAACAACGTAGACCCTTTCTTTCGTTTCGTAATGATAGAATAGAATTGAATTGAGGCCAAAGGCCAAGCCCTGGGATCTATGAGGTCATTCAGCGCTGAAAGGAAAACTGAGAGTAAGAGGTTCGAAAGGTATAATAGGAGGAAAACCTCGCAGTTGCACTATGAATCAGTTGTTAGGAGAGGGTGTAAAGGAAGAAGAAAGAAAGATTATGAACAGAGGTACAGTAAAAGGAATGTAAGGTGCTGACAGCACTACCCCCTACTTGGGTTTCGTAAGGATGAACGCGCACTGGAGTTAAACATGTTGGCAACTTATCGCATACATACCACAAACAAGTTGAATATAAGTCAGCGGCATATTGGTGGTCCTGATAATTGCTTCATATGGTTATCCGGTATTTGCCAGAGATTTATTCTCAACTTATAGTCGCTGACTTGTTTTCAATCTGTTTGTGCCTACAATGTATCGAATTGTATAACAATACAATACGATACTTTTGACTTCCAAAATACCCTGTTACCTTCGCACAGACAGGGCAGCCACCTTGTTTCTGCAATGAATCTATTATTATTCTTGGTGACAGATCATCATCTAAAATAAAGGAATATAAAATTTAGGCCAAAGGCCAAGCGCTGGAACCTGTGAGGTCATTTAGCGCTGAAAGGGGAAACTAAGGGTAGAAGGTTTGAAAGGTGTAACAGGAGGAAAACCTCGCAGTTGTACCAGGAAACAATTTTTAGGGAAGTGGAAAGTCAGATGGAAGAAAGAGAATAAGAACGGAGGTACAGTAAAAGAAATGAGAATGGTTGCAGCTAGGGGCCGAAGGGACACTGCAAAGACCCTTAAGTAATGCCTACAGTGCACCGTCTGTGGTGGTACACTGACGGCCCTAAAAGCCCCTACGGGGTTGACAACGTAGCAGATACCTGTCACATTAATGCTAAATGTTCATCACCTTTCAAAGTAAGCGCTGAAGCAAATATGTCCAGCCCGTTCTTGCACATCTCTCACGTCCAGGAATATTTTCCCAGTACAAACCAACCCTCATTATTACAGGCTAATCTACTGTTTTGGCTTTTTTCCAGAAATATTTGGTAGACACTGGTTGTCTACCTATTGTCGTTCATCTTTTGGAAGGTCAAGTTGCCTCTTTGTCATCGAATAGTCCTGTTAGCACCAGTTGCGTTTCCTGCTTTCTATATAATCTTATTGGATACGAACAGATGGAAAGTCCATCACGAGCAGATGCTGCCGAAGTTGAAAAATACCCTGTTAAGGAGAGACGAATTCTGAAAGTGCATGGAAAACGCAACTTTGAATTTTATTTACCATCGGTATCCGTCAACTCTTCATACTATTGCCAGCTCACAGCATTGTTAATTATTCTCCCATTATCAGAAAAGTAAATAGAAAATAAAATCTCTCTTAAACCTCGTCGGACTTCGCAAAGGAAGAATAAAATTCAGGACTCAAAGAAATGAGACGAACCTAAAATATCGCTGAGAGTTGAAATTCGTCAGACAAACAGGACCTTCGGTCATCCCAAAGGAGAATCCAGAAAAAGACCCCTTGATGAAACTGAGATTGAGGATTAAATATAAAATAATAATCATCATATAGATACCAACACAAATGGTTAAAATTACAAATAATTCTTGCGTTCGTATGTATAGTGAGCATATTAGAAACGCTGATAAAAAAATACCCAGTTTTCGCATTAGTTACTTAATAACCGGAAAAAATTGTATTTCCCGATCAACATCCACCCAGTGAGTTGAGTTCTTTCACAGCAATACAAAAGTTGACCGATAGGGGAGACTAATAAAACTCATATAATGAGATATCGTATTAGAAGATAGTTTTTTTTTTTTAAATAAGATGTAAAACGGTGTTCAAGTTCCCTCAAGCGTATGTACTCCACATACAATGAAAAAGTAAAAAAATTTGTAACACAGAGACGAAGGATCACTATGAATAAAAAGGAGACAAAATCTGACCAGTCTCCCTGTCAGCCAGGCTTGTTTTTGGGAGGCGTTTCATGATGGAACTTTATTAGTTTGGGAGCAATTTCAATATTTGTTTTTCATTCATTGTTTTTCCTGTCCACTGTCATTTTTCACATCTGTAGGGGTGCAATAATTGTTTGTGTTCTTTTGAGAGGGAAGGGACCACGTAATGCCTTACTGCCATGACTGTGTATTTGTGAACGCGCCACTCTCTCTCTCTCTCTCTCTCTCTCTCTCTCTCTCTCTCTCTCTCTCTCTCTCTCTCTCTCTCTCATACACACACACACACGCGCGCGCGCGTCGAATGTGCATGATAATAATAACAACTGATCCTTTGTTTATTTTCTCTTTTCACCAATGGAATTTATTGTTCTTTTATTCCTGTACTACATTCTTATACTTTACCGCTCCTGAATTGGCCAATAAGGGGGAAGGGAGAGTGCAATACCTGATAGACTTCGTAATGCATTGGTTTCGGCAGTTTCCTGGTATAATGCACTTTTTCTTTTCTTTACGATATCGAATAACATTACCCTAATTTCCAAAGTTATCGCGTTTTCATGACTCTTTCTTACAGTTGCCCCTATCATTATCACCTTTACTCAACTGTTCAATTAATCTTCTCAGCCATCCTTTGGAATCTGTCCCTCGTCTAAATGTACCTTGCAAGCGCTGGTCAGTAGCTGTCTCAATTACACCGTCAATACCACTACACTACAGTACCTCATTTGTAACCCCATCAACCACCGGTGTCTCTCCTTACTTTAACTTCTTAAAAAACGATTCACTGTAATTTCATTGCGGTAATTTCATCGTCGTAATTTCATTGCAGTAATTTCATCGTGATAATTTCATTGCAGTAATTTCATCGCATGGTAATTACATATTAGACATTTTCATTGCAATGGAATGACGTTGCAGTAATTTCATCGCTTGTTTTTCCATCGCAAGGTAAAAACATCACAGAACAGTATTTATTCTGAAAAAAAATGTGAAGATATTCAAAGGAAAAACATCACACCTCAAGATATAAAAAGGTACAAAACGGTGATATTCACTAAAAAAATTATTCACATACTGATACAAACTAATACATTTTATTACGCAACAATATTTAAAGAAATTCAAAGATAACCTAAAATAAAACAAAATTTATCCTAAAAAAAGACATGTAAACGGATTTTATCAATGCTCAAAAAAGACAAATCATGGGCAATTCCCCTTCGATAGTCCAGTAGTTCTCAATTTTCCAATTCATTGACCATGCGTTGGATTTTACGGTACTGTCCTTATATACATTTTTTTTTACGACGAGGAATGTCTGAGCCAGCGGTATACTGTTGCATTATTGCTTCAATTCTTGATTGTTCTTTCTTCAAAGTGTCTAAAAACTTCCAGATCGTAGGATGAGATGCGCCAGTCAACTCGCTGAACGACCGATGTCAGCCTTCACAAGAATTGTTAGTTTGAGAGGCTTCCTTATTAATGCTTGGCAGCGTCAGAACAATTCCAGAAACACGATCTAATCGAGGAGGCCGACGCACTGAGCGACGGTTGGGGCGTCCATGCCATGTATCCTCTACGTCATCTGAGACAGGCTGGGCTTCTTCAGGGTAATCATTGTTATCGATTAAAATTTAACGTTCAAAACATGAAATTACAGTGAATCGTTTTTTAAAGATACGTCACCTATTGAAACTGTTAAAACAGGATTTTTTCAGTCCAAGACAACACTTTGCTTTCCATCCAAGACCGGCACAAATGCAATTGCTGCAATCATACGCATTTTGAATGCAAAGTCTGCACCAGTTTCCCTTAACTGTTGTAGCTGTTGTAGACCAATTGATTGAATGGATGGAAATAAACATTTGGCAAAATTAAAAAAAACAACCTTCTTGATCTGAGTTAGGAAAAACTGCTCTGAAAGCATTAATTGCTGCGCGTTCATAATCGGCCATTGTTGTGTTTGGTGATAAGGTTGGCTCCAAGGCTTTTAGTTACGACAAAAGCTTCTTGTAACTCTCTTCAGTTTGTTTGGTCATTAAAACATAGACAAGAGGCAAAACATCACCATTCATGATACAATGTACTGTGTACAGCTGCTTGAATAAAGGGGGTACTGGTCTGAAAGTCCCACCTGCATACCAATTGTTGGCACTGGATAATAATAACTGTAGATTTCTTTGAGTCGAAAATAGAATGATTCGGTCTGGTCCATCATTACTGTAGAACAGAAGAAAAGGTTGATTTGCTTGTGTTACCTTGTTGTCAGGAGGTATGTTTAACTGGAGTAAACATACTGGATTTGAAGGGGCCTGTGCTGCTACGTTTCTAACATTTCGAGTGTTCCTTTTTCAGTATTGGAGGGTTGGTAGCTGACCAGCAACTGCTTGGGAGACCCCAACGTATGCCTGGGTTGCGATGCAATGCGTTATTTCCTGAGTCGAAATGGCTCTTTCTTTCGTGGCATTCATCACTCTGCAGTACAGCAGTAGCTTTAACACGAGCATCACTGCCTTCATGATTGTGTTCTCCAAATCGTTCTGTAAAGGATTCTCCCTTTGTATGAACTCTTCCGTGGCACTTTGTTGTATAAACTTGATTACATTTCCAAGAAATATTTTCTCCACATGCCTTCTCTCTCACAAATAGACTACCATTATCAATGAGCTTTTTCTGTTTTCTTATGCTTAAGACGTATTGAAGAGTCATTTTGAGGGCCTGCGAGTGTGTTCCTTTTAAGAAAAATGGCAAATAAAAGCCGAAAACTGTAAGAAACAATTTCTTCTACAGGATAAGTAGTAGGCAGGACATGAGCAAAGAAGCAGGTGAATTCGAATGGTTTAGTAATTAGAAAATCGCGAACTACTGGACTGCAGAAGGGGAATTGTCCATAACTTGTCTTTTATGGGCAATTGATGATACCCAGTAAGTAGATTTCCCTCGCCAATGGCTTCGGAAATAGTGAACCACTCGATTGTATAAGGGGAGTTGCCCATACCTTGGCTTTTATGGGCAAACGATACGCAGTAAGTAGATATCTCTCGCCAATGACCTCGAAAATAGTGAACTATTGGACTATACTATCTAAGGGGAATTGTCCATAGATAAGTTTTGCTTTTATTTTTAGCTTAGCTTTGAATCTCCACATTTTTTCAGAATACATATCGTTGTGTGATGGTTTTACGCTGCGTTGAAAAACAAGCGATGAAATTACTGACGATGCAATGTATTCCAACGTAATTACATTGCAATGAAAATGTCTGCTATGTAATTACCATGCGATGAAATTAATGCAAAGAAATTATCACGATGAAATTACCGGACACCTTAAAAAACTGCGCTATAACGAAAAAATCACTGTTATTGGAAATTTCCTCATCTACAGCACCAAGGACATAAACAGCCGCACTATTAACAACCTCCGGTGTCTTCTGTCCATAACACTTTGGAGCAAGAGCCCGATCGGCAGCTCCATAAATTATTTTCTGGACTAAGCCTCAACGTCCAAGGAAGGCTGAGGATGTGAGATAAGGAGTGCGGGTCACCTTCCAGGATTTTATGGCTCCGATACATAAACATCCTCTCAAAGGAGGAAGCCAGGATGGTGGCGACCATAAATAAAAGGATTTGGGGCTCTGTAAGGAGCCGATTCATGACCTTATTTTAATATAGGCGATGCCTTGCAAATATGCTCTCTGGCAAGTCTCTCTTGAACCTTGATAGAGGTTGACTCTGGGAGGTACTTCTGTTCCCCAGTGTTCGTTTGTTTGTGTCATTGGCTGTCTGTATGTTTGTCTGTGCACAGATTTCCTCTAAACCTTATGGACTGAACTGAAAAAAAATTTGATCATCAAACCTTGAGACAGACAGATCCAACCGAGGCGAATTTCAGCTAAGTCTCATGGAAGGCTGGTTACGGCCAAATAACGTCATTGCTTTTGTAATGGCTCTTGATAAGGGGGCAGATCCGAATGTAAATCTTGGGTTTTACCGATACTGTAATGGTGCCCTCAATGAAGCTTTGGGTAGGAAAGGATATAGAGTAAATTAAGAGTCTAGAATCTAGACTCTAGATTAAGCTACAGCGGATAAACACGGCGATAAGGGCTTTGGTTTTCATTACAGACGGACTTCAGCAAAACGCTATCTGTGGACCGGGAGGGGAGGGGCGGGGGGGGGGTGCAGAGTGTAATGTAAGGGTTACTGCGCAGATGCAGTATATTCTTTCATTTTGGCTGTCTTTGGGTGATAAGGGAATTTTTGAGATCGTAAGTAAATCATTTCTGTTGCTAGCCGTGAGCCCTCTCTAATAGTTTTCTAGTTTCCTCTGTACATTTGTTGTTATATGAGTAGCTTTTGCAATAATATCCGTTGTCTTTAAACCGAAATTTATTTGTTCTTTTGTGTTTAAATTAATAGATAGATGCACAGACACACCTGCTGTTCTACACACACATGATGTTCTACACACAAACACACACACACACACACCATTCCACACACACATATACTATTCCACACACCCAAACAAAAGCATATTGAGCTGAGAACAGACAAGATAGTTCGGTAGTCCGGCAGAATCAGAGGAATGGACGAGTGTTACTCCACCACGAATTTGCTTCTAGTGTTCCATTCCCTGTTATTAGTTATTAATGTTTGAAATATGGACGTTTCAGATCCACTGCAAATGCTTAAATTAAAATCGGCAACAGAAGTGCAGCCTCACTCTATGGTCTGTGGATTAGACCTACACCTGTTCATTACACGGTTTAATGGAAGGCGCCCGCTAACGCTCTCTCTCTCTCTCTCTCTCTCTCTCTCTCTCTCTCTCTCTCTCTCTCTCTCTCTTTTATCGAGGGGGGGGGGGGGATTTGGATAATAGGCCGTTAAAAGCCCCAACGAAAGACTATATCATTCACTAAATCAGAAAATAATTTCCTAAAAATATTGAAATCCTATGACAGTTAAGATATTCATTGGGTTCATTAAAAGTTTGGCCATAAAATCTCAGGAAAAGAAAAGGAAAGGAAAGTAATGACTTCCATTTCGCCTTCCCTTCCATAAAGTCTGTCCGTAGATGAAGAAGAAGACGAAGACTTAAAGGATTCTATTTTCCGTATTGGGGAAGAAGGTCATCGAGGTAATTGACTTTTTGTTTTATTTTCAAGAAATGTAGTGAAGTTCTGTTCGATTGTTCTCCAAACGCCGGCAAATGAGAGACTCTGCTAGCTGCAAGTTCCTCTTTTGTCCTTCCTCAGGGAAAATGGAAGGAGGTTTCTGTGTATCACCTGAGAGTTACATATGGACTGCAGTTGGCAGCTGGCGAAGGTCAATGTTTGCTACTAATTGCTACTGTTGTTGTACAGTAGACTGCGCCTGTTATTTTCGAGGCAAAGAACGAAGCAAAGAAAACGATGTCCCACTTGGCTACGCTGGTGAGGATGGGTCTATTCCAGCTATAACAAATGTGTCTGAATTCGACAGGTATATGGAAGCATGAGCGGCGAAGGACTTATTCTTTTAGCGGTCAGGTCGGAAACGTGACCTCGTTCTGATACTCCAGATGCGAGTTCGAATCCTGCTACCGGACATCAGAATCACTTCATAATCTTGCATTTGGATCTAAGGCTCTGTAGTAACAAGCGCATCCAAAACGTGGGAAGAATTCGAGAAGTTAACAGGGCATATTGTTATTAAAATTGCATACCTAATTGGTAAAGAATGACCAGTAGATTCCACACACACACACACACACACACACACATATATATATATATATATATATATATATATATATATATATATATATATATATATATATATATATATATATATATATATGTGTGTGTGTGTGTGTGTGTGTGTGTGTGCGCGCGAGCGACGCGCGCGCGTCTGTTCGGTTAAGTTTTCCGAGTTAAATTATTGATGAAGTCAACAGGAGCGCCGGAAGAGCAAGCCTCTGTCTTCAGCGTCATTTGCAGAAACAAAGAAATAAATGACGGAACGTCTTTATATATTCGTCTCTCTGACCTGAGGATGAGGTCGGTTGACTTCACTTAGCCTTTGGGTCTGCTGACTTGGTCTTATCCTTCGTTAATGGGCAACTGGATTAGGTTGATATACAGGGATGAGATTAAGAAGTCATCTGGTTCGTCTATGGACACGGATTATCAAATTTAGGCCAAAGGCCAAGCGCTGGGACCTAGGGCTCATTCAGTGCTGAAATGGAAGCTGAAAGATAGGGTGGTTTGAAAGGTGTAACAGGAGGAAAACCTCGCACTTGCACTACGAAACAATTGTTATGAGAGGATGGATAGCAGGATGGAAAAAAGATAATATGAATGGAGGTACAGTAAAAGGACTGAAAGGGGTTGCAGCTGGCGGCCGAACGGACACTGTGAAGAACCTTAAGTAATGCCTACAGAGCAGCACGTGAGGCACATTGACGGCACTACCCACCTACGGGGGATTTTGGACATGTAGAAATTTTAAGTAAAGTCACAGTGTTATGTCTTGAGATATATGGATTTATGACAACTTGGCTTTCCTTCCTTCCAGGGATGTCTTGGGTGGAAGTTGAGTTCTATTGGAAATTTGCTCTGTTCTGTTCTCTCTCTTCCTGTTCAAGTGAAAGACCTCCTCGCTGTTGCTGTCATCAGCCTCAGATGGGGGCTTTCTCAGTTACTCCTGAAGTCTTGGCTGATGGTGACTGGCATGATTTATTGACTGGCTACCGCATTCTTCAACACGGTTATTAATAATACTTTTCGAAAATTATTAGATTTACCTTCGGTTGTGATATAAGTTTTAAACATGAAGTTATTCTAGAAAAACTTCCATACTGAAGTTGAGATAAATTACTAAAAATATTCGACATTTGCAAAAACGTTTCCGGAGATTTAAGTTCACTATCTGCATCCGGCTGCATAAGCTGTGACTCGATTCACTTTGGTGGAAAAGGTATGAATATTAATTTAATAGGTGAGAAAAAAAATCCTAGGTTTTAACGTCGAATCACAAAAATTATTCTTGTTATAGAATACAAGCGCTGGAGGAAAAAGAAGTTGTGTCATACACTAGTCATCCTTTGAAATAAATTACATGCGTGAATGGAGTGGAAAAGAATTTTATGGACATATAAATCTTTCCAGTTTAAATCATATATTTTCATTCCGTGATGAACAGCATCATCTCAGATAACCCGGTTTTCAAAAAGATATGAAAAAATGAGAGGAAATGTTTAATTTGGAATTTCTGTTCATTCCAGTATTGATGGTTACTCTTCCAGCTATGACCGGACAACATCGGAACCTGGCATTTCCGGAGAAATTACTTCTTCGTATTGACAATCTTCCCAGAACTTCCTCAGACAACCAAATGCAGAAAGTCAATATTGACGACGCCTTTAGGGAGGATCTCAATGGCTGCTGTTCACCAAATAACAGCGCATTACATATTGACAGGAAGCACTTCTGTAAATCACTTTTCCCCAAGATGGTCATGTGACCGCATACTAGGTGGCCCAGAATTTATTTTATTTCGTTCGTATACAACCCGGGCTTGTAAGTATTAAGATATCCTTTTATTCCTTGTTTTATCAAAACGTACGTAAATGTATGCACACCTATATCTCCAAGGTCCAGGCGATATGTTTAAAATGAGACATTATTCTTCATCAAATATGCAATAAAAACCATATTGTTGTCTATAAGATACAAATTTTACAGCCTTGGAAAACTGCTTTATAATTTATGAATTAACCTTATATTTTGAAAATCCTTGAAACTCATTCCGAACGGCATAGGAACTACCACACAGCAAAATAAATTCTACAAAATCTGTAACAAAGAAATTCATTTAAGCGTTCATTCTTAGTTCCCCACCACCATCATTCTTAGCTCTCAATTACCATGTCATGACGCAGTTTAGTAAAATTTCTATTTATAGAGTCTGATTCCTGTTGTTACATGAAACGTTACAAAGAATTTTGCCATAAAATGACCTACAACGGTCAATTCCAATGAGTAAGCTGGTCTAAAATAATGATAACAGGTATCATAAATACCAGGGTTAAATTTAGATAAAAAACCGATAATTACTCTCCAGTATTCAAAACCGTTCCTCTCTCTAACAGACCTAGCTAACTACCCTCTAAAAATGAGTGCAGCAGAAACCCCTGGGTGTGATGGACTGAAAAGGCCAGAGGAGAGGTCAGAGCTAATCAAGCATCCTTGATTTCCTAGCAACCCACCTGGCGTCACATCAGAAAGAGATAAACTGAAAATGTTCATTCATTAAAGAATGCTATTCGATATAGCATTAATGTAATAGGATTCTCTGGTGGAAGCGATTAAATTTTCTTGGCCGTTGGATGTTGCAAAAGCGTTGGGGTATCGGTGGCTTATGCAAACGGAATTAATTTCTGTCAATATAATAGAAATATCCCCAAGTCCTGATCCTCCAAGAATCCAACGTCCCCCCCCCCGCCTCTTGCATTGGTTTTGCCTTTCACCTGTCATCGCTAACATGTAATAAATATAGATAGTATGCATCAGACTGACTGATTGACAGACATTATATTTGCGATCTATGAAGTCAGGTTTAAAATGTTCTTTCTGTGAGGTGATTTCAAGAGTAATTTTCATAAGCATAAGTACGCGACTTTATACTATAGTGTTTACTTCTTCTTCTTCGTTTAACGTGCTTTTTCCCATTTTTCATATAGGGTAAGGACGATGCCTTCTTTTGAAGGACTTTGATTTGGCGTTGGGGTAGGCCGTAGCCTCGATCGGCTGCCCTGCCTGACATCGCTTAGACCCCGGTAGCCTAATAAATTTAGAAAGGCAATATTTCAAAGAAATTTATCCGAATGTTCATATTTACTCCGCATTTATTTTTCACCATTCGTTTCGGGTTCCCAGATATTCATGGACGAAAAGTGAACAAAACTCTATGCTGTACATTCAGCCAGCAAATGGCCTATTGACAAGGTGACAAAATAGTCAATAGAAAACTGATCAAATCCCTTAGACAGGGAAACTTGACCTTCAGATGTCCAACAGAAAAGGTTTACACAAATTTCAGTGGAAAAGATTTCAGTTTCCCTGCACTGGAAACTTATCCAACATGTAGCCTACAAATAAGGTAACAAAACTGACAATTGAATCAGATCAGTTCCCCAAATTGGAACAATTAATCTGCAAGCCTCCTGCGTCCACGGGAAAACAGTCAGTGGAAAAAGGGATCAAATCACCTACATTGGGACACGTAACCAACATCTGTCCTTCAAACAAGGTGACACCAAAGTATATAGGAAATGTTTCGGCCCCCAGACTGGTGTACTTACCCAATGAGTGGCCTGCAGACAAGGTGGCAAAATGGTCAATAGAAAATTGCTGGGGTTCCCCAAGCACTGTTGTGCATGGCCATTCATCTCTTCGATATAGCAAACTACTCCCGTGAGAGAGCTGATTTGGTAATGTCCAACATTTTCTGGATTTGCATTTCCTTTTTTGCATCTTATTTAGGTGCCTTGAAAGATATTCATAACTGACAGAGGTGTCCTTCTTGGTAGGTATTTTCATGTTATGTCCCTCCAAGTAGTCTGACTTTTCTTTGTCCTTCACACCTTCGTGTGCAATTACGCCCCCCCCCCCAAATAAATCAATTATGTATTACGACTCCATCAAAAACAGCCATTAAAAGTCCCAGCAGTCAATTCCAAATATCTCAGTGATAGCAGAAGCTATTTTTCTGGAATTGTGGATAATCTATGAATGCTATCTAGGGGACTGTATGTGAAATCACTTCACAGACACTAGACAAGGGGTAGGTACTGGATACTGCACGACCATCTAAGGTTGATGTTGGTAAAGGAAAAAAAAGGGGAGGGGGACAGAAAATGACCAGCTAGGCCTCGAAGAGACCAACTCCATTTAGGATTATAGTCTCAAGTGCCTTTAAATTTGGAAGCAGAATTCATCTTGTTAAATTGGATATTTCATTTCACTGATATCACTTATGAGCACAATACTTATGATCGTTAAACTTTATGACTAAATTTACTAAATATTACTTTTAAAACATCACCCAAAAGGTAGGTAGCTTAAATAAAACACTATATTATAGACAGAACATTATCTGTATCATTTAAGAAAATATCCTTGTAAAAATATGCCGTCCTCATTGAATCATGCAGCACAGAGATGCACAAAAGCCTCAGAAAGGCAAGATTCACCAAAGCGACTTTCCACGAAAGGCAAGTAAGTAAGTAAGTAAGTAAGTAAGTAAGTAAGTAAGTCAGTCAGTCTCCTCCTCTGCCTTCCAGGAAACGAGGTTAAAAAGGCCGAGTGCATCCTTGGCGAAAAAAACGGGGCAAATGAAATAATAATCTCCCTCCAAGACTCTCTGCTGTCAGGGAACATTTGAGGCCTCTGTCGTTCTTATTCTGTTGCAGAGGCTTTCAGGGCATCTGGAAGCTCTGGGGTGGAAGTGACTTCGCTTTTGGGCCAATTTTATTCTCTTTTCCACATAATCAAGAAACGAACAAGGATTTTAGCTCTCCATTTTCTCTTGCAATACTCTGACTTTAGATGACTTTGATCTAGGCAGGATCGAATAAATTTAGTATCTGATTTACGGTACATTAAAATATTACAAGTGAAAACGAACGTATAATCATCATAGGTTGATAAAAAAACTTATATGACGGATATTAAACTTTTAAACATTTTTATATATGGTCTTCTATTATTCCTCGGTCTCTCCATGCACATATTTATTGCTACTGAACATCCTATTTATTGAAATATATATATATATATATATATATATATATATATATATATATATATATATATATATATATATATATATATATATATATATGTATATATATATATATATATATATATATATATATATATATATATATATATATATATATATATATATACACACACATATACACACATATATACACACACGTGACATTTTTTTTATTAACAAAGAATATCCATTTCAGTATCCCTGGGGAACAACTTCCACTCAGGGGGAATTACGACTGGTAGGGGTTTCGTCGCCGGCGGAGTTGAATGATAGACGAGGAGACCATTTGCAAGCACACAGGAGGATTTACAGGGTAGCCAAGAAGACAACGAGAGGGGAAAGAAGACATGTAACAAAAACAGTGGTGGAGATGAAAAGGAACTTTAGAGAAAATAAAAGCATTTCACACAGACTTACATGCAAATATTAAGATTAACTGATAAATTTATAATACGCCACTGCCCACCAGTCAACCCAACTATAAATAGGTACCAACATCTGCTTGTGTCAAAGAAGAGGGTACAAGGCTAGCAACCTCACACTCAAGACTATCTGGTAAACCAGAAAGCTGTACTTTTCTGAAAGCTGCACCTTAAACGTCACACTTTCACAGCTCAGAAACATTATATTGAGTATCTGTGTACATTATACCTGATTAAGGAAACGCCTCTACTGTACTTTGATTTTGTTTCACCCTGTATAAAATGTCTGACAAAGGATCTGAAACGCTGCTGCAGATGCTGTTCTCAAATGTAATGAATAAATTAACAGAATGTATAACTGAGCTTCCCAAGATCAGCTTTTCATATTGGAAAGAGTGCTCTCTTGTTATCCAACAAAGACAATCCTTAATCCTTGAAGATATTTCATTTCTCTACTTATATATTACACTCAACATTAATGCGAAATGAGTACTGTAGACATGTTCCCCTCTTGACTAAAGCTTATAAATTAAAAGAATGCTTGGCTAACTATTCATGCAAAATTGATACCTGGTTAATTTCATGTGACTTTGCTTATGAGTTCCTAGATGAATTACTCCTTTACTTAAATATATATGAAAGCTTATTCCCATTCCTTTGTGAAAGTAATAGTAGCTGAATAACAGGAGAATGTAAACTGCAATAATGGTTCTGTGAAATTGGTACAGCAATCACTGGGTAAAGTTTCTAACTGAAAAGTGTTCCGGCTTCATATTGGAATATTATGTAATGGGTTGCGAGCCAAAGCACAATGTTTTCATCAGCACAGGATACGAGTTACTCATCAGTTCTCAGGTTCTGCTGTTTTCAGTGAAAGGAAATTATGCTTCACATGTTGAAGGGCTTCGGTGTTCCCGAAAAATAATAAGAGGAAAAGGTCGTTTTTTAATTAACTGTCTGCCACATGGTACATATTAGCTATTGTGATGCGGTAATCCTCTGTGTATTATTCAAGCCTTTTCAAGCCTATAATTTCCATACATGTGCACACAAACGGTTCAGTAATCATGAGAGTATGAATGTAGCAGTGAGCATTGTCTTGTATTTTCTCGTCCGCCTCTTTTTTTAGGAGAAAAGCTTTGAATGTTGAAAAATGTTTGGACGTGTTATTGATAGCCACACTGATACCTTAACTTCTCGATTTTCCTATGAGAAACGACTGAAGAAGCCACTTTCATGCTAGTAAGATTGACGTT
This sequence comes from Macrobrachium rosenbergii, assembly GCA_039081455.1. Lineage (NCBI taxonomy): Eukaryota > Metazoa > Arthropoda > Malacostraca > Decapoda > Palaemonidae > Macrobrachium > Macrobrachium rosenbergii. The sequence goes on from JANJGK010000042.1 coordinate 785,232, forward strand.
CCCTTTCAGACAACTATTCCCAGCTGATACTATTACATACTGTTCTCCCCTTGGTTGGGCGAAGGACATGTTCAAACCATCTCCCATTCTTCAGTACCTCATCTATATCGGGCACTTCCGCCATTTCCCTTATGGTATTATTTCTATATTTCTAAAAACTGCCCTAGTATCTGACAACTAATATTTTTCTTAAAGCTTTATTCACAAATCAGCTAGATATTTAGACAGTTTTATGAGTGTATACAAATATAAACTGTGCTTGACTAACAAACATACATCTTACTTTTGTACACAGTTTGTCTATCTAATTTCCAAATCTGACTCAGGCTGCCCGTTTTGTCTTTTGTGTCCTCAACAAATTCCAACTAAAGAGAACCTGTACTGGATACTGTTCCTAAATATTTGAGTCTGAGTTCTATTTCTTCCTTTTGTGCACTTTCCCTCATTTTTTTTTATATAAAATTTACCTTAATTCCCATCTCTCTAGATGCATGATAAAAGTGTATTAAGCTGGCCTTGCAAATCTTGTGATGTTTCCCTGATTAAATCAGCTTCATCTGCATATTCTGGCTGTCATCTTTCTAGCGTCTGCTCCACTCTGAACTTGCTCTTACTTTTCCAACTACATTTTCACGGTTAACTTTAATTAGTTTTCCATATTTAACGTGAATGCGGAGAACTCTGCAAAGGCTCTCAATGGGAATAACATCTTTTCATCGGTGATGTACTTGAGAAGCTGAGCGATTTCGAACACTTTTGTCCTGTACAATTTCACTGTACAACAAAACCACCCAATTCTTCATCAAATGAAGAACGATGACTTATAGCATGCAAAAATAATATTTGCAATATTTTTAAGACTTATTAAAAAGGGATCCTTGATTCACAGTGAATCATTTCTGAATTCTCGTGATAAATCCGTAGCCCAATTTAGAATAATTCTCGTACTACCATGTTGAACCTGCTTCCCATACATCTCTCTCTCTCTCTCTCTCTCTCTCTCTCTCTCTCTCTCTCTCTCTCTCTCTCTCTCTCTCTCTCTCCTGCAAACCTGTTTCTGTTTTCATCTTAACTTTCTCTAATGCAGTTTACGTAAGTTTTTTTTTTTTTTTTTTTTTTTGCTTTCACCCTTTCTTCCGATACCTAAGGAATAAGCATAACGATATTTGAAACCATTTCGCTTACATGATTACGACATATTTCTATTTCTAAGCTTGCAAAGTCACAACAGCTGCAAAAATCGTCAAAATGGTGATACGCATTTCTCTCTAAATATAAAAATTTCTAACAAACTAATATAATTTCGCTGGCCAGCCAATTTCCAATCACATATCACATCAAAATCTTTAAACACCTTCATGGCATACCCTCTTCACAACACCTTCATGCCATTCCCTCTTCACAACACCTTCATGGCATTCCCCCTTCACAACACCATGGCATTCCCTCTTCACAACTCCTTCATGGCATTCCCTCTTCACAACACCTTCATGGCATTCCCTCTTCACAACACCTTCATGGCACTCCCTCTTCACAACACCTTCATGGCACTCCCTCTTCACAACACCTTCATGGCACTCCCTCTTCACAACACCTTCATGGCACTCCCTCTTCATAACACCTTCATGGCACTCCCTCTTCACAACACCTTCATGGCACTCCCTCTTCACAACACCTTCATGGCACTCCCTCTTCACAACACCTTCATGGCATTCCCTCTTCACAACACCTTCATGGCATTCCCTCTTCACGACACTTTTACGGCAAAAATGAGATGCTGGCCGAATACAGACGAATAGGTAATGCTGAGAAGCGCCGATGGCAATATGTCTCACCTTGTGAAGGCTATAAACATCCTTATGGTGCTGATCATACAAAAACACACCCTTACACTTGTGAGAGAGAGAGAGAGAGAGAGAGAGAGAGAGAGAGAGAGAGAGAGAGAGAGAGAGAGAGAGAGAGAGAGAGAGAGAGAGTGAAGTCTTCATCTAAACTCTTATCACATACTAATGTAAGGACATATCCAAGTGCAATAGCCATGTCTTAGTGATCTCTCTCTCTCTCTCTCTCTCTCTCTCTCTCTCTCTCTCTCTCTCTCTCTCTCTCTCTCTCAACTAGATGGCAGAGGAAGAGAAGCAGTTAAACAGAGAGACGGAAAGAGAAATAGTTTTAATAAAGGAGGAGATGGTGTCAGTAACCAAGGCTGTAATTCACCACTTTAAACAAAATTGAGTGAAGGCTGAAGTGAGACATGAAAAAGGCCAAATGTAAGACTGAAAAGCTGTATTTGGGAGACAGGATGTGAGTAGGCAGAGGTCATATGATGCAATAAAGGAATGACAGGAGACCAGACCACAAAATAATGTCGGAGAAGTACGTTCATGGGAAAAGTAGGAGGTTTATCCCTTAACAAAACTCTGCACAGACCTACTGGTGATTCTATTCTTCACCAATGGTACATTCAAAGCTATTCCAGAGATTCTGTAAGCCCCACTACGCATCAGTCTTCATTTTAAATCATTGAGGGAAGTACAATGAAATTTAAAGATGTCAAATGGTCAGTTTTGCCAAAAATATAAATAGACAGGAGAGCGCAACAAGAACATGCCAGATCGTCCAGTTTATGTGAAGACAAAGAAAGAATACCTCAATGGCTCACTGACTTTGCATGTAAGAAATCTGTTTGACAACAAAGATGACAAGTTGTAAGTCGTACAAACTGGTGATGAGTTCGAAAGAATGTACGATTAGTTCCTTAGGATGTCACATAGTTGGTATAATCTGACTTCTGCTATGTATACCAGTCAGTATTAACACATGAAAATCTATGCACAAGACACTAAATAACATATAAGACTTTTACAGCAGGAAATATGATGAAGTGGAAATTCGTGATGACTAGCATTTTTTAGATAAACAATTCTGAAGTCTTTTATACGAATATATTGAGAGCAAGCTGATTCACTCACTAAAGCTTTGATAATAGGTGGTTTGTGACAGGTGAGGGACAGGTTGGAGGAAACACCCACCCATTCTGTAAAGTGCTTCACGTTTTTCTTCAGTAAAAGGGACAAATGCTATCTTGATTAGAGATGACATCATAGTAAAAGACTTCAGGTTTGTACATCTATGGAATATGTAAATTTGTACATCTATGGAATATGTAAATTACAGTCAATTGAAATTTGTTCCTGCAAGAATAAAAACTTTTGTATATGGAGTTTTACTCCTTAAGTCGAGGTATTTCCCAAAGAACATGGCTGGTGTTGCTCTGCTATCTGGAAATGTCAACTTCCCAGTCATGTTTGTGAGAGTGAAAAGAATGCCTCCTGTTACCACCTGTAAACTTTGGCATATATAATGCAGCAGCTGACAGGGCTTAGTGCCACAGTATGGCTTGTTTGTTACCTCACTTTAATAAAAAAATAGGAAAAGTTTGGTTTCCTGTGTGGGGCAGGAAGACTTTTTCAGAAGGTAGCATATCATTGCAAATTCCCTGATAATTATGCTATTCTGCCTGCCCCTTCAAAACCCATCATTTAAAAAGGGAGAGAGGGAGTTGTATCAACCATATACGAATCAGCCAGAAGCTCTGTTGTGTGTGTAACAAACGTGTATCTGACCTGACCAGCAAGAATTTGGTCAACAGCTACTAGGTGGAAAAAGATAGATAAAGGAGGAGAATACCACAGGCCCCTTCTTTCATCCAACCTTTCACCACCTTAAACCTTTGGTAAGGTGCTCCTTTGTCCCAGAGGAGTTGGGCAGCTACACATGTTAACCAACCACCACAAGCCCTATGGAGAAGTTTCCAAGCACTTATAGGTAGGAAGAGGTAAAAGTGTTTTGGCTTTGCCAAACGCTTGCCATCAGTACATGTGACACCAAGAAGTTCATCCTGAAAGCTGGGGACAGAACAATGTCCCTGACTCCATGAGCCCTCATACAAAACATAGAGCTGTTATTCACTGAAGAATTCACTTTCCTACCAGAATAAGATGACGTTCTTGGATACCTCCTTCTGTACCTACAAAGGCCTGAATTTGCTGAATGACTGAGCAGTAGCCTTTTCAACAGAAACAGAGAAGAATTTTGTCTCAGCAGAAGTAAATGAGAAACTCTGCAATCTTCTGATGAGTGGGTCTAACTAGACAGATACCCCTTTGAAAACACCAACCATTAGGTAGTCCAATTTGCCTGAGATATCTGCTGCAGACTTCCTGACAATACCTGACACCTCCATAACCCTGCATAAAATCAGATGCTGGATAGTTCCCCTCTGCAAGGTGCAAGTGACTCTATGGCTTGGTGGAACCTTAGCAGGTGTGGCTGCCAAAGCAATATGGGTCACAGGGGTAGTTCTCACAGCATCTTGATAAGGGCTGGCAGACCACTGGCCACTCAGCTTGTAGCCAATGAGGAGCCACTAAAAACATCCTGAAACAGATTAATCACTCGGTGGATGGGGCTGAACGGAAGTGAGTCATACACGTTAAGGTTATCCCCAAGGTTGCTGGAAGATATCTTCAATAGCAGCCCAGGGTTCCGGCACTAGAAGACAGAACATTAGGAGCTTATTTGCTTCACTGCATGGTGTACACATCAATCACTGGGTTTCCCTAAACCTCAACAGCCTGGCCCTGGTGGCAAATGAGGTGGTCTAACATCACATTTCAACACCCTGTGATGTATTTGGCTGACAGCTCAATGTCATGGTGAACCACCCACTTGCACACCTGCCTTACAACCTGTTAAGAGAGAGAGAGAGAGAGAGAGAGAGAGAGAGAGAGAGAGAGAGAGAGAGAGAGAGACTAATAATTCCTTGCTTATTAACATGTCATCATGGTCATGTTGCCACTCATGAACTCTACCAAGCAACCCATCAACTGATGTGGAATGCTTGCAAGTGAAAATTATCTCAAGCCAAGACAACAGAGATGAAAGAGACACTGGAGTGTATGCCCCACCATTCCTTCAGTGCACCCAAGATCAAAAGTATCTCTGGAATGGTGAGTTCAGCAGAACTCCCACATGAAAGTTCCAATCATCCAGCCTCCAAGCAAGATTTCCATCACTTCCTGCAAAGTGACAGAGCACAGGTAGATCTGCCTGTCAGGCACAAGTTCCTCCAAGAATGACAAGTGATCAAGAAGGATCTACCAACGTTGACTTGTAGGGAGGTAGGGTCATTAGTGCACCCAGTGTGGTGCAATGTAGGCATTATCCAAAGTTGGGTTGCAGCATCCTTTTGGCTTCTGGCTGCACCCACTTTTTATCCTTTACTTTACTTCTCTTCCCACGTCCTTTCCTCCACCTTGTTGTCCAACCAACACAACTTACTCTTTTCACTGTTATAAGTGTTGAATGGCTGTATAGCCAATGTCAAACTGAGCTGGTGTTCTTGTGATGATGGGAACTGCACTGATAATTCCCAGAACTTGAAACTCAAAGAGTCCCTTGCTGCTATCTTGTTGATCAGCATGTCCATCTAGTTCCTCCCTACACCAACAACCTTCAGAACTTAGCCTTATCTTCCATCAAAGACGGCACCAGAAAACCCGAAATCCACCAGTGTATTGAGCCACTGGCTTAACCACTATGAAGTTTGGAATGAAGGCAAGACAACCAACTCTATCGCTCCATTCTGCATGAAGCTGTTCAAAAGAAAGATTGTTCATCAGTCCACAGACTTACAAATACACCTGTGGGCCTGGTCTTGGCATCCTCTGGGAATAATGTTTTCTGCCATTTCACAGGCAGGGAAGCAGCTTGGATAAGCAACAGGAGGGAAGATAGTTCTCTGGCCTGGATAGTCCGCCTACAAGGTAAGGTCTCAGCATCCAGTAGGGAGTAATATTCTGCTGCCAAGTTAGAGGCAAGGAAGCAGCTTGGATAGGCGAAGGTGGAAAGATAGCACCTGTTGACAGTGATCGCCTCAAACTTCTACAATGGCAATTTGAGAATATGGAAGCAATGTCCAGACTAGCTGGATGGACACAGGAGTCCCTTCAAGCTGCCAGACAGTTGCAGAATGGGATAACTGAGGAGTCATTAATCCTGCATGACAAACACTGGGAAGGGATTGTCCAAACAGCCAATGATCTTTATTGTCAGCCAGCCAAATTCTGGGATAGCATCAACTGCTTACTAGGGAAGGGAGGAGAGAGTGCTCCATACATAGTAGAAAACAACAGGAAACTATATGGAGATGAAGAGAAAGAAGCAGCCTTCAGGAAATTCTGGAGTAACACCTTCCAGATAACTGAAGAAGAGAACAGAAACTATGACAGAGAGCAGGAGAGAGTAGTAGAAGGGGCATTGCAGCGAAGAAGAGATGACATCATACCATATCCCAGAGTAGATACCAGCAGGCTAGACCCCGGCGATCCTTTGACAAAACCAGTGGAACTAAGGGAAATCAAAAACATCCTCCAAAGAGGGAAGAAAAGAAAAGCCCCTGGAAAATCAAATATTAATAAAGAAATGATGCAACACCCCCCAGATATCATGCTAGATATATTCAATGAAATGACAAATGAGACGCTAAGCATGGGATACTATCCTGACCTATACAAGACAGGACTGATAAGGCTAATAAACAAACCAGGAAAAGATTCCAAACAGATGAAGAACTACAGACCAATAACCCTCCTGGAACTCCCGGGGAAAATTATAGAGTCGGTTATCAAAAACAGACTCGTAAGGTTCCTTGAGGACAATGAACTAATAAACAAAAACCAATATGGATTCACCAGGGGAAGGGGAACCCAGATGGTCACATCATTGATATAAGAAACTATAGCTATGTCACAAACCAAGGGACATGGATGCAATGTGGTTGGTCTCTAGAGACATTGCGAAGGCCGTTGACAAAGTGTGGCACAATGGCCTTAAATTCAAACTGATGGAAACCACCATTCCCAATCTTATACTGAGGATCCTGTGCAGCTTCCTGGATAACAGGAAAGCACAAATCAGAATGGGGAAAATTACTGGGCCTGGGCCAGAATTCCCACTCCTCAGTGGAGTACCACAGGGAAGTGTACTGGCCCCCATCCTATTCAACTTTTATACTAGAGATGTCCCTGCCCCTCAGCTGGCTGTCACCAGATTATCTTTGCAGATGACCACACCCAAATAATTACTTATCCCAACAAAAGAAGTAAACAGATGCTAGCCTTGAAAACATCAAGAGAAATAAAAATGGTCAACGACTATGAGAAGAAATGGAAGATATCTACCAGCCAGGAGAAGTTCCAACTCCTGTCTATAGCAACAATCAAACCAGCAGATGTAACTGTGGACGATAAACAGATCCCATTCAAAAGTAATATCAAGGTACTGGGAGTCACTTTCTCCAAGACAGGCCTAAAACAGCACATGCTGAACTGCCTAAAAATAGCAGAGGCTACTTCCAAAAGGATCAGGAGATTCAGGGCTGTCTCCAGAAAAACTTATCTGATGCTATACAAAACATTGGTGAGAGCACAGCTTGAGTACCCCACAGCAATCCTAGCTCCAGCATATAGGACCACAGTAATGAAGATGCAAGCCCTGCAGACCAAAAACATCAGAAGAGCGTACAAGGAAGCCCCTCCCTACTACAACACAATGAAGGAACTACATAAAAGAGCAAACATAGAAACCATCAATTGTAGAATCCACAGGCTGGCAAATAAGACGTGGGACAGGCTATCAGCATTAGATGTAAACGTTGCACACAGGAGCAGAGAAACTTCCAATGAGGGAAGGAGAGACTTAAGAAAATGGCCAAGAATGGCTCCTAAGATAGAAGGGCCTCAACCAGAACCGATTTACAGGAGCTAGACTACAATAAACTATGAACTCAAATATTTATCTAGCTTGAGATAAAGCAACAATCAGTGTATGACACCAACCACTAACAGGCATTAATAACCACACTGTGACCCTACCTCCGCTTGTCCCTCATTCCTCTTCATCGCCAACTTCACCTGACGAAGCAAGGGGGTCTGCCCCCTCTATTTCTCTCCTAACTTCCTTCACTTTCCTCCCTTATCACCTCTAACCTGTCCCCTCAACCCCGTCTTCTTCCCAAAATACATCCCCAATCTTTCCTATCCCCAATTCGATCGTTCGTTCGTTTCCCCAGATCTTCTGCAACCACGTCCAGAGGATGACCAAGGAGCTGGTCGAGACGTCGACGGTACCTGAAATAGAACCTGAATCCAGACGACGAAGGATTTCTGATTGGACATTTCAAAAAAAGACTTCCCGCATTCCACACACTATCCTTTTTCCAATATGAATATCGGCCAGTTGCTGACTAACATCGCTGAGCCCGAAAAGCGGATCATAAGGAAAATAGAAAAGACGCTGTACAAGATAAATTCGTATAATACAACCATCCTTTTTAATAAGACCTGTTTAAAAGAGTGTCTACTCCCTTCAAATAATAATAATAATAATAATAATAATAATAATAATAATAATAATAATAATAATAATAATAATAATAATAATAATAAAGATTATTTAAACAAAAATTTTTTTTCATTTATCAAACTCCAGGATTGTGTATGTACTTAGAAAATTTTCCATTTCAACTAAAAATTCTAGTGTATTAGTGGAGATTAACCCAGATAACAGCGACGTCTCTTACAAGTAATAATCTGATGAAGTAAAAATGTAAAAGAACAAACTTTAACAGATTCTAGAAAGTTAAAATATTTTTCCGGAAATCTTGATCTTAGAAGCAGAATCCAACTGATGCCATAAAACTCTGAGAACAACATTTCTCATGTAAAAATGCCTCTTTATGCATCACAATTAAGCCAAGGAAGTAGGAAGACTTAATTGCCTGAAGAAAGAAAAGACATTTGTCTTCTTAATCCAGAAATTATTTGCATGCGTAAGAAGGTAATTCATCTCCGCTTCATCCCTTTAACGACCCCAGCAGGACTTATTGTCATGGCGGTCCCATGACACAACCCCATTTCACAACACCATCCCAGCAAAGGAAGGCAACAGGAAAAATGGAGACGAATCTGCAATGGAGTAATGTCTGGATGATAATGGCGTCTGCCCGAATCGAGGTTGCTAATAGCCTCGGTTTTCTCAGGAGGATGAAAGTAATCTCTGTTACTCAGGAGGAGGAAAGCAATCTGTATTATTCAGGAGGAGAAAAATAATTTCTGTTATTCAGGAGGAGAGAAATAATCTTTGTATCTCGGAGGATAATTGGGCAAAGTTTCGACGTTTTTTTCTCCCCTGAGCTATTCTCTGTTCAAATATGGATTCTTTCGCGGTTCTGGTGTATTTTGACCTCGCTATTCTTGTCATTTTTGGGCGTTAGGCATCTATCTATCTATCTATCTATATATGTGTGTATATATATATATATATATATGTATATATTATATATATATATATATATATATATATATATATATATATATATATATATATATATATATATATATATATATATATATGCCTGTGTGTGGCACATGAATGAGTCTGATCTTAACTGACGGCCACCGTTTTACCAGGTGAAACCAGCTCTCTAATGGAACGTGTAATAGCTTCAAGTGAGAGAGAGCAACACTTTAAAATGATATGAAGTGAGAAAGAGAAAGCAACGCTTTTAGTTTTCTGTAAAAGGAAACTATTGTGCCGGCTTTGTCTGTCCGTCCGCACTTTTTTCTGTCCGTCCTCAGATCTTAGAATTTACTGAGGCTAGAGGGCTGCAAACTGATATGTTGATCATCACCCACCAATCATCATCAAAAAAAAAAAAAAAACTGCAACCCTCTGGCATTAGTAGTTTTGATATTAAGTGCCATAATGGTACATCTGGCAACGACACATAGGACAGGCTACCACCGGGACGTGGTTAAAGTTTCATGGACCGCAGCTCATACAACATTATACCAAGACCACCGAAAGATAGATCTATTTTCGGTGGCCTTGATTATACGCTGTAGCGGTTGTACAGAAAAGTCGACTGCGCCGAAGAAACTTCTGCGTATTTTTTACTTGTTTAATCATTCTCCTTACTCTTGAACGTCAAGAAGTAACCATCAATTATCCATATCTTTGGAGAGGAAACTGCAACCTTTTTAACGCTAAGTACTACTAATGTGACCGAGCAGCTGGCTGATCACATTCTCAGCACTTGGAAGAAGTTCCACAATGTTGAGATACAGACTGAATATCACTTGTTTCAGTCGAAGTACAATTTCTAAGCCACTCATAACAGCTAACCTGCACTTATATTACAAATACAGGAAATATGCAGAATGATGAACCCTAATTCTTTGGAGATTGTAGACAAGCAATTGATGGTTACTGCTTCCCTTACAAGGAGGTTATAATTGATGTGAACATTACCAAAGGAATTATCTTAAAGAGTGAAATGTGTAACAACAAAAACTAAAACTAATATCACCTTATGATAGCAAAATTAGACTAATGTTTGTTGAATATCTTCGAGAAGTATGCAACAGGTTGATCAATACCCTGGTTGCCTTTCTGCAACAGTGCAGCCCTTGCCCTCAGAATACTAGCATTTAATAGGAATACAAATTCCAGATCAAAGTTGGTTCTTTCACAGCAGGAGTTCAACTACTTCAGAAAATCAAATCCTTTATAGCATCAAGAAGGCTTTGCATATATTCTACCCTTCTCTGCGAGGTACCTTAAGGACGATATAATAGTGGAAAAATTGCAAATTTAAAATCATTTGCTATTTTCCTAGAAATACAAACTGTAAGTTTTTTACATACCTCTGGCGAAAGCAGGTTTGGGAATTGAAACTTGGTAACAAGGTAGTTACTAGCTGCGGGATTGTATAGGGCAAACAAAGCCGTATCCCACAACATCTCATAAATATGCCATGTCTCAAGTCACTCCTTGAAGACCAGCCATCATAAATACAGAGGTCAATATCGGGAAAGAATGTTTACAACTCCACGTAGCCATTTTAAGTGTCACTGTTAACGATGATACTATCGGATTGTGACTTTTCCATCCAGGGCTTTTACCAGTTTGATCATCAAATATTTGAGTGTTGTTGGGGCACCGATCGTGCTAAATGGCATCTCTTTGTACTGAAACTTCTGCTGAGGAATTACAAACGCTAAACCTTCGGTAAATCACATTTGGTGATGTCGTTAATACGCAGAAAGGGAAACGAGTCAGAATTGGTGACTTGATTCCCGTAGTGGCGGTCAGCGTAGAACTGACCTCCCCGTTAGCCTTTCCAGTGAGCATGCAAGGAAATGTCCAATTTGATGAGCTGGATGTAGAATGTCTTTGGAGAGCATTTTATAGTTCTACTGACATACACTGCAGTATCAAATTAAAAACCAAAACTTCATGAAATAACTTGGAATCATCTGTGACAGACCTGTTGAGATTATTTTTGTACACATCATATCCTCTAATTATCTATAATTAACTTATCTATAATTAACTGGGAAAATTTAAACCAACCCCTATGAGTCTCTGTTGATGTTCCCTTCCCCGATATCTACTTCGTCTCTCTTATCACCAAATGCTTTTTCATGAAACACTTAAAGAGATTCTATGAAACCTGGACAGTTGGAACAGAAAACCAGTTGAGTTTTCCTATTCTTTCTAACTTGTGGAAGGCAACCAACAGCTTCAGCTGTTCTGACAGTAAAATGTCAGCTGCACGGTTTTTTATCAGTACGGAAAAGAAGAGCTACCCAGCAGTTCTCAGCTTCTGTTGTTTTCTATGAAGGAATGAATATACTGCTTCATAGAAAACCTGCATTAAAGAGGGACCAGTTGCATGGTTATTGGAATTAGATGTGAAGACATAGAACACGTGGGTTGTAGGGGTTTCTCTTCACAATAATTTAAAGAACACATAATTAAAAGTCATTAGAATATTAAAACGGACTTGGGAAATTCTTTACTTTATAAATGACGCAAAGAATTCCGTGAATCTTTCACCATCACTGTTATAAACTCAGTAGCAAAAATGATTAGAAAAATCGTCTGTGCCTATCCCGGAGCAGCTAAGAAACAAGAAAACTTGAGCACGCTAAAGAATGCCCTGAACTGCTCATGCATGCATTCTTCTTTCCACTGATGGAGGAATTATATAATTCGGAATTAACCTTATCTTTGAGGGAAAAATCAACAAGGTATCATTAGCTCAGAAAAAAAAAAAAACAGACATACAACAAACTTTCTTTGTTGAAAGAAAGTTATTAATCAGGGATTATTTGTCTGGGCCCCAAAAGCTGGTGGCAGCCAATGGTAACGAAGACTTGCAATGACATCGATGGAGGACAGGACAAGAGTTGAAGAGTGCAATATAAAGATATGTATTGAAACTGTCAAGTGTAAAATAGTGAATGAAAAGCGCTGTAATTGTCACAAGGCAATACAAGTGGTAGTTATGAGTAGGTAACTATGGAGATGAACAATGATTAAGGGCTGTATTATGTGCAGTTCTGAATAGGTGATTAAATAGATGAAAAACAGATAGCTATGCAAGTATCAAAACCCGAAAGAACACGGTGTTTCTCCTTAAATTTAATACGAAATAATCATTAGCGTGTTTTTCTAGATGTCGGGAAGTGGAGACAACTTCTACAATAATAAGTGCAGCGTAAAGCAAGAGAGAGCATCCTCTTTGACCTGTTAGAATCATGCCGAGAAATCACTCCCTCAAGCGTCTAATTACTCAGTCAGAGATTAATCAAACAGTCTACCCAAGTACTGAATATCATAATAGATCTCTGATTATTGCAATCGTCCTCACTTGTGCAAAAACTTATTCGAGAAGTCTTGGGAAATTGTGCATGGAGTTAAAAGTTTACGTGACTCTTGTGTGAGTCATGCATAGGAAAAGCAAGTTGAGTAAGAATATGCGGATAATCTACCTTACACTGGACTCTGAACTGAATTGAATATACAGTAGAATTGAGGCCAAAGCCCACGCACTGGGACCTATGAGGTCATTCAGAGCTGAAACGGAAATTGACAGTAAAAGGTTTGAAAGATGTAACAGGAAGAAAACCTCCCACTTGCACTATGAATCAATTGTTAGGAGAGGATGGAAAATATGCTGGAAGAAAGAGAATATGAAAGGAGGTACAGTAAAAGGAACGAAAGGGGTTACAGCTAGGGGCGGAAGGCACTCTGCAAAGAACCTTAAGAAATGCTTACAGTGAACCACATGAGGTGCACTGACGGCACTACCCTCCTACGAGGCATTGGACTTTGGGAGCGTATCCATCCATTTCTTTCCTCTCTTTATTTCTTGATGCATCAAAACTCTTTTGATTGTCTTAAGTGCCGAATGGCCGAAAGTGCCCCAGTTCTTGGCTGCTTGAATTTCATAAACTAGTCATTTTTTTTTTCAGTCATATAAGTATCCTTGGTATATGTTTAATCTTTTATCTACTTGTATGTGACTAATTAAGAGAAATGCCATTTAGATAGTAAATTGATGGCTCATTTTATTCTCTGAAATGTAAGATGAAAGTTGTAGTGGAAATACCTCTTCCATGCGCCTGATTTCGTTCCTCTGTGAGAGAGCCAAACATGATTTTGTATAGGGATTAAGCAGTTCGGAGTAAGTTTCTACAAAACTACAACCTATCCATCAAAGGTTTTGTTATGAAACTTCCCCCTGGAATCTCAACTCGTTGGTGGGTCAGAATTCAGACGACCTCACCAGGCCTCTTATTCCTTCAACACCTCATCAAACTTAGGGCACGGACCCTGCCGGCTTCATCTACACCACCCAACCATCCTGGACTTTCTGGGTGAATGAAAATAAAAGCATTTGCCAACTTCGCTTTTCAATAAGCCGAGTCGTAGGTAACTGAGTTCCGCTTTGTAAATAATCTGCTTCCAGCGCCTGAAGGGAAGACGTTAAGAAGCTCAGTACAGGATTTGGTGGGCACTTGAATTTGAGACGTGGAAGTGAGCGCTTCCATTTCAGTTCCTATTAGAATTCAGTCTGGGTATTTTGCTTGTGATATAAAACCGCAATTTCTCTGGCGATTATAGTTTAAATGACGTGACCGGATTAAGAGAGAGAGAGAGAGAGAGAGAGAGAGAGAGAGAGAGAGAGAGAGAGAGAGAGAGAGAGAGAGAGAGAGAGAGAGAGAGAGAGGCAATTTATCTGTAGTTTTCTTGGCGTACTATCAGATGTTTTAAGCCCGTTCCTGAAAAGAAACTGATATTTCACTTGTGATATGATTCTGTTTTATGTGAAAAGTCCTTTTCTTTTGAAGATTTTGGAAGATATTGGTTATCATCGTCTTAGTAATGGAAACCATACATAACCTGCTTTTTGCACAGTATCAGGAGTCAGTCACTTCTTTATAATAATGTCGCCTTTACTGACGATGCAAAGGTCTCCGGTTTCGTTTCATATTTAAGATAATATCCCGTCATATTGAAAAAAGCGTTGCTATGAATAAGGATATATTTTATTAAAAATTAGTTACTCGGATACATTATTAGGTCCTTTTATGTCTTATAGGTAAAAACAATATTAGGAAATAGTCGCTTTGTTTATCAACTTTGGGAAATCTGCCACTGATGAATAAATGCGGCTTATATTTCAACTTCCTCAGTCACATTAAGGAGTGGCTAAGGTTCTTGAAAAGAACTTCCTGTAATCGGAACTGGTGGTTGTTCTGAACCTTAATTAGAAATATTCTCCTCGCACTTGGCGCTTAGTTTCCAAAGAGCAAGTTCCTCATTCCCTTGCAGTTTTGTTTATCTGTCTCTCCCTAATGAGGTGGGGTTGGTTTTGTAAGTTTATGTTTGGGGCTTACTTGTTAACTATGACCATTTTCCAAGGGTTCTTTTTTTTTTTTTTACTTAACTTTCTCCTTGGCGTTTTGTTTGCACATCCTCGACAATACTCTCATTTTATTATAATTCAAAATCTTCGTAACTGCTTTTTTCTAATTAACAACTGGACCTACCCTCCTGCATGCAATACCAAGTCAGTATTTGAAACATTAAATTTATCCCAACCATTGATGGAAGAATGATACAGGTTTTGTACCATTATGTGTTGTACAAAGTTTCTTATTAATCATTACGTATTAATTTTCATTTAAATTTAACCTCCATTAGAAAGTCCATAACCTGACCAAGAACACGACGGCAACTACAAACTTCAGTTTCACAAAATTATGAGTTTTGATTACCACGACTTTTCTGTAGTTGGTTACTAACATTAGATTCTAATCCCTGAGTTGAAATATCACTCTGAACGGAGTGACTAATTATTACTGGCGTTAATTGGCTTTATATCAATCAGAAGGAAGGGGTGAAATTAATTAATATGCGGATTACTGTCATTCTTTTTATAATTCTGAAGGAGATTCTGTTTACTTCAAAATTATGTTGATGCTTTTGAGAATTACTTCGTCACTTCCATTTACAAACAAACCATTTTTTCTTTGCAGCAAATCAATGCTCTCTCTCTCTCTCTCTCTCTCTCTCTCTCTCTCTCTCTCTCTCTCTCTCTCTCTCTCTCTCTCTCTCAGGGCCTAGATATCGTGGGATTCTGTAACTGAATTCAAAATGCGTATCCTTTACGAGCTGGTCATCAAGATAAGGACGATGGATTTATTAATCATGTTAAACCAGAATCACAACACTAGATGTCAATATTGTTGACAAATATATAAAAGTAACAGATTATCGTAACTGGCGTTCAAACACTCCCTGTAAAGTAGGAGCAACAGCGATTTCACATAAAAGGACATCTTTTAATGGTATTGGCAATGCAAGAGAATCGTTCAACCTCAAATAATTTTAATTTGATAGATATCAAAATCAGTTACTTCTTGGCTCGACGTTCGGAGTCAATTGCATATTTTTTATTTGTGGTAATACGAGACCTTTTCACTGTAGTATCTAAAATTTTAAAACGACAAATGAACTGAAAATCAGAAGAAAAATCACTGGGTTTTAAAGTGAATGACTTTAATATGGGGTAGAGGCGTC
>JANJGK010000042.1:806227-861227 GCA_039081455.1 Macrobrachium rosenbergii
TCTTTTTTTCTTCTTGTTTTATGTTTCCCTGGCCCCACGAAGTCGGAATATATATATATATATATATATATATATATATATATATATATATATATATATATATATATATATATATATATATATATATATATATATATATATATATATATATATATATATATATATATATATATATATATATATATGCTTGTGTATGTGGCAAATGGATGAGTCTGATCTTAACTGACGGCCACTGTTTTACCAGGTAAAACCAGGTCTCTAATGGAACTAGTAATAACTTCAAGTGAGAGAAAGCAACGTTCTAAAACGATTTAAAGTGAGAAAGAGAAAGCAACGCTTTTGGGTTTCTGTATAAGAAAACTATCGTGCCGGCTTTCTCTGTCCGTCCGCCCTTTTTCTGTTCGCACTTTTTCTGTCCGCCCTCAGATCTTAAAAACTACAGAGGCTAGAGGGCTGCAGACTAGTATGTCGATCATCCACCCTCCAGTCATCAAGCAAAAAAAATTGCAACCCTCTGGCATTAATAGTTTTGATTTTATTTAAAGTTAAATTAGCCATAACAGTATATCTAGCAACGACATAGGACAGGCTACCACCGGCACGTGGCTAAAATTTCATGGACCGCAGCTCATACAACATTATACCTAGACCACCGAAAGATAGACCTATTATCGGTTGCCTTGATTATATGCTGTAGAAGCTGTACAGAAAAGTCGACTGCACCGAAGAAACTTCGTCGCATTTTTTACTTGTTTTTATCATTATCCTTACTCTTGAATGTCTAGAAGTAACCATCAGTTATCCAACGCCTCTCTCGAAAGGAGACAAATGTTTCCATACCTATGGAGAGGAAATTACTACCTATTTAACGTTAAGTACTACTAATGTGACCGAGCAGCTGGCTTATCACATTCACAATACTTGGAAGAAGTTCCAGAATGTTGAGATAGACTGATTATCACTTGTTTTAGTCGAAGTACACTTTCTAAGCCACTCATAACAGCTAACCTGCACTTAGATTACAAATACAGGAAATATGCAGAATGCTGAGCCCTCATTCTTTGCAGATTGCAGACAAGCAATTGTTGGTTACTGCTTCCCTTACATTGTATGATTATGAACACAAGGAGGTTGTAACTGATGTGATCTTTACCAAAGGAGTTATTATCTAAAAGAGTGAAATGCGTAACACCAACACTAAATCTATTACCATCTTATGATTGCAAAATTATACTAATTTTTGTTGAATTTCTTCGAGAAATATGCAACAGGATCAATACCCCGTTTGCCTTTCTGCAACAGAATACTAGCATTTCCTATGAATACAAATTCCAGATCAAAGTTGGTTCTTTCAGAGCAGGGGTTAAACTACTAGACAAAATCAAATCCTTTATAGCATCAAGAAGGCTTTGCATACAGTATATTCTATCCCTCTCTACGAGGTGCCTTAAGGGCGATATAATGGTGGAAAAATTGCAAATTTAAGATCATTTGCTATTTTCCTAGAAATAGAAACATTAAGTTGTTTACATTGGCATGCCTTTGGCGAAAGTTGGTTTGGTAATTAACCAGCTGCAGGGTTTTACACGCCGAGCAAAGCCATATCCAACAACATTTCGTGAATCCGTCCTGCCCCAAGTTGCTCCTTGAAGACCAACCACCATAAATACAGAGGTCATTATCGGGGAAGAACGTTTACAATTCCATGTAGTCATTTTAAGTGTCACTTTTAATGACTATACTATCGGATTGAGGCTTTTCCATCCAGTTGATGATCAAATATTTGAGTAGTTGTTGGGGCACCGATCGTGCTAAATGGTATCACTTTGTATTGTAACTTCTGCTGGGGAGTTACAAATGCTAAACCTTTACTAATCATATTTGGTGATGTCGTTAATGCTGAGAAAGGAAACGAGTCAGAATTGGTGACTTGCTTCCCTTAGTGGTGGTCAGCGTAGACCTCTCCTTTAGCCTTTCCAGCGAGCGTGCAAGGAAATGTCCATATTAATGAGCTGGTTGTAGAGTATCTTTGGAGAGCATTTTATAGTTGTGCTTCCAGACATACATTGCGGTATCAAATTAAAAGCCAAAACTTCAGGAAATAAACTGGAATCATCTGTGGCAGAACCTGTTGAAATTCTTTATTTTTGTACACATTATATCCTCTAACTTTCCATAATTAAGAAACTGGGAAAATTTAAACCAACCCCTATGAGTCTCTGTTGATGTTCCCTTCCCCGATATCTAGTCCGCCTCACTTATCACCAAATGCTTTTTCATGAAGCACTTCAAGAGATTCTATGGAACCTAAACAATTGGAACAGAAAACCAGATGAGTTTTCCAATTCTTTCTAACTTGTGGAAAGCAACCAACAGCTTAAATTGTCTTGACATTAAAATGTCAGCTGCACGGTTTTTTATCGGTACGGAAAAGAAGTTCTCAGCTTCTGCTGTTTTCTATGAAGGAACGAATATAACGCTTCATAGAAAACCTGCATTAATGAGGGGCCAGTTGTATACTTGTAGGAATTTAAATGTAAGACATAGAACACGTGGTTTGTAAGATTTCTCTTCACGATAATTTAAAACACATAATTAAAGGTCATTAGAATATTAAAACAGATTTGGGAAAAGCCTTTACTTTATAAATGGCGCGAAAAAATCTGTGAATCTTTCATTATCTCTGTCATAAACTCAGTAGCAAAAATGATTAGAAAAATCGCCTGTGCCTATCCCGAAGCAGTTGAGAAACAAGAGAACTTGAGCTTGCTGAAGAATGCCCTGAACTGCTCATGCCTGCATTCTCCGTTCTTGTGATGGAAGAATTATATAATTCGGAATTCAACTTATCTTTGAGGGGAAAATCAACAATATATCATTAGCTCAGGAAAAAACAAACAAACAACAAACTTTCTTTGTTAAGAGAAAGTTATTAATCAGGGATTATTTGTCTGGGCCCCAAAAGCTGGTGGCAGCCAATAGTCAACGAAGACTTGCAAAGACATCTAAGGACAGGACAAGAGTTGATGAGTGCAATATAGTGATATTATTGCAACTTCCACGCGTAAAATAGTGAATGAAAAGGGAGTAAAAAAGCTCCGTAGTTGTCACAAGGAAACACAAGTGGTAGTTAAGAATGGGTAACTATGGAGATGAACAATCATTAAGGGCTGTATTGTGTGCAGTTCTGAATAGGTGATTAAATAAATGAAAAACAGATAGCAAAGCAAGTATCAAAACCAGCAAGAAGACAGGGGTCCTCATTCAATTTTATTTCAAATTAAATCATTGTAGTGTTTTTGTAGATGTCGTGAAGTGGGGACCATTACTCTAATAAGCGCAGCGTAGAGCAACAGACAGCATCCTCTTTGACCTGTTAGAATCACGCTGAGAAATCACTCTCTGAAGAGTCTAATTACTGAGTCGGAGATTAATGAAACACTTTGCACAAGCATTGAATATCGCAACAGATCTTCTCTGATAACTGCAATCGTCCTCACTCGTGCAAAAACTTCCTCGAGAAGTCTTGGGCAATTCTCCATGGAGATTCAGAGTTTGTCACTTTTGTTGTGCAAGTCATGCATAGGAAAATTCCGTTCATTAGAGTATGTAGTTGATCTAGCTGTTTTGGACTTGATAAGCATAATCGTCCTTTTTTCTTGTTTTTATTTCTTGATACATCAACACTCTTTTGACTGTCTTGGGCGCTGAATGGCAGAAAGTGCCCCAGTACTTGGCCCGACAGCATAAATTTCATCAAACTGGTCAGTCATTTTTCCATTCATATAAATATCATTAATGCATGTTTCCTCTTTGAGCTACTTAAATGTGAACGATTAATAGAAATTCCATTCACATAAATAGTGCATTGATAGTTCATTCAATTCTATGACATGTAAGGTGAATTTATTAAGGAGTTTCCTCACCCATACATATGATGTCATGTGACTTTGTTCCTTTCCCCTGTAAGCTAATCCAATATAATTTTTCATAAAGATAAAAAAGTGATGGAAAGGTTTAGTTTCTCAACAAACTTTCGCATTCCGAACAAGGTCCTACATAACTATCTTTGTTATGAAACTTTCTCCAGGATTCTCATCTCGTTGGTGGGTCAGAATTCAGAGGACCACACCAAGCCTCTAATCCCCTTCAGCACCTTAGAGGGGGCAGTGCCGTTAGCGCACCTCACCTGGTGCACTGTAGCATTACTGAAGGTTGTTTGCAGCCTGCCTTCGGCCGCTTGCTGCAACCCCTTTTCATTCGTTTTACTGTACCTTCTTTCATATTCTTTCGTCCATCTTACTTTCCACCCTCCTCTAACAGTTATTTCCTAGTGCAAATGCAAGGTTTACCTCCTGTTACACCTTTGTAACCTTTTACTTTCAGTTTTCCTTTCAGCGCTGAATGACTTCATAGGTCCCAGTGCTTGGCCTATGAGGTCATTCAGGTGTTTATATATATATATATATATATATATATATATATATATATATATATATAGATATATATATATATATATATATATATATATATATATATATATATTATATATATATATATATATATATATATAATATAATATAATAACAAAACCGGCTTAATCTAAACCACCCAGCTATCCTGGGCTTTCCAGATGAATAAAAAATAAAGAAGTTTCCCGACTTCGCTTTCCCATAACCCGAGTCCAAGTATTCCTCTTTGTAAGAAATCTGCTTTTATTATCGCAATGTTTCGCTTTTGGAAGCTGAGAATGAGAGAAGCCGCGAGGACAGGGAATGTGAGGAAAGGAGGCGATGGGGTTTCCATCCTGGGCAGTGAACTGCGTTGATGGATTTCGTATAACAGGTTTTTATTTTATAGAGTCATTCAAAAGGGGTGGACGGCATTGGCTAAGGGAGGCCAGTGAAGAAAATAAAGGAGAGACAAACCAGAAATATATCGTAGAACCCAACACCAGAGGAAAGAGAATGCGGGCAGTGAGCAAGAAAAGAAAGGAGATATGGAGGCAAGATCAGCATATTTCGATCACTAAAGTGGAAGTCGGCAGGAGACCGTCTTTGAAGCAAGTGTTTTCAAAGGTGTTGGCTGAGGCAGCTGCTTCAACTCAGGAGTTTTTCTGTCTTTCTGATGACTGTCTCTTCCATATGACTGCTTCCCCAGTGACTCTCCGATGCTTGTCATTGTCACTATTTGTAAATGATGAGGTGAACAGTCGTAGAATAGAATAGAATAAAGAGTGTAGGCCAAAGGCCAAGCTCTGGGACCTATGAGGTCATTGAGCGCTGAAACGGAAATTGACAGCAAACAGGTTTGAAAGGCGCAAAAGAAGGAAAACCTGTGTCAGGAGAGGGTGGAAAGTCAGTTGGAAGAAAATAAGATACATATAAGACTTCAACCCTCATAATAAATCATTAAAAAGTAACAAAGTACAGTAACTGTAGACCTCTTATCACAAAGAAGTTACAGTCATTTCCTTACCAAGAATTCTGCAAACACAATTTCGGTAGAGCTTCCAGTGCCTGATGGGGAAACTGGCGAAGAAGCTCAGAACAGGATTTGGTGTTTGGCCTTGAAATTTGGGACGTGGAAGAGAGGGCTTCCATTTCAGGTCCTGTTGGAATTCTGTCTAGATATTTTGCTTGTGATATAACACCGCAATTTCTCTGGCCATTAGAGTTTAAATACGTGATCAGAGAGAGAGAGAGAGAGAGAGAGAGAGAGAAAGAGAGAGAGGGTTGCGGCAATTTATCTGTATTCTTCTCGATGTACTATTGGATGTTTTAACCTCTTCCTGAAAAGAAATTCATATTTCACATGCGACACGATTGTGCTTAATGTGGAAAGTGCTTGTCTTAAGTTTTTGAAAAATATTGTTTATCATCGTTTTAGGAAGATATATCACAAATAGCCTTCTTTTTGCTTAGTACCCAGTCACTTCTTCATACACTTAATCATTATCGTGGCCTTTTATAATAAAAGTCTCATAAGTAAAAAGTATATCAGAAAATAAAAGTCGGTTTGTTTTTCATCCTTGGGAAATCTGAAACTGATTAATAAAGAGCAAGTTCGTTATTCTTAAGTACTGGGTTGTTGTATTAGTCTCCCAGGTATAAGTATTTTTGCAAGTTCATATTTGGGGCTTTTGTACACTATGGACGCTTTCCAAGGGTGTTTAAATATAACTTTCTTAGTTCATATTTAGTACACACACCGGTGACAATACTATTTAATCTTCCCAACTGCATTTCACAACAAGAGAAAACTGGATTTGATCCCCTGCATGCAATACCTAATCAGTATTTGAAGAATGAATTATCCTACGCATTCAAGGAAGAATATCAACGGCTTTATACCATTTAAGTTGTACAAAGTTTCTTATTCGATATTAATTTTCATCTATATCTAACGTCTGTTAGAATGTCTGTTAAGAAGACCGGAAGAAAAGAAGGCAGGACCCAAGTGAAGTTGAACAAAATTGTGAGTTCTGATTTTTAGTTTTTTGTAAAAGAAAACTATTGAGATGGCTCTGTCTGTCTGTCCGCACTTTTGCTGTCCGCCCTCAGATCTTAAAAACTACTGAAGCTAGAGGGCTGCAAATTGGCATGCTGATCATCAACCCTCAAATCAGCTCTCTAACCTAGGTAGTTTTTATTTTATTCAAGGTTGAAGTTAACCATGATCGTGCGTCTAGCAATGCTATAGGACAGGCCACTACCGGGCCGTGACTGAGCCGAAGAAACTTCTTCGCATTTTTTGCTCGTTTTTCTTTACTACGACTTTTTTTTGTAACTGGAGAACGAACACTTGATTCTAATTCAAGAGGTGTAATATCGCTTGACATGGAATGACCAATGATTACTGACGTTGCATTAGCTTTATTTTAGACTGAAAGAAGTTTGGAGAGATGGAATAATTAACATGTGGATTCCTGACGTTCTTTTTATCAGTCTGAAGGAAATTTCGGGCAACGGAACACTGTTTCTTTTCACTTGTCCTTTTGGGAATTACTTCGCCCCTTTCATCTACAAACTGGACCTTTTTTTTTTTTTAGCCGCAAATAGAAGAACTGCTCTCTCTCTCTCTCTCTCTCTCTCTCTCCTCTCTCTCTCTCTCTCTCTCTCTCTCTCTCTCTCTCTCTCTCTGAATTTGAAATATGTATCCTTTATGAGCTGTTCATCAAGATGAGGACAAAAGCATTAATTAGATATGCTAAACCGGCATCACAACATTGGTCGTCAATATTGTAGATTCTGTGTGAATGAACCCGTCTATTTGTAGACCGTCTGGGACTCCGGGGAATGTCCCGGTCTTCTGAGAGGATAACAGTAAAAATGACCAAGTAATTTCCCCTATAAGCGGAGTTTAAATTTCGCGTTCCTAACACCTAGTTCGAGTTTTAACTACACTGAGAGAATTTCAGCAATGCAAGCTGACTTCGTCTTGTCCCACGTGGGAATTTATTCGCGCCTAAATAATAATTCGCTAATCCGAAATGCGAAGTAAAATTGATCACGGAGGAATTTCTTTCGCACTATTCCTCGAAGCAAAGAATATGGCAAAGATTTTAACACAGAGGAATTTCGCACTATTCCTCGAAGCAAAGAATGGCTATCACTGGTTATTTCCTAACTACCTACCCTGAAAGGCATGCATTAATGAGTCTAATACGGCGGTTCTTTTCTCTCAGTGAATACATGCGTCCCTATTTCTAATTCCTGGGAACAGTCACGACTGTAAAAAAAGTTTTGCTAAGATAAACACATTACTTACGTGGAATTTCCGGATCTGTGTGCTGGTTTTACACAAAAGGTTCGTAATTGTCTCATACCCAGCGTAGCTTTGCTAATTGCTGATTTGGCAGATGCAAACCCAAACAAAAGCAGAAAACAAATGGGGGGGGATGCAACCGCTAAAACGAGAATCTCAGGCAAAAGGTCGCCATTTTTATGTTTTTCCTGGCAATCTAGTTTGAAATATTCTCTGTGAGACAGGTAGCAAAAATTTCAGATAATTTAGCCTTGTGATTCCGACTTCGTGGGGCCAGGGAACCATAAAACAAGAGGAAAAAGGGGGAATTTCCTCTGAGCGTAAGGCTCTTACTACTGAAGGAAAATACTATGTAAACACGTGGGCAAACTTATAGAGTGTATTTACATAAATAACATTAGTAAGGGAAAGGGGAATGCAAACAGATTATTGATCCTGAAGGGGATTCCTATGGGATGAATGAAACTGGGGGGATTCCAGACACACTCCAAGAAGATTCCACGATATAGGGTCCCTCTGAAATGAGAGATATGCACATTATATGCCAGTAATGAAAACAGACAAAGGAATAATGAATTCGAAGCTGCACTGAGGGTGCCAAGGGGCTTTGATGAATTAATAATGGCTTAGCACTGCCGACACTCGAGGGGCACGGACATTTGACAAGAGATTCGGTGATTACTGGCACTCAAATTAAGTAAATGTTACGAGGAAAAGCATGACTGAATGGATGTCTTTACAGGGCACTTTACCGTAAGGCAGATTTGGTTCCAGCGCAGAAGGTGGTCCGTGGGTGACTTGCGATTTCCGAGTGCGAGTGCGATCTTCCACGTGGTAGGATGCAGGGGCTTCCATGTAAAGGGCAAGACGATGGGAACCTCACGAAACGCCAGGCAAATGGAGTGGGTCATCGGTCAGGCCAGCATCGAAGGGAACACGTGGAGTGCATGGAGAAAAAGTATACTTTGAAAGGCCACGTGGTTAGGAGCTAAGGGCATCGTTGGGCCAGGGCATGGCGGTGATTGTGGTGTCATCCTTACACCATCTTGTCCAGCGCGCGTCTTAGAGCGAGGCTTGGTCTGTTTGTCGCTTTTATCTCCTCCTATGGGGCAGGGGGCACGTCCAGCACATAGGGAGTTGAGTCATGTTCAGCTGATGTCCGCTGGGGGGGGGGGGGGGTTGCCTGAAAAGGACAGCCAGACAGATTCGCTTTTGCCTCAAAAATCAGAAATTATCTACTTAAAGGGAGTGGCCTACAATCAGTTTTAATCCCCTGTATTCTGACTGTGCGAAATATCGATCGGCAGACAAGAAGCAAAAGAAAAGGGAGCAATTTTCTAGGGAAGTCTTAATAATATATATATATATATATATATATATATATATATATATATATATATATAAAATATTATATATATACTGTATACATATATATATTTATATATATATATATATATATATATATATATATATATATACATATATATATATATATATATATATATATATATATATATATATATATATATATATATATATATGTATGTATGTGTATATATATATATGTATATATATATATATATATATATATATATATATATATATATATATATATATATATATATATAGGCTATATATATATATATATATATATATATATATATAGGCTATATATATATATATATAGGCTATATATATATATATATATATATATATATATATATATATATATATATATATATATATATATATATATATATATATATATATATGTGTGTGTGTGTGTGTGTGTGTGTGTGTGTGTGTTAAAAATATCAACACACAATCACGTGTGGAACAGAAATAAATTCCTGACTCACATCAGGATCGAACCCAGGTCTTTCAATTGAAAGGCAAGGGCGCTGCCCACTAGGCCATACAAGTCTAAAAGAAGTTGGAACCTGAGAGCAACTGCACCCAAGGAATTACCTGGGCAAGCTAAGACCTGGGTTTGACCCAAGTAACACGTTGTACAAAACCGAGGTTGAAAGTATAGAAAGTTAGAAAGTAACGTAACTTAATTTCACAGGTACAGTTTTCAGTTATTTTTTAAATGATCCTTGTGGACTGTAGATCACGTTAAACAAAACAAAACTGATTAAATATGCGCAATATACATTTCTTAACTTCAGATAAGGGTTGTTCATTTTCAAGATGGGAGTAGTTAAGAAATGTTCAACTCTGAACGCCTTTTAAACCTTTTTTTTTTACTTCGCTCTCATGCCATGAAAAGAAACTAGTCTTTTTTAGGATGTGTGATTATGAAATGAAAATGAAAAATTATGAAAAATATTAGATTTTTTATGACGCATGCAAAAGCCCTTGGAACTACCAAAGAAATTGAAAATGAAAGCCCAAACGCGCCGTCAAGAAAATATTTTTGAATGCCTAGAGGTGTATAGCTAGGGAGGGATAATTAAGGATAGGTGGAAAAGCTGGACAATGAATGATTCATCTACAAAGGAAAACCGTAATTTTTGCCCTTCGCTCACATTCTGTTAATGAATATATTAAGAGGCGTGTGACGATTTTCGGTAATGTACTTCAGAAAAATGTTAAAGCCAATAACATTTTTTATTATAATAATAAAAATACCAACAAAGATAACATACGACCAGTAAGGTAAAATAAAAAATAACAAACAAAACTGCAACCGAGGAATACCAAAAATTCTGTGCTAATTCTAAGTAAAAGAATAAAAAGCAACAAACAGAGAAAATAGGCAGAAAACAAAAAATGCCCGACAATAAACCCAAAAATAAAAATGAATACCTTCCAAAAATTTCTGATTTCATTATAAAATAAGCTAATAATGTATTAACACTCACCAAAACCGCGACGGTGCAGCACTTCTGAAAATAAGGAAAAAACAGAGATATTATTATTGTAATAAACTTTGATCAATGTTATTAATGTGGGACATTGTGTCCGGACTGTAACGTTTTTATTTTTACACACGCACCCTCTCTCTCTCTCTCTCTCTCTCTCTCTCTCTCTCTCTCTCTCTCTCTCTCTCTCTCTCTCTCTCTCGCTGAGACTCTTACCATAAAAGTGTAATAAGAAACCTCGAGTAATTCCAGCATTCCAGAGCAAATCTTGGGGTTGGCAGCAGATTCCAGAGGAGAGAGGGAGGAAGGGAGGCACTAGGCCCTGGCACTAGAACGACCTCGGCATAACAACCCAAGAGGTCGTGGTTATGGTGGTCCGTGTCAGAGGAGTCATCCTGCCAACTTTCCTTTGACCCTCTCGCACACAACTCCCTTTCCCCAACGATAAAGCCTTTTCGAGCTGCTCCTTAGAATTAGGCTGGGGATACTGTAAGGTAACTTGGAATTTCTCACTTTCTGCTGTTCAACCTGGACTAAGATCGGTCAGCCAGAAAGCGGTCAATGTTTCCTTTCTTTATCTCCTACGTCTCTCGGGCCACTTGACCCGTATACTGACATCATCACCGCCAGGGTGCATCTTTGGTCATCTTGGATCAGGCCACGTGGGACCAGATACTCTACCCTGATTAGTCTGCAGCCCAGTGGATGTCACGAACTGGATGCAGCTTTAGAAGTGTTGAAAGGTGTAACAGGAGGAAAACCTCGCAACTGCATTAGGAAACAATTTTTAGAGAGGGTGGAAAGTCAATGAAAGAAAGAGAATATGAACGGAGGTACAGTAAAAGAAATGAGATACGTTGTAACTAGGGGCGGAAGGGACGCTGCAAAGACCCTTAAGCAATGCCTAGAGTGCACAACTTGAGGTGCACTGACGGCGCTACCCCTCTACGGGAGATGCGGCCTCAGATCCTTTTCCTTGACTGAAGCGCATTTATCTGGGCGTAGGGCAGGAAGTTCGGGATGAAGAAGCAGAAGAATCATGAAATTCAGGCAGCAGAGCCAAACTCTACAGTAGGCAACTTGACACCATTCAGCGCTGAAGACACTGGAAAAGAGGCAGTTGGAGTAATTGGTAAAAAAGACAGACGATCTAGAAAACACGAGATGAAGCACAAGGCTCTAAAGGTGTAACTGGGAGACATCCCTCGGTTGCCCTAGGAAGAAATAGTAACAGAGGTTGGACAGCAAAAGGGGAGAGAACGTCAGAATGGATATAAAGTAAAAGGTTAAAAGGCGGGTGAAGCCGGTGGCAGAACTGCAAACACCCTCGAGCGATGCCTACAGTGGGCCGCGTGAATGGCACTGACGGCACTGCCCCCTATTCTGGGGAATTTCAAGAGTGTCTCACCCGTAAATACCCAAAGGAATGATCTGTTCTGAGTTTTCAAGGTTAAGGAGAATATTCTCAGGCTATGGTGCAGGTAGGCAATAGAGAGAGAGAGAGAGAGAGAGAGAGAGAGAGAGAGAGAGAGAGAGAGAGAGAGAGAGAGAGAGAGAGAGAGAGAGAGAGAGAGACTAAAACAAAAATTGTTGAGCGGTATTTATCGTTCTTTACAATAACGTAAACGCTGAGGAAAGAGAGAGAGAGAGAGAGAGAGAGAGAGAGAGAGAGAGAGAGAGAGAGAGAGAGAGAGAGAACTAAAACAAAAATAAGGACGATCGATATTTATCTTATTTCAAATGCAGTAATATAACTGAGTGTCCAAATGACCTAATTGTATGCAAATCCTTCATAAAGGAAAACTAAAACGACGTTTATGGAACGCTGAACTGAAGGTTCAGTTTGAGAGAGGGGAAACAGAAGGCAATCAACCCTTCCTGTGTGTTACTCTGGTTGTTCTTGAAAGGCCTTTAATGTCAGCACTCGATCATTTAGGCCAATTTGAATATAATTCCTTTTAATTTTTGTTTTCCGTCGGATTTCTGACTTGGTGTTTGTAATAGGATTATATTTGCTTGCGTCGTTTTTCACATTGAACGTGTGGGGGGAAGTGTCTAATGCCTGGCTGCCATATCCCCCCACACACCCCTCTCTCTCTCTCTCTCTCTCTCTCTCTCTCTCTCTCTCTCTCTCTCTCTCTCTCTCTCTTGTGTTAAAGAGTCCTGGTGCTTTTGATTTTCAGTTTAATTACTATTCTTTTTTATTTCTTGCCTTCTTTTGCCTCAGTTTTATCTTTCATCTTCTGCTTCCAAGCTGAACATAAGGAGGATAAGGTAGTATGTAATATATCGTAGATTTTGCAAGGTATTCGTGTTTGGTGATGATCCTCAATGTCTAAAGTGTTGTTGGTCAACTGCTTGCTTGTAACTCAGAGATTTGAGTTCAGATCAGTTGGGGATGAAATTTACTATCTCATTTGATTGCCAGTTACATCATCATACATTTATACATCTCTCAGGAGGTTGAAGAATGAAAAGAAGCCCAAAAACTGGTGTGTTTATAAGTGAAGTGAAAGGGTGATTTAGTGGATGAATAGGGTGTGTAAGTTACGCCTCAAAGAGAGATGGGCTCCAAAAAAATAGCTGAGAGGAATAACTGTTTCTTTGTAAAGATGTTACAAGGGAATAAGTACTATAGGGCATAACATTACCAAAGCATGTTGATGACGGTGTAGGACAGGATTTTGATTGAGTAGTAAGACAGATACCAGAAGGACTGGGGATTTTGATTGAGTAGTTACTAGGAGGACTGGGGTTTTGACTGGGTAGTAAGACAGATACCAGAAGGACTGGGGATTTTGACTGGGTAGTAAGACAGACACCAAAAGGACTGGGGATTTTGACTGGGTAGTAAGACAGATACCAAAAGGCTTGGGGAATTCGACTGGGTAGTAAGTCAGATACCAGAAGGACTGGGGATTTCGACTGGGTAGTAAGACAGATACCAAAAGGCTTGGGGAATTCGACTGGGTAGTAAGACAGATACCAGAAGGACTGGGGATTTTGAATGGGTAATAAGACAGATACCAAAAGGACTGGGGATTTTGACTGGGTAGTAAGACAGATACCAAAAGGCTTGGGGATTTCGACTGGGTAGTAAGACATACCAGAAGGACTGGGGATTTCGACTGGGTAGTAAGACAGATACCAGAAGGACTGGGGATTTTGACTGGGTAGTAAGACGTATACCAGAAGGACTGGGGATTTTGACTGGGTAGTAAAACAGATACCAAAAGGACTGGGGATTTTGACTGGGTAGTAAGAGAGATACCAGAAGGACTGGGGATTTCGACTGGGTAGTAAGAGAGATACCAGAAGGACTGGGGATTTCGACTGGGTAGTAAGACAGATACCAGAAGGACTGGAGATTTTGACTGGGTAGTAAGACGTATACCAGAAGGACTGGGGATTTTGACTGGGTAGTAAGACAGATACCAGAAGGACTGGGGATTTCGACTGGGTAGTAAGACGTATACCAGAAGGACTGGGGATTTCGACTGGGTAGTAAGACAGATACCAGAAGGACTGGGGATTTTGACTGGGTAGTAAGACGTATACCAGAAGGACTGGGGATTTTGACTGGGTAGTAAGACAGATACCAAAAGGACTGGGGATTTCGACTGGGTAGTAAGAGAGATACCAGAAGGACTGGGGATTTCGACTGGGTAGTAAGACAGATACCAGAAGGACTGGAGATTTTGACTGGGTAGTAAGACAGATACCAGAAGGACTGGGGGATTTTGATTGGGTAGCAAGAAAGATACCAGAACGACTGGGGATTCTGACTGGGTAGTAAGAAAGATACTAGAAGGACTAACAGCAGAAGAGCAGTATTCGTTCAGACAAGGAAGAAGGTGAGGGGACCAAGTGTATGATACCCTCTCAGCACATCTGGGGCGACTTTCCAAACAGCATTCTGGCTTCTGGCTGAAGCAAATCCCTATCTCTCTATCCTCAGTCTTGGATAACAAGGGATTCTCAAGTATTTTTGGAAATTCCACCCATGATGATGGGGATGTTCGGTCATCAAATTTACGGAACCATTAATTAAAAAAATTTAAAGGAGTGCACCTTTGCTTTTCCCACTCCCTTTGGAAGAAGAAAGATAAGGCGAAAGCTTGAAAAATCAATACACTGGAGATTGACTTTTAATCTACTATTAATCTAAAATTACAATTATTTATCTTTCTGTCTATTTGCTCATACATACATACATACATACATACATACATACATACAAGTCATACCAGGTGTTTTCATGAGTTTATTTTCAGCACATCCTCTCGGTACTGAAGATTGTGTAAAACAAAATCACCGAACTGTTCATTAATCTCCATTTTTTCTATCAAAGATCTGCTGATATTTTGGTCATGTGACTTTTTTTTATTTTCTCCATTTTACATATACTTTACCCATTTTACACATATTTTATAGTCATTCCAAGTGCATACTATTCATACTGGTGATCTCAAGATGATATTATTATTATTATTATTATTATTATTATTATTATTATTATTATTATTATTATTATTCAGAAAATGAAACCTATTCATATGGAATAAGCCCACAGGGGCCATTGACTTGGAGTTCAAGCTTCCAAAGAGGAGGTAAAGAAAGAAGAGATCTCACTTATTAAAAAATACCACTCGGATAATTTGCCATTCACTCGTTCACTGTTCTGGATCCTTTCATAACTTCATCCAACCCTGATAGAGCGACTCGGTCGTCCGGAGTTGATCGCTCAAACTGACGTTTGTTTTTCCCCAAAAGAAAAGTTTCCCGAAAAGGTGAGCTCTGTCAAGGGCCTGTCACATTCAGACCGAGAGATTCCAAAACCTTTTGTTGTGAGATTTCCTCCAGGACTTTCCTAATGGGGAAAAGGCTTCCCTGGGCTCTCTCCCTCTCATAACTAAGCAATGGAGGCAACTTCGAGTCTCTCTATGTACGGAGTTTTATGGAAAGTATTTTGAATCTCTTTATAAAAATGGAGAAATGGGGATACTTTTCGATGCTTGGGATTTTTCCACATAAAATGTTCTGTACCTGCTTCAACCCCTTAGGAGGGTAGTGCAGCCAGTGGACTTCATGCGGCGCACTGTAGGCATTACTTACAGTTCTTTACAGAGTCCTTTCGGCCCGTAGCTGCAACCCTTTTCATTCCCTTTACTGTAACTTCATTCGTATTCTCTTTTCCGTCTTACCTTCCACCCTCTAACAATTGTTTCATAGTGCAACTGATTACTGTTAATTTCTGTTTCAGAGCTGAGTGACCTTATGGGTCTCAGCACTTGGTCTTTGGTCTAAATTCTATATTCTGTTCTATAGCCACTTCAATCTGAGTGCAGGAGTATATGAGTGTAAAAATCTCGGATGGTGCCCCAGAGTGAGCTGAGGGCTTTGTGATTTAGGTTTGGTGTGAAAAGGGAACAGAATCGAAGAGAAGTTCAGCCACTGGACGGAAAGCAGATTATTGGAGGTTTAAAGGCAAGCCAGCAGTGAGTCAATAGAAAGGCGAGAGAGGGAAAGAAGTAAAGCATCACAAAAAGAAGGGGGCAAAAAGTTGGAAAGGAATTCAGGGAAAGTAAGATTTCTTGTGAGGAAGTAATTGCAAAGTTGTTTTATACACACACACGCACATTATATATATATATATATATATATATATATATATATATATATATATATATATATATATATATATATATATATATATATATATATATATATATACATACATACTGTATATATATATATATATACGGTATATATATATATATATATATATATATATATATATATATATATATATATATATATATATATATTCATGATGTTGCCTTGTAATACGTATATCCTCCTATAATTTTGACATATTTACTTTTTTCATGTGTTATGTTTAATGATAATGATCATTG
This sequence comes from Macrobrachium rosenbergii, assembly GCA_039081455.1. Taxonomy (NCBI): domain Eukaryota; kingdom Metazoa; phylum Arthropoda; class Malacostraca; order Decapoda; family Palaemonidae; genus Macrobrachium; species Macrobrachium rosenbergii. The sequence goes on from JANJGK010000042.1 coordinate 822,780, forward strand.
AAGTGTCATATTTAGTTTGGCATCAGATCTCAAAAGAACTTAATGATTACTTGATAGCGTAATTTAGAATTGTTAATACAATTTTAATAGTAACGTAATTTAGAACGAATATCTTTCTTGGTAAAAGCGTAGTATGTGAACACGTGTGTGTGTCCACCAGGGCTTGTTTCATTTCAGTTGTCATCAGTTGAGATAAGAGGGAACGCTTTGTTTTGGGTTAGCGATGACAGGTTTGCAAAACAAAGGCCGATTCGTCCCATACGGGCTCAAGACGAGTGATTTCATGTTGTTATATGCGTTGTTCGAGTCACGTATGCCACTTGGAGAGAAAGAATACATGTCCTGATCAATTACGTCATGTTTTGTAAGATTGCATTCAAAACGTTTTGCTGGGATGACGTAACTTTCCTTCTAGAAGCTTCTCCATTGTATCTCGCACCCAAAACGCTTTAATGACGTCACCTCCCTGCTTCTAGAACTTTTGTATCTCGCACCCAAAATGCTTTAATGACATCATGTAATTGTTTCACGTATTACTGGAATTCTAAAATTTGTTTGATTCTGATTTCTGAGACCAGTCGATTTGGTTCCATCTCTCTCTCTCTCTCTCTCTCTCTCTCTCTCATTCCTAATTAGGAAGAGATTACTTTTAACGTAATTTTTTGTGGTCACTTTTAACATTAACTTTTGAGATCTGAATTTAGCAAAGTTATTTAGTTCGTAACGGCGCCTGGTAAAAAAGTGTGTATTGTGTAACGCAGCTGCAGCAAGTGATTTACAGAGGTTTTCACAAGTTGTGTAAGGTAACGTGAAATTTTGCTTATTGATACCATGGTATGATAAGTTAGGAAGTTGTGGTATGATAAGTTAGGAAATTTTGAACAAGTGAAATCATTATTGATAAATCTTATGTGTATTTTTGTGTGTTTTTCTATTTACAATTTCTTTATATTTTCACATTTTTTATGTTTGTGATGTAACATTTATTTACATAGCATTGTAAATATTTCTTGGTAATTTAACATTGCATACTTAATTTAACATTGCATACTTAATTTAACATTGCATACTTGATTTCATTTATTGAGATTTTCTTTTTAAATCTTGAGTAATTCTTGATAGTTTAAATTTTGCTTGATTAATTTAAATTCTTGATAAAATTTTTGTGAATTAGATTTGTTTCATAATTTAATTCAAGGATTCATTGAGTTTTGCATTATTTTCAACTAATAGTAAATTTTTCAGATTGTGAATTCTAATTAATTGTAAATTCTAATTATAAACTTTGAATTTAAAAATAAATTTTTGTATTTAACATTTTTAGAAAACAGTGTTTCATTTATTGACCATCAGTGAATAGGATTGATTGTGTGTGCATAAGGCAAAGTGATAAACATGTTTTGTTCTTTTAGTTTTGCTAAAGTGAATTAAGACCAGGGAAACAGTTAGAGTTTTTTGATGGAGTGATGCCCTTTTGCTCTAGAAGATTTCTAGTTGAATTTTTGACACCTCACACATATTCTGATGAACTTAGTTTGATTTTTCAAGTGATTGATAAATAAGTTTTTTCTTAAGGGATCACTGTTACCTTTAGAGTACTCAGTCGTAATAATTAATGTTATGAGAGTTCAGGTATCTGGCTGAAGTGAGGTATATTTTTGAATCTTGAGATTAGTTGTATAGTAACCAGGTACTTGATACGCATCGTGACATTATATTGTTTGGTGCCCAGAGACCCGTGGAACAAAACAAAATATCACTCTGGTTTATGGTTTATACTGGTGGTGTTAGGGATATATTTTGATAGGAGTGACCACATAGTTATTTTTTGCCTTGTATTGTGAATTATTTAGTTGAGTAACTTAGAGAATATGGCTCTGTTCAATGTTCAGAGGTTTTTAGCAACTCCTTCCATCCAAGAGTTATCTGAATCCAACCTAACTAAGGCACAGTGGATTGCTTTAGCAGTAGCATGTGGGGGTAATGTGTCTAGTGGTATGATTAAGGCACAAATCAAATATATTGCAATCCAAGCATTGATGGACTCTGGTAAAGTAGATGAAGAGTTAGGAGAGGCGCAAGAATTGTTGAATGCAGCTGAGGCAGAATTTACAGATAAACATGAGCAAAAGAAAGAGAAAAGTGATGCAGAAGCAGAGCTTAGACGTATAGAAGCAGAAGAAAATTTGATTAAGCTGAAGATACAGGCAGAAAGAGAAAGAGAACATAGAGAGAAAAGAGAAAGAAAGGAAAGAGAAGAAGAAAAAGCAGCAGAAGAAGAAAGAGAAAGAGCAAGAGAGGAAAGAGAAAGAGCAAAGAAACAAGAAGATTATGAAAGAGAAATGAAATTGATAGAAGCCCGCTCCAAGTTACCTGTAACACCGTCTAACCCTACTCAAGGTAATTCAGACCCTGTATTTGATGTAGTAAGAGTGCAGAAATTAATTCCAAAATTTACAGAAGAAGCCCCAGATGAGTTTTTTGATCACTTTGAAAAAGTGGCTTCAGGTATGAGATGGCCAGAAGATAAATGGTCGGTCTTGTTACAGAGTGTTCTCATTGGTAAAGGAAGAAGTGCCTATTTAGCCTTATCAGCTGATCAGTGTAAAGAGTACAAGGTACGCAAACACAATGTGCTACAAATTTACCAGATGACCCCTGAATATTATAATGAAAGATTCAGATCTTTGAGAAAGGATGACAAGATAACTTTTTTGGATTATGCTTACAAAGTAAGAAGATGTTTTAGACGATGGTTGGAGGCTGCTAAAGTTAAATCTATGGACGAACTTGAGGAGTTAGTAGTCCTTGAACAATATCTTAGAGGAATTCCTGAACACATAAGAGCCTATTTAAGAGAGAGAGAGAGGTTAAGAAACTTGACAAAGCTGCTACATTGAGCGAAGATTTTAATATAATTTCTAGCAAAAGAAATTATAATGTCAAGTACCAGAACCAACAACGCACAGGTTTCAGATCTCATCCAAATTTCAGGAACATTACAACTGGAAATCCTTCTAGTGGCTATGCCAATACAAAGTCATTTAACATCCCTCAGCAACTGAATGTTAAATCCTCATCATCCAGTCTGTTCTCAAGACAGATACAGAAGACTAATGTTGTCTGCTACAAGTGTGGAAGAGTAGGACACTACAGTCGAGATTGTTATCATACACAACAGCAGACCAAAGCAGTTGGTCAAGTGGTTAAAGGTAACCAGGTGAAGCAAACTACGAAGAGCAGTGTGGGGAAGACTGAGACTAAACAAGCATAGTGTTTAGCAACCAGTGGAAATGTAACTTCAAGCAGTGAGTGACTGAGCAGCTTGGAGGCTTTTAAGCCATATATCTATGAAGGTACGCTGACAACTCAAGGAGGAAGTGTGCAGGTACCAGTCAAGGTATTACGTGATACGGGGAGTAACCATAGTGTGGTAGTTCGTGGTGCTCACCCACATCTGGAGAAGAATCTCACCGGAGATTCAGTTATTTTGAAGGGTATAGGAGGAGAAGAGGTAACTCCTATATGCCGCTTGCATTTGTCCTGTGAATTGGTGACAGGAAATGTTGATTTTGCTGTAAAGGACTCACTAGCTGTTGAAGGTGTACATGTTTTACTGGGTAATGAAGTTGGTGGTGTACCATTTGTTCCTTGTCCTGTAATGACAGACAAACCGTTAAGGGTTAGTCCTACAGTAGATTTAGAAAAGAAAAACCCCCACCTGTTTCCAAGTTGTGTAACTACCAGGAGCATGAAGAGAACTATGTCTGCAAGTGAAGATACTGAGGATTTACCTGCACCAGAAGAATCAAGTGAAGGATCTTTAAGCTTAGAAGAACTGTTCCAGGAAAGTGAAGTTTCCCCTAGTGGTACTAATGAAGAGATTTCCCAAGAAGAGGATCCTGTTGTTATTGAAGAGACTCCGAGTAGTCAAAGTGTTCCTGAAGATAGTAGTGAAACTACAGAGGCAGAGTTAGCAGATATGGAGAGTTCAGCCCTTGAAGTTGGTCAAGTGACTAGAGAAAAGCTAATGAAACTGCAGAAGAGGGATACAACGTTGGCTGATCTGTTCTTCAGAGTTGTTGATCAAGAAGAGATGCAACAAACCTCCAACTGTTATTATCTAAAGGAAGGATTACTAATGAGGAAGCATCGACCTGTAGATATACCAGGAAATGCTGAATGGGGTGAATATCATCAAATTTTGATTCCATATCCATTGAGGAAACAAGTTGTAGCAGTAGAGCATGAGTCTGGACATATGGGAATCAGGAAGACTGTTGAGAAGATTATGAAATATTTTTTCTGGCCTGGACTTCACAAGGATGTTAGCAGATTTTGCAGAGTGTGTCACACATGCCAGATAGCTTGAAAACTGAATGAAACCATTCAGAAAGCACCCCTACATCCCATAGAAGTTAGAGGAGAACCCCTTAGCAAGGTAATTATAGATGCGGTAGGGCCACTTCCGAAAACAAAGAAAGGAAATGAATATCTATTAACATTAATGTGTCCAGTGACTAGGTATCCTGAGGCAATTCCTGTAAGAAGTATAAGTGCAAAGGTAATTGCTGAGAAGTTGGTGGAGTTTTTCTCCAAGTTTGGAATACCAGAAATTGTGCAAAGTGATAGAGGAACGAACTTTACTTCAAAATTATTCCAGGATGTGATGAACTTGTTAGGAGTAAAACAACAGTTATCAACTGCTTATCATCCAGAGACTCAAGGAGCCTTGGAAAGGTTCCATCAGACATTGAAAAGTATGTTAACTAAGTATTGTAATGAATCAGGAAGAGAATGGGATGCTGGTTTACCTTTAATGTTATTTGAAGTTAGGAATGCTTATCAAGAAAGCATGGGGTGTTCACCAAATGAAATGATTTTTGGTCGAGACATTAGAGGTCCATTGAAGATTCTTGCAGAGAATTGGGAAGAAAATCAAGAGGAAATCCAAGGAGAATATGTGAAGAACTTGAGGAAAAGATTAAGAGAAATTAGAAAATTCTCTTTAGAAAATTTGAAAATAAGTCAAGAGAAAATGAAAAGAAAATATGATGCTAAGACTAAGCTAAGAAATTTTAATATTGGACAGCAAGTTCTAGTGTTCTTACCCGTGAAAAGATTTCCCCTTACCAATAAGTTTCAAGGTCCTTATAGGATAATAGAGAAGTTAAGTGATCGAACTTATGTGATTGAAACACCAGGAAGAAGAAAACGATAGAGGAAGATACATGTGAATCTTTTGAAACCTTACTTCTCAGAGACTAAAACTGAAACAGTGTCAATAACACAGACAACTTCATCTACAGAGGACGATGATGGCTACGAATTGGGAGCTGAAAACAAGATGAACAATTCTTCAATATTAGAAAATTTGGAAGATAAACTAAAACATCTGAGTGTTGAGCAAAGTAGTAAATTAAGTGAAGTGATTCAAAGTTTCCCTGAAATTTTTGCTGATGTACCTAGGCGTACCAATCTGACAAAGCATGAGATAAAGATCAGAGAAGATGGAAAACCTTTTAAAATGAGAGCTTATCGCTTATCACCTTTTCATCGAGATGTTTTGAAGAAAGAAGTTGAATATTTGTTGCAGCATGGATTAGCAGAACCCAGTTCAAGTCATTATAGTTCTCCTTGTGTGTTAGTGAAGAAACCAGATGGCTCATTTAGGATGTGTACTGATTATAGGAAACTGAATTCCATCAGTGTGGCTGACAATTATCCTTTGCCTCTTATTAATCAATTACTTGATAATATTGGGCAAGCCAAATTTGTTTCCAAGATAGACTTTTTGAAAGGATATTATCAAATTCCCTTAGATGAGAATGCTAAGTTGCTATCAACTTTCATTGCTCCTTTTGGACTTTATCAATACACTGTTTTGCCGTTTGGTCTGATGAATGCACCTGCAACATTCCAGCGAGTGATGGATCAACTACTAGGATCAATAGAAGGAGTAGGTGTATACCTTGATGACATTGTGATTTATTCTAATACATGGGAAGAACATCTGAAGATATTAAGGAAAGTGTTCAAGAAACTTCGGGAAGCAGGACTAACAATCAACTTACAAAAAAGTGAGTTTGGAAAGGCAACTGTACAGTATCTAGGATTTGAAGTTGGAAAAGCCTTCTCGCTCCTATTGATGCTAATGTAGAAGGTATCCGTAAGGCTACCCCTCCTGCTACGAGGAAACAGCTACAAAGATTTTTGGGCATGGCTGGATTTTATCGCCGATTCTGTCCAAATTTCTCAGCCGTAGTAGCTCCCTTAACTGACTTAACCAGTCCTAAAAGAAAGTTTGATTGGACTCCAGAATGTCAAGAATCATTTGAGAAGGTTAAAGCCATATTAACTTCAAGACCAGTGCTTCAAGCTCCAGACTTCAATAAAAAGTTCGTGATACAAGTTGATGCATCCGACTGTGGAATTGGAGCTGTTCTACTTCAAGAAGATGACAACAAAATCTTCCATCCATTATGCTTTCATGTCTTCAAAGTTGAAAAAGCACCAGAAAACTTACTCAACAATCGAAAAAGAAACATTAGCATTAATCACAGTATTGAAAAAGTTTTGAAGTGTATGTGAACCGACCTAGGAATGAAGAAATTTTAGTGTTGTCAGATCACAACCCAATCTCATTCATCAATAAGATGAAAAATAATAATATGAGACTGACCAGGTGATCTTTATGCCTACAACCATATAATGTAAGAGTTAAACATATTTCAGGAAAAGATAATGTCATAGCAGATTATTTATCCCGTTGTGAATCGTTGGATTCAAACCCGGGATAAGTAATCTTCTGGGGGGGAGGAATTTCATGATGTTGCCTTGTAATACGTATATCCTCCTATAATTTTGACATATTTACTTTTTTCATGTGTTATGTTTAATGATAATGATCATTGAAGTGTCATATTTAGTTTGGCATCAGATCTCAAAAGAACTTAATGATTACTTGATAGCGTAATTTAGAATTGTTAATACAATTTTAATAGTAACGTAATTTAGAACGAATATCTTTCTTGGTAAAAGCGTAGTATGTGAACACGTGTGTGTGTCCACCAGGGCTTGTTTCATTTCAGTTGTCATCAGTTGAGATAAGAGGGAACGCTTTGTTTTGGGTTAGCGATGACAGGTTTGCAAAACAAAGGCCGATTCGTCCCATACGGGCTCAAGACGAGTGATTTCATGTTGTTACATGCGTTGTTCGAGTCACGTATGCCACTTGGAGAGAAAGAATACATGTCCTGATCAATTACGTCATGTTTTGTAAGATTGCATTCAAAACGTTTTGCTGGGATGACGTAACTTTCCTTCTAGAAGCTTCTCCATTGTATCTCGCACCCAAAACGCTTTAATGACGTCACCTCCCTGCTTCTAGAACTTTTGTATCTCGCACCCAAAATGCTTTAATGACATCATGTAATTGTTTCACGTATTACTGGAATTCTAAAATTTGTTTGATTCTGATTTCTGAGACCAGTCGATTTGGTTCCATCTCTCTCTCTCTCTCTCTCTCTCTCTCTCTCTCTCTCTCTCATTCCTAATTAGGAAGAGATTACTTTTAACGTAATTTTTTGTGGTCACTTTTAACATTAACTTTTGAGATCTGAATTTAGCAAAGTTATTTAGTTCGTAACGGCGCCTGGTAAAAAAGTGTGTATTGTGTAACGCAGCTGCAGCAAGTGATTTACAGAGGTTTTCACAAGTTGTGTAAGGTAACGTGAGATTTTACTTATTGATACCATGGTATGATAAGTTAGGAAGTTGTGGTATGATAAGTTAGGAAATTTTGAAAAAGTGAAATCATTATTGATAAATCTTATGTGTATTTTTGTGTGTTTTTCTATTTACAATTTCTTTATATTTTCACATTTTTTATGTTTGTGATGTAACATTTATTTACATAGCATTGTAAATATTTCTTGGTAATTTAACATTGCATACTTAATTTAACATTGCATACTTAATTTAACATTGCATACTTGATTTCATTTATTGAGATTTTCTTTTTAAATCTTGAGTAATTCTTGATAGTTTAAATTTTGCTTGATTAATTTAAATTCTTGATAAAATTTTTGTGAATTAGATTTGTTTCATAATTTAATTCAAGAATTCATTGAGTTTTGTATTATTTTCAACTAATAGTAAATTTTTCAGATTGTGAATTCTAATTAATTGTGAATTCTAATTATAAACTTTGAATTTAAAAATAAATTTTTGTATTTAACATTTTTAGAAAACAGTGTTTCATTTATTGACCATCAGTGAATAGGATTGATTGTGTGTGCATAAGGCAAAGTGATAACATGTTTTGTTCTTTTAGTTTTGCTAAAGTGAATTAAGACCAGGGAAACAGTTAGAGTTTTTTGATGGAGTGATGCCCTTTTACTCTAGAAGATTTCTAGTTTAATTTTTGATACCTCACACATATTCTGATGAACTTAGTTTGATTTTTCAAGTGATTGACAAATAAGTTTTTTCTTAAGGGATCACTGTTACCTTTAGAGTACTCAGTCGTAATAATTAATGTTATGAGAGTTCAGGTATCTGGCTGAAGTGAGGTATATTTTTGAATCTTGAGATTAGTTGTGTAGTAACCAGGTACTTGATACGCATCGTGACATTATATACACTGTATATAAAACTCCTCTACATGAAATTTATTATACCATGGAATGCTTACACCTACCTCGACCAGGATTCAAACCTGTACCTTATTTGGACGGTAATTTAGTGACAGTGGGCTCGCCAAGTCACACATCGAGAAAGATAAGAATTAATTCAGACAGTTGTTCATATTTCTGTCGAATGCAAAGAGAGAGAGAGAGAGAGAGAGAGAGAGAGAGAGAGAGAGAGAGAGAGAGAGAGAGAGAGCAAAAATCTGTGGCGAGAGAGGCTTGTCCTTAAACCGTCCAGGAAGAAAGTGAAGATCATTCCAGCATCTTTGGCATCAGCACGAACTCCGGGAATCTCTTTTGGCCTCTTTCCCTCCCAAAATCAGTTGCTCGATCGCATTTGCTCAAGTGACGCATCTTTTTGCAAAGCGAGTTGCGACAGATCATGAAAGGATGTTTCCAGATAGAAAATCCTATGGTATTTCAACTCAATTTACATGTGTCAGAAAATTGATCGTTTCTGATATGCATATACAAATATCCTTTAGCGATAAAAGTATATCATGAACGAACACACGAACGCAGCAGAATATAATATACAAATATCCTTTAGCGATAAAAGTATATCATGAACGAACACACGAACGCAGCAGAATATAATATCCAAATATCCTTTAGCGATAAAAGTATATCATGAACGAACACACGAACGCAGCAGAATATAATATCCAAATATCCTTTAGCGATAAAAGTATATCATGAACGAACACACGAACGCAGCAGAATATAATATACAAACAAATATCCTTTAGCGATAAAAGTAAATCATGAACGAACACACGAACGCAGCAGAATATAACAAAGTTCATATGCGCGTACAAACGTATATATACACACACACACACACACACATCTCTTCTGCTTACCTGCCACCCACCCCCACCCATTTTTTTCATAAATCCATATTTTTGAATGCAGGCGGAACTAATATTCACATTTAAATTTTTGCTCATCTTATTTCAGTCATTTATTTAATGTTATTAATCATACAAAATCTCCCCCCCCCACCCCAAAAGCCTTTTAGAGAGAAAATTCACCTTACTTTCACTGTTCATACCTATTCACTGGTTGGGTCATGTACCTCCTTTCGTCCTGTTACACTTGGTGGTCACCAATTAAGGACAGTTGTCTGAAGACTAACCTTTGCTTTGTCACTCTTGTGCTCACTCATTTGCATAACGTCTCCCATTGCGTCTTGCAAGTGCACATCTGTCTTACCCTTTGCTTATTACAATCCCGGTACTTCTGTGACAGATGTCACAGCACATGACAGCCCCCACGCTGCACTGAACTCACCTCTTGGAGAACAAATAACTCCTTCAGGTATTTTCTGGAGGAGAATGTCAGCCCGGAAGAAGCCAATGAGAGCCGCCCTCGAGGGGAATAGGATCACGAGGACTCCATTCCATCAGAGCGTTCACGTCTTGCTAACAATGGAGGCTGTGAAGGCAGAACTTGGCACTGGAGGCGACACTGGCATTGCAGAGGGAGGGTCCACAAGGTGTTCTTGCCTAATAAAGTGGCCCCGTAGGGGGCAGTGCCGTCAGTGCACCTAATACGGTGCACTGTAGGCATTACTTAAGGTTCTTTGCAGCGTCCCTTCGGCCTCGAGCTGCTAACTCTTTCATTCCGTTTATTGTACCTCCGTTCATATTCTCTTTCTTCCGTCTTACTTTCCACCCTCTCCTAAAAATTGATTCATAGTGCAAGTGCGAGGTTTTCCTCCTGTTACACCTATCACATCTTCTTTACCTTCACTATCCCTTTTAACGCTAAATGACCTCATAGGTCTCCGTGCTTGTTCTTTGGCCTAAATAGTATATTCTATCTATCTGTTGTGTTTTCAAATGATCTGACATGTTAACTGAATAGTCTAGGTCCCTGATTTTTGTAATGATGCACAGCCTCCCTGTGGCAAACTAGAGGTTGAAAAGAACACAGAGACTTTTTCTCCGCTCTTGAATCCCCCTGTGGGTGTGATGAGCCTAATCGGACAAGTTTCGTTTTGTTTGGGAATAATTATCTGAATTACAAAGATACTTTCATCAAGCACCAACTAAAAAGTCAGCTGACTATCTTAATTTGTTTAAGGCATCAAAATATCAAACAAGGAGATAACTTGTAGCAAAGAACTTAATTACTATTAAGATAAAACAAGTTAAAAATGCGCCAAAGATTCTTCGGCGCAATCGAGTTTCCTGTACAGCGTACTTGTATAATGCTGAATGAAGCTCTCAACCACGGTCCATGAAATTCAGCCGCGGCCCATGAAACTTTCAGTCATGGCCAGGTGGTGGCCTGTGTTGTTGGCACCTATACCGGTGCCAGACGCACGATCATGGCTAACTTTAACCTTAAATAATATGAAAACTACTGAGGCAAGAGAGCTGCAATTTGGTTTCTTTGATGATTGGAGGGTGGGTGATCAACATACCAATTTAAATCCCTCTAGCCTCGGTAGTTTCTAAGATCTGAGTGCGGACAGGCAAAGCCGGCACAACAGTTTTATTTGCCAGAAAACTAAAAATGGAACATGAACTGCAATGCACTTAGAGACACATGCTCACTTAGAGAGAGAGAGAGAGAGAGAGAGAGAGAGAGAGAGAGAGAGAGAGAGAGAGAGAGAGAGAGAGAGAGAGAGTTAAAAGGGCGCGAGATTTTGATCTTATTTCAGATACAGAAACACAAGAACTATGACGGTCAAAGACATCTGACTGTCTATAAATCCCTCATATAAGAAAATGATGAAGTTGACGGAACGCTGGCTGAATGACAGGTCCAAAGGCAATTAACCCTTCCTGTGTGCTACTCTGCTTGTTTTCGGAAGGCTTTTAATGTCAGCACTTGATCATTTGAGCCAATTTTAAGTATTTTTGCTTTTCATTTTTATTTTCCGTCACATTTCACACTCGATATTTGTAACATGTTGGTGTTCTTTTTCCTGATTGAACGTGGGAGGGGAAGTGTCTGATACCTGCTGCCATATCCCCCCCCACCCCATGTCTCTCTCTCTCTCTCTCTCTCTCTCTCTCTCTCTCTCTCTCTCTCTCTCTCTCTCTCTCTGTCAGTGTGTTGAGTGATCACGGAGATATTGACAGACGAGATTTTGTTTCCCGGTTTTATTACTTTCCCGTTTTATTTCCTAACCTTTTCGCTTCAGTTTCACCGATTATATTTCACAAATTCTGGGCTGGACATTGAAAGGGTGACGCAGCGTAGCATGCAATGCGTTGCAGATCTTGCAAGGTGCTTTGGTGTTAGTGTTGCTCTTCGGTGTCTTGAGCGTAGTCTCATACTGTTTCTCGTAACTCTGAGAATCTTGACTTTAATTCCAAATCATCCGGGGCTGAAGTTTATTTTCTTATTTGATTGCCAGTTGCATTCTCTTGCATATATACAGGTCTCTCCGCAAGTGCGAAGTTCATGTCACTGGGGGCCTTGCTCTGCAGGATTAATAGAGCACAGAGTTAGACCGTTCAGGCGTTCCTGCGCATGTCTGGGACTTCGCTGGAAACCTGGAAGCTGACCACAGAAGAAAACCTGGAAAACAAGGAAATGAAGAGTCACTGTGGCAAATTTCACGTTAGGAATTTCCTTTCGCCTCTGATTCGATCTGCGTCCATACATGGAACAAGAAGCCGTAATCGCGGTCAAGTCGTCGAGATTAAAAAGATTGACCAGGTGAAGGGCGCCTTAATCCGGGTGGAGAAAGCTTCTTTGTTCTTCACTCTGGTAAGGTCAAATGCTGACTGATAACCTTTCCTCATCTTAACCTCGACCAAATACAGCCAGACGATGACATGCGCGAAATTGTCCTTATCTTAGAGGTGGACTAGCCCTGTACTCTACTAATCCTGTTGCTCTACCTCCTGTTGTATTAATCGACGTAAGGAACAGAGCAGTTTATCACACCTTCCTCTTCTGTCTGTTAACCACTGGTGGTCCTTCTCATTAGGAGAATAATCACCCCTATTATGTTCTAAAATCTGTTTCCTCCAAGAAACCCAGCTACAGACAAAAGTGGCGTCCTACAGAGATGACAACCATACACCATAAGGCCGCTGGTGACTCAGAATCACCCAAGTAAAATATTTCTGGTACCTAAGGCTGTTTAATGTCAGTGGAAGCAGCAATTTTTCAGGGCTTCTTAAGAGGTGTTAAGACCTCTCTTTTCCAACTCTCATCTACAGTCAACATCATCCAAGCTCAAATGAACAGCAGGACCAACACACAACAAGATAAATTGAAAGGATAAGTGGTTCCTCGCTAGTGTTTGTGTTTGTGAGGCTGTTCGTGTGACAGAACTGAGGGCAAATGAATGAGGTACCAAGAGGAAAGAGCCAAAGTTATGGCTAGTACAGAATTCTTAATATTTTCGAGATGCACTCCTGGCATAGCAATTAACCAGGTAGTCATCTCAACGTGATATCAGCCTGCTTCACACCCTGGGCCACAGCATACAATGTACAAGGTATACACCTGCTGTGACTGACATAAAAGATGTGATTCAACCAAAGGTGTGATTCCCTCCTTGCATACGTAGGTGATTGAGAGAGCTCCATTAAATTGTTAACACATTTGAAGTTCGTCGATGGACTGAATTTGTAGCTGAATATCAGTCAATGCCAGTTCGAGAGAGAACCCAGAATTATCATCGAATGCAGCAGTCAAGTAGTAATAAAAGTTCTTGTGACTAAGCTGAGTTGAAAAGGGTCTAAGAGAATAATATATTGCCTTTAAAAGAAGGTTGTGAAAAATAATTGCTTCCAAAACCAGGGTCCAGAATTTCAGTTGCTATGTGAATTATTATCATCGTGGAGCATAGCTTTTAATTAACCTGAGAAGAATAACTTGATTAAACAATTCACAGAACTAAAGGTCATTTTCATGTAAGCACAAAGGTCCTGGACTGAAATTCCTTTAACGTCTTTTATTATTTCATAATGAAAAGCGTAATATCAAGCTGCTATGAACGCTGTGCTGCCTATTAATCATTTACATATTACTGTCCTCCCACGAAGTTCGTGTTCTGGATATAAGCTTGCATTAATCAGTGAAACATGATTGAATTGGGTATAGATAATTAATGCATATAATAAATACTTAAAGTTTTTCACTGTAAATGCATAATCTTATGTAAAGACGGGATCATGTCCAATTTCAGTTTATAATAATATTTGTACATTTTAAATCACGGTCATTAGTGCAGTTTAATTAGACAATGATTGTGTTATATACTGATACATCATTATGGACATCATTAAACCATTTTTTGTTCAAGGCAACTTGAAGAACTTTAATGATGTGTTATAACAATAAAACGTTTAATATAATTTCCTGTGCGCCATATAGGTGAAGCACTATATATATCAACATTTTGAAAAAAAAAAAGTCAAACTTGAGACACATCGATGATGTGCTGTCGGTAATATGCAACCTAACCTCAGTTGCCATTGCGCGTCAAAGCATTTTATTTTCTAAAAATAATAGATTTATCATAAATTACGTAAGTGCCTCATAATAAGGGAACTTGAAGGTGACTACATGACGCTTGCTGACTAGGATGGAGGCAAACGGAGTATTTGAAGACGTCTGAGTATTTAACAATGGAATGAGCTGTTTTATAAATAATGACTCTGGGATGATCAAATCTTGAGGGTTGGCAGTGTGACCGATGATACTAAAATCCTTGTTTCTCAATGGAAGTTTAGCGCTGTTTAGAATGCCTTCTGATATTGGAGTGCTCTGGGTTTGAGATTCTGCTCCCTATACGAAAAATGACTCCCCGATGTGAATTAATGAGTACCTTAAGAAGCCTTTCGGTGGATTCCACGTACATACCTGACATAAATTTAGGGCAAATATATTCATAGATAACACCATAGGACATATAAGGACGAAGTTGATCTTTTACTTGAACCATAGAGCCACTATTAAGGGGATTTTTGGGGAATTAAGTTGACTTTAATAGCCGGGATGTGTTCTTGAATAATATGAGTAACTCATTATTGCAACGTTAGCTCATGGATATATGGGAAGCTTGCAGAAAAATTAATTTTTTGTACAGTTAAACTCTAGGTATATGTTAACTAGAAATAAAATCTCGTTGTGAAAGACATTCCAGTTAGATGTCTATGGGGTGTAGTAATGATATAATGTTTCAAAAAAGATTTACTCAAATTATTCTGGAGCATTTCCCGGCCATCAAAGTCAACTTAATTCCAAAGAAATCCCTTATTATTGGCTCTTTGTTTAAAGTAAAAGATCACCTGTGTCCCAATATGTCCTACGGTGTTATCCATAATTATACTTGCCCTAAATGTATTTAGGATCTACCAGTAGGTTTCTTAAGGCACGCATTAAGCATCGATTCACATCGGGTAGTCAGTTTTCGTACAGGGAGCGGAATTTCGAACCCAGAGCACTCCAATATCAGGAACATTTCTAAACAATGCTAAACATACTGAGAACAAAGACTTTAGTATCGTCGGTCATACTGCCAACCCTCAAGATTTAACCATCTTGGAGTCATTATTTACATAACATCTTATGTGAATAATGTATTTGGCTCAACCTCCTACTGTGGTGTTTTGTTTTCAGTTAGTTCCTCCTTGTCTCACCTCTGGGTCAGTTGTGTTTTATCTCATTTGTTCTTACTTTTCGTTATAAATGTTTTTAAGTTGTACTTATGTATTTGTCTTTTTTTGGTGCAGCCCTGAAGATATGTTCTGTTTAAACTATGAAACGTCGGCAATAAAATAAAAGAAATATATATATATATATATATATATATATATATATATATATATATATATATATATATATATATATATATATATATATATATATAAATTTATATATATATATATATATATATATATATATATATATATATACATATATATATATATATATATATATATATATATATATATATATATATATATATATATATATATATATATATATATATATATATATATATATATATATATATATATATATATATATGTATAGTAAAAGGAGCCCATAAAAACACCAAAAGGGTAGAAAGTTATAGATATATTTCTGAGACACTCTCTGTCTCCCTCAACAGGCATGTAATAAATGAGATAAGAGTTGGAGAGCACTGGTATTTATACCAATAACTTTCTACCCTGTTGGTGTTTTTATGGGTTCCTTTCATTAGACGGATTTCTGTTTTAACAGAAAATAATTTACAGTCATATATACTATATATACTATATATATATATATATATATATATATATATATATATATATATATATATATATATATATATATATATATATATATATTCTCGAGCCAAGCAGTTCACAAAAGCTGCATTAAAGTATACAAGATCAGAAAATGTCATAGCTTATTTTTAGCCGAACACTATTACATTATTTTTTTGAGGTCCTTGGGGACATTAGACTGCGCGGTAAAAAACAAAATTTGCGCAACAAACACATTTTATATTTTCTCTTAAGGGTCCTCTATTTTCAGAAAACTGAGTTAAGGATTTTTCAACTCTGAATGAATTTAAACCTTTTTTTACTGCATTTTCATGCCGTGAAAAGAAACTATCTATGATTATGCTATGATAATAAAGAATGATGAAAAATAACTTACTTTTTATCACTCATGCAAAGTCTCTTTGGAACTATTTAGAAACTGAAAATTAAAGCCAAATGGGTCTTCAAGAAACTAATTTTGAATGCTTAGCGGTGTATAGCTATTGAGTGATAATTAAGGATAAGTGAAAAAGATGGACAATGAACGATTCATCAATAAAGGAAAAACGTATTTTTCACTTCGTACCATTCTTTTAATGAATACATTAAGAGGCGTGTGATTATTTTCGGTAATGTAATTCGGAAAAAAGCTAAATTCAATACCATTTTTCATTATAATAATAAAAATATCAATAATAATAACACAAAATCAGTAACGTAAAATAAAAAGTAACAAACAAAACTGCAACCGAGGAATAGCAAAGATTCTATGGTAATTCTAAGTGAAAGAATAAAAACCAATAAATAGAGAAAATAGGCAGAAAAAAAATGGCTAACAATAACCCCAAAAATAAAACTCAATACCTTCCAAAAATTGCTTAATACGTTCAGAAATAAGCTAATAATGTGTCAACACTCACCAAAACCGAGACGGTGCAGTACTTCTGAAAATAAGAAAAAAATGGAGATATTACTATTGTAATAATAATAAACTTTGATCAATGTTATTAACGTGGGACATTGTGTCCGGATTGTTACTTTTTGTTTTTACACACACACACCCTCTCTCTCTCTCTAAGACTCTTACCACTCACACCACTCACTCACTCTCGCTCTCTAAGTCTCTTGCCACTCTCTCTCTCTCTCTCTCTCTCTCTCTCTCTCTCTGTGAGACACTTACCATCTTACCATAAAATTGTTATAAGAAACCTCGAGTTGTTCCAGCATTCCAGAGCAAATCTTGGGTTGGCAGCAGAGTCTAAAGGAGGGAGGGAGGAAGGGCGGGACTAGGCCCTGGTACTAGGACGACCTTGGTCAAGCAACTTGAGATTTCTCACTTTCTACTGTTCAACCAGGACTAAGGTCGGTCAGCCAGAAAGCGGCCAATATTCCTTTCTTTTTCTCCAACGTCTCAAGGGCCACTTGGCCTGTATACTGACCTAAGTGTCCCTTAGTTTTACCAGACCTCTGAGCTGATTAACAGCCCTCTTAGGGCTGGCCCAAAGGATTAGACTTATTTTACGCGGCTAAGAACCAATTGGTTACTTAGCAACGGGACCTACAGCTTATTGTGGAATCCGAACCACATTATAGCGAGAAATTAATTTTTATCATCAGAAATAAATTCCTCTAACTCTTCATCAGCCGGCCGGAGACTCGAACTCGGGCCTGGCGAGTGCCAGTCCACAGCTCTACCCACTCTTCCAACGATGAGCTTGTATACTGACCTGATGCTATTATTATTATTATTATTATTATTATTAGTATTATTATTATTATTATTATTATTATTATTATTATTCAGAAGATGAACCCTATTCATGTGGAAGAAGCTCACCAAAGGGGCCACTGACTTGAAATTCAAGCTCCCAAAGAATATGGTGTTCATTAGGAAGTAAGAGAAGGTAAAGGGAAATATAGAAAGATTTAAATTTTTTTTTTTTTGTAAATAGTATCTATTTTAGTGTACATTTTGTAGTCTTTCATCAAACGTGAACTTATTCATAGAGGTTATCTGCGTTTCAGACTTCGTTGAAGCTTATCTCATAATAGTTTAATGAAGAAATAATAGTACTGCGCCTTTTCATTCATTATAGAATACTTTATTCCATACAAAGAAGAAACGGTAATAATTTTTTACACACTTCGAAGACTTTGGATGGAAAAACGTAATCTTAATCTGGTAATAGTTTGTCTTTAATATGTCAAAAATGTTACATAATATCAGTAACTAAATACAATTGGCACATATATATACGCGTATATATGGCGAATGTTAAACTTTAATTCTTTTATTTCCTATTACCTTGCAAACAATTTTTCTATTTTTACCTAGCCTGATTGAATTCTTAAAATGCTTGTTTTGAAACGTAAAAGATATTGTGGTAGAAAATGCTAATCCATCTCAAACAAATATTCATTCCAGACTTATTAAACATTCTCCACTCTAAAAGACCCGATTCGTGAACTGGATCAAACGCTTTTCCTGTCAAGGTTAACCTTTTTAACAACTCGTTAAAGGAACAATTAATCACCCTTGTTTACCATTTCAGTCCATGAATTATCCGCAGTTGTCATATATACTTGTTTCTTAACTGGCCAAATGAGAGAACTTGAGGGAAAACTTGTTAACAAAACAGCCCCTACATCTCCCGGTGCTTCCTTTCTGTTACCAAGCTGGCTGTTGTTTGTTTGTTTTTTTTTTATATCAGCGTCATTTGTTGCTATGTCCTTATTTGATGAACCCATATCCTTCTAAATTACAAAACAAAATATAGAATTTAGGCCAAAGGCCAAACGCTGGGACCCATGAGGTCATTCAGCGCTGAAAGGAAAACTGACAGCAAGAAGGTTTGAAAGGTGTAACAGGAGGAAAACCTCGCACTTGCACTAGGAAACAATTTTTAGAAAGGGTGGAAAGTCAGACGGAAGAAAAAGAATATGAACAGAGGTACAATAAAAGAAGTGAGAGGTTGCAGCTAGGGGCAAAGTGACGCTGCATAGAACCTTATGTAATGCCTACAGTGCACCACGTGAAGTGCACTGATGGCACTACCCACTAAGAGGGCATTCAAAATTATGGGTTGAATTCATCACAGACAACCAATCATTGATAAAGGATTTGAAGTCTGATGTTGATTTACTTGAATTCTTGGAGGAAACATTAGAAGGTTATGATATTCCTTTAACTGTAGCAAACATCACTAATCTTATAAGCTTAATGTATCAAAGATAGTGAATTTTGTTTTAATGGTGAGTTTTTTTTAGCAAAAGTTCGTCATGGCTGCGAGTAATCCCTTTTATCTCCTGTCCTTAACGATATTTACATGGAATTCTTTGAGACTAAATTCTTACCAAGAATATTGCCCCGAAAAGTTCCTTTTTGCCCGAAGGTTCAGATTCCGAAGCGAAGGAAGGTTCGCCTTTCCTCAACCACTGGTGATAATTCTGGAGGCTTTTAAGAGGGGCAGTTTATCTACAGGAACGCTTCAGCATCCTGAGTTTCTCTTGTCGTCTGTCATTATCGTGTTTGTCGTTTTATTTCTATAAATGGCAGCAAGCTGACGATTCCTATGCTTTCCATATTTTTCATTTCAGTATTTGCAAAAGACAAGGACAGTTAATATAAATTTCCCTGACACGTTCGGTCATTTCATTTAAATTCCTGCATATTAATCTCCCTTGTTGGCGCGAATCCCTCGTTTAAAATTCCACACCATTACAAATATTCTTATTTCGTGAGAGAAATTTCATTCAAAAAGAGAACAGATGAAGTCTTGTTGCACAGAGACAAGAGTAAACAACAAGGGCTTGTAACTAAATAAGTGACGAAACAGTCAGGCGAAATACTAAAAAAACGTCCAACTCTGAAACAAAAAGGCGCTGCAATAATGCTTGCAGGCGACAAGAGACCAGCAAAAAAGTGTGATTGTGAAAGGGAAGTGCATTGCAAATATTGGATTAGAATGAATTCAGAAAGCTGGGGAGTTTCCATTCACAAAGGAAACAGTGTCTCAGTTCTGCTGGGATGTTTCCAGAGGGATTTAAAACGATTCTTTTGTGGACATTGTTCATGCACAAGCGAATGAGACAAGGCCACTCCCGGACGCCCCCGAGTCTCATCACAAACCGATAATAAATCCTGTGTATTTGTTTAAAGCGCTCGTGCATGACAGGAAGCGCCGTGAATCTATTGGCTTAGTTTTGTGTAAATGTACCAACTCCACCGAATACATGTGAGGACCCATAAAAACTTATTGGACAAATTTTGCCTCCAAACCAGTGATTAAGTTTGTTGGTTCTGCGACTTATGATTTATCAAAATATCTACTTGATGTTCTTCTTAATCTGCAGAGAGGACGGTGTTGGTGGCGATTTCTTTTAGTAATTGCACATCTTACAGTCAGCCGTAAAATGAACAAAGCATGAAAGTATTTAATCTAAACTATGGGGGTAGAGTGAGGAATATTCGGCGAAAGCCTGACAAGGAAGAACATTGAGAAAATAACTGACTGCAAAGTTGCCATCATAGTCAAGGGGAAAGATCTCGCACTTCGTTGTTTGACTTTCCTCCTGGGTAAATTCTCTTTCTATTTTGTACCGCGGTGTTATTCTCATCACAGAACTTGTTCCGTAACATTCTGAAAAGATTTCTATTATACAGAAACAGCTTCACTGATGAGATTCCATAAACACTGAGGAAAAACATAGAATTGGAATTATCAATTTAGGCCAAAGGCCAAGCGCTGGGACCTACCAGGTCACTCAGCACTGAAAGGGAAATTGACAGTAAAAAGGTTTGAAGGTGTAACAGGAGAAAAACCTCGCAGTTGCACTGGTAAACAATTGTTAGAGAGGGTGAAAAGTCAGATGGAAGAAAGAGAATATTAACGGATAACCTGTAAAATGAATGAAAGTGGTTGCAGCTACGGACCGAGGGGGAACTACAAAGAACCTTAAGTAATGCCTACATTGCACCACATAAGGTGCACTGACGGCACTGCCACCTACGGGGAAAATAAATCGAGCTGTCTCCATTCAGTTTTGTTCATCTTGATCAATGAGGACTCCAATAACGATATTTTAGCCCGTCTGTTCCACAGGATCTTTTATCCAATCTACTCTCCCTCACTTCTTCCTCCTCTCAGGTCTGATTTCTCTTTGAGAAGAAAATACGGATGCGGTTGGAAATGTATCACGCTTTTGTGTTCCTTATCTACTCTACACCCGCATTGTGGTAGCTTTTGCAATGGAAATATATATATATATATATATATATATATATATATATATATATATATATATATATATATATATATATATATATATATATATATATATTTATTTCATTGCAAAAACTATTACAATGCGGATGTACACACACACACACATATATATATATATATATATATATATATATATATATATATATATATATATATATATATATATATATATATATACACATACATATACGTATATCCTCAAAAAAACCAGCCTGGGTAAGACTAGATTCAGAGCTAATTAAAACCATAGAAATATTTTATTCTATTAAAAGGACTGAAACAACAATAACTGATAAATAAAAAGCTTGACGAAACCTTCGAGTGTCGGATATATTGCATCTACATTCTATCATGAAGATCACATCCAGGCACCTTCTATTTTTCAGGAGCGATACATCATTTTTAATATAACTTTGTGACTAGATAAAAGTGTGACCGGTTTTTTGGAACTCTAAATTCTCATATAATATTTGTAGACTCCTCGTTTTTCTGACTACACCAGAAATAATATCATTCAAAACATTTACTTCTGAAATAAAACTTCAAATCTGTCATCCAGACGTGTCCTTAAACATGCATCTCGAGAAATTATGAATATGTGAGAAATGAGGACACTGTTTACCTATCTAAATCTAAATGAAGTCTATCATTCTCTTCAAATTCGGGATCACAACGAAAGCCAATCAAATGATACACTAGGAAATGCTACTTTGTTATATATGAGAAAAAGATTACAAGCCTGCGTTCTTGTGAAGCTTGAATTTCAAGTCAGTGGCCCCTTTAGTGGTCTTGTTCCATATTCATAGGGTTCAACTTCTGAATAATAATGATTTAGAGCATCTCAGGGAAAATAAGCAAAAGCAAATAATCTCCTCGTGTCTTTATACATATATTATAAGCCCATTGTTCATTTTTCAAAATAATTTTTGTCCGTATAGTGTATACTGTACATACACTATTAGTACTGACTTCGTTATTCACAGTGTTTATATATTTTTCCCCAAGACAAAAATTAATGCAAAGATCAAATAAAACCCGACTTTAAAGTTGAATCAAATGACGAACAAAAAATATTTCCCTGCGCTTGTTTTCTCTCGCTTTCAATGTGACCTAATGAGGTCATCGGCACTGGAGTAATTATGTTACGGATTGCAGTTCCCTTCATAACTCCTTTGTTGCAGTTGTTTGCTCATAAATTTAATCTCCACCACTTTGGATATTATTAGGCAATGAGAAACCGCTTATGCAAAATGTCAAGAGAATAATATGTTAAGCGAAAAATAGTCAGTTTGTAGTTGTCTTGATATTATGATTTGGTTAAACCTTCCACGTTTTATTATGAAGAGACGAATTTACCTTCATGCATCATCTCCCGACGGAAGTTAATTAAATAGTTAAATTCTTTTGTAGTCCCTGCAATGTACAGAGGCAAATCGAATATTCTGAAGGGACTCATACTACAAAAATCGAATATTCTGAAGGGACTCATACTACAAAAATCGAATATTCTGAAGGGACTCATACTACAAATGGATTATCACTGGCGCATCTCCCTCTCGTGCAGAGAGAAATGGAAGGTCAGTATCGACTGACAGATGCCACCTCTCCGTTTTTACTTTTGTTTATGAACTTCAGTGAACAGTCTTCACCGATTGTATTTTTATACTGGAATACTGTCAAAGCTTTTTTTAACATTACAGTTATTTCACAAAATGTGTAAAGTCAGTCCCATTTAAGGAAACATATTAACTGAAATTTGCAGACATTTCGTGATATCCTCAAGATTTTAAGGGAAGTTGCCAATACTCCCATAAACAACAGAGATGAAATAAAGTCATTTTAGCGAAACGGCACAGATGAGATTTGCCTTGAGAACATTTGAAATGATGAAATGAAAATATCTTTAGGGAAAAACTTCACGAAACCGCAGTATAGAAGCCCTAAATTCCATTACCCGCATGGAATATTTCTTAACTAAATAAAAAGAAAAACAAGATGAACAAAGAGTAATATAAATAAAAGGCCTTACAGTTGTTGTCCCTTTATTGAGCAAGCATGAACCAAAAGGTTTAAAAAGAAATTTAAAAGATAAATGAACAAATATTTACTTATATCCATAAAAAAATGAAATATGATAAATAATCAAATTCTTAATCTTGTGAAAGCGACAAGAGTTCTGTTGCATTTTAGGGCCCTTAAAAGATACCATCTTTAAGAGACATTGATGTTTTACATCGGTGGATATAACTGATATTCAAGAGAGGATGTAATCAGAAATGGCATTAAAGAACTTCTCCCCTCAGCGGCAACATCAAAAGGAACACGTCTTTGGGCGTTTGTGTGTGTTGAAAAAAACCGCAGCTTATTTCTACCAAAACTTGAGTTTTTTGAAGGAAAGAAAAGCTGTTTCTGGGGTCTGCTCAGGGTATTTCTTTCCAGCTGGCGGGGACGCCCTCCATCTTCAGTCTGCAGCTGGAGGAGCAACGTCCTTCCATTCGAAAAATACAATTTTCTTTTAAAAGTGCGTTTTTTGATCCGGCCGTTTCAGATACTAAGCAGTTCGATCCTTAGCGAAGATGGATGCAAATGTATGTATGTATGTATTTATGTATGAGTTACCTCTTAGCAATATTAATGAAAGATAAAAAAAATGCTTTGTATTTGTTGAATTCATTAGAATTGCTCAAAGCAAATAATTATTTGAAACTGTCGTAGTTTTTCCACAAAACGTACGTAAAACACAAAAAGATGGTTTCGATATTTCTTTGTGTCAGTCGTTTCGATTTTCTGCACAGTATTCCTCAAACCAGTCTCCACAGTTACATCAGCTGTCCTACAATATTAATAATTCTTTATACTTAAGCCACAGTAGTGAGGACAGAATGACAAAACATCGCCTCTGGATGCGAAGCTGATTCCATTATTTTTCGGAGCTCATTTGCATCGATTCGGAGACAAATTCATCAGTTGCAAATATTGAGCAGATCACATGACAAATAACTTTCTGGTTATTCCTTTCTGCAAGTGGGCAAATGTCGCGGATATTGTCTGCGTCCTAAGAGGAAGGAACTGTGGTGCGAGAACAACTTGAAAGGTGCCTGGCACATACAGTGGAGGACTTTTGCTTCTGCACTTCGAAAATTAAAGCAGCTTATATATATATTATATATTATATATATATATATATATATATATATATATAAATAATATATATAATATATATATATATATATATATATATATATATATATATATATATATATATATATATATTTTTACGTTTTTCCGTGGTTTTAGTTTGAAATATGCTCTGTGAGACAGGTAGCAACGATTTAAGTTAATTTAGCCTTGTAATTCTGACTTCGTGGGTACGGGAAAACGTAAAAAAAAGAGGAAAACAAAGGAGAATTTCATATGAGCATAGGGCTCTGGTTACTGAGGGAAATATTACGTAAAACACGTGGGCACATTAAAAGTAGTGTATTTACATAAATGACATTAGTACGGGAAAGAGGAACTCAAGTAGATTGAATGAAACTGGGGAATCCCAGCCACAGTCGAGAAGCTTCCACGATAGGATCCCTCTGAAATGAGAGATATGCACATTATACGCCAGTAATGAAAATAGACAAAAGAATAATGAATTCGAAGCTGCACTGAGGGTGCCAAAGGAGTAATAAAGAATTAATACTGCCGATGCAAGAGGCGCACGGACATTAGACAAGGGAGATTTCTGGCTTTCTCTTTAAGAAAATATTACGAGACAAAAGCGTGACTGAAATGGGGCTCTTCCAGGGCACTTTACCTTAGCAGATTTTCCGAGGGCGTGTAGAAGGCGGTCCGTGGATGACTTGCGATTTCCGAGGACGAGTTTCTTTCACGTGGTGAGATGCAAGGGCTTCCGTAAAGGGGCAAGGCGATGGGGACTCCTCGAAACTCCAAGCAATGGCGTGTGGGCTCGAGGAATACGGTCGAAGGACACGAGGAGAAGTATACTTTGAAAGGGCCACGTGGTTAGGATGCAAGGGCATCGATGGGGCCAGGTGTTGGGGACGTCTTCACAAGTTCACTCCATATCTTCCAGCCCGCGTGTGCGAGGAGACCTCGTGGGCTTTTGCTTTTATCCCCTCCTTTGGGGCAGGGGGGGGGTGCGCCCAACACAGATGCTTTGACTCATTGCACCTGCTGCCCGCAGGTGAGGTTTTGGCCTGTAGGAGAAACGCCCAAGCCAGATTACTTTTGCCTCGAAGGAAAGATCTTTATCAAAAATGGGAGCGCCTTTAATCTTTTAAACCCTTGTTTTTAAGTCGATAGACAGATGGTCTATCGATCGGCCGGCTGGCAGTAAATGAAACACAACAACAACAAAGGAGGGGGGGAGGGGAGGCAATTTGCTAGCGAATTCTTGCTAAACGATATTCAAGAATGAGCGGCAAATGCTTTACGTTACTCTACATTCTGCCTTGCAATGAACTTTACTCCTAAGGGTTTTATGAAGCTTGGTTACTTTTAATAACACATTGGGACAATTTTCGTTAACAGAACGCAAAGTGGTTTAAACACTTGCAAAAGAATAATTACTTTAGATTTGGTTACCCACTGTAACTTTATAAAGTGACTCGAACAATTGTGAATTAATTAAGATTATAGGACCACGCATATGAGGCTATGGCCAACAAATGAAAAGAAATGGTTATTGTTCAAGAATTAACATACACGGTTACTTAATTTTAGATAAAATGCATGCGGTTAGTACAATCTGCCTTGAAGAGGCTGTGTAAATGAAAAACAGCGTTTATTTTTGTAAATGACATCCCCTTTTACGCGATACTGTAATGACTATACATATTCGCATTGATAACTTATCTTCGTTTTAATGTGCTTTGCCCAGCTATCGTTCAACGCGAGGTGAGGGACGACCCGCACACCGGGAATTTGACAGTCGTGTGCGGGCTAGAGTATTCGCGAGGTTTTAATTCGCTAACCTTAAACTACGCTAATTTTATGCGTCTACTGCCAACTCAATGTTATGACGGGGCGAGCAGACAAAAGATGTGGGGTAGGACAAACAGCGATCTTGGAAGGAATGGAAGGGGGAAAAGGGATAATAATAACAAAAGGAAAATTACCAAGACGTTACGAATGAAACTTGACCGCATATGAAAGGCGGGACACGTCCCTCAGAGCTTACAAAAGGGGCATTTAAATCACAAGGGCAAGAGTTTATGACTCGCGATTCATTAAAATAAAGATAACTAAATGACTAAAAGAAAGTAAATGATATTGGCAGAAGAGCTAAGGGAACAAGAGTGAGGGTTTTATTGTGTTAGGCGGGAATTTATCGTCCTACGCCTATAAATTACGGCCCGGACTATCACTTCAGTCCCAGGGCGAGGAAAGTGCACCCGAAGGGCGCGACTCCTTCAGGAGGGGCTGACACGCACGCCCGGTGCCAAGGTATGGGCGCAAGGGCGTGCCACTTCTCACTCTGTTATTCTTAATGATTTATACATTGTGTGGGGAATGGTATCCCGTATTTTAATTGCCTCTTGTGGGGGTAATTTAAGGGAAGATTAGTAGAGGATGGTAAGAGATAGCAGTTCCTGAGGAACGGAAGAAGATAGAGGAGGGTCTGACATCCCCTTCTGGATTAGGGGTGCCAAGACCTTCGAAAAATGAAATGGTGGCACAGGTGCCAGGGGAGCTCTAGAGCTCTTTGTAAACTACCTGGAAATTCCCACGCCCGTGGTAATTTCGCCTCGAGCCTTTCTTAATGGGACAGTCGTCCTCGGCCGGGGAAGCGGAGGGCCCGCGACCGGAGGGCGGCACGGAGTACCACCTGGGCCTGCTGATGCGACAGCTGACGCAGGAGTGTTCCGTGCGGGTTCTACCATGATCCGTCGCGGCTCTTGTAGTTCATCGGCCAAGTGAGATATGGCAGAATCCTGACTTGCAATTGCGTCGGCGACGGGCTGAGGCAGAGAGGAGGCGGTCGGGGGTGGCGTGAGCGGCTCGCAGGTAACGATGACCAGCTCAGGTACGGGTTGCGAGGCCGCACCTGCAGGTGAGCTTCCGCGGTGGTCGGGAGGAACCGTCTCTCTGACCGACGCTGGTAGCGGTGTCAGGCCGGGGGAAGAGAGCGGGTCCTGAGTTGGATCCCGTGAATGGAGATCGGCGTAGCGCTCTGGCGCTGGCACTAGGGCAGAGTCAGGCGCTATCAGAGGTTTCTTGGGCTCGTCGGTCAGGACGGACGAAGCTTGGCCCTGCTCGGGGCATGCAAGTGGCACCGGCAGGAATTTGGCATCTCCTGAAGGGAGATCTGATTGGGGCCCTGGCACTGGCACTGAGGCAGGGCCGGGCACTGGAATTGGATCGGGAACCGATCGAGGGGGCCACTGTACATCGTACTCAGGTGGCACTGGTGGGGACTGCACGTCCTCCTGGTACCCAGGGGGCGCCAGTCTTGGCTGAGGGAGAAGCGGGGGAGGACTACTCGCGCCCGCGGAATGATTCGGGGAATGTGGACCCCTAGATTGTCGTGATTTCGGTGGGGACTGAAAGTCCTGTCCCAGGATGACGTCATAGCCTCCAGGGAGATGGCTTGCTACTGCAAGATTGCAAATTTTGGATTGGTGAGGTCTTGTGACTCTCAATTGGACCGTAGGGAGTATCATTTTGAACTGATTTATTCCCTCGATCGTGACGAGTTTTCGTCTATTGACGATAGCTCCGTAGGGAACTCTGTCCCTTCGGATAAGGGAGATTTGCGCGCCCGAGTCCTCGAAAGCAGTGACTCGGCGCGCGGGCTCGCTACCTCGTGGAGGGGCCACGTATACAGGCCCTTCGGCGGGAGGGCCTAATGACTGGGGATCTGTGACGGCCAAGGCGACGGTGGGAGTAGTTGATTTATTGTTGCGTGGGCATTTCGCCCATGCGGGAGAATGGCCATAGACCTTGCACGCCGTGCAAAAGGTCTGGCTAAAGTCTTTCCGCGCTGCCCCTGTGGAGGGCGCAGGCGAGTTATTTGTCGGTTTTCCGGGAGAGAGAGGAGCCGGTTTCTTGTTCCGGCACTGTTCGGAGGAATGCCCCGTTTTCTTGCAATAATGGCAAGTTATGGGCTTGCCCGAGTTCCCATTTTTGTGGGAATTTGAACCTCCGAGGAGGGACGGGGGATTTATCTTCCGCCCCATGGATCCTTCTTGAGGGTGGTGAGTTTCCCACATATCTGCTATTCGGCAACACTCGGTGAGTGTTGCTGGGGCTTTTTCCACTATATGAGTGGCGAGGGCAGGAGGGGCGTAGCGCAGGAAATGCTCGAATTTAAACCGCTCGAGTACCTCGGCGGTGTTAGTGGCTCCTTCGGAATCGAGCCATTTTGTCAACGCCCGCTCCGAATGGTACGCCCAATCGGACCAAGTCTGGCCTGCTTCTCTGGGTTGCTCTCTCCAACGTCTCCTCCACCGCTCGGGGGTAATCTCGTACGCCTTCGTAACTGCTTGGCGTACGGCTTCCCAGTTTCCCCGATCGTCTGCGGGAAGGGCGTGGTAGGCAACGAGGGCCTTTCCGCCCAGGAATTTAGTGAGAACAAGGGAGAGTTCCGCGGGGGAGAGATCGCAGCATTCCAGGACTCGTTCGGCCCTTTCAAGCCATACTTCAGGCTCGGACTCCGTCCATTTTGGCATGAACGAGTGAGCTTGGCTGAGGGCACTCATTCCCGCGGCAGGGGGCGGGGGGGTGGCGGGCTGTCGTTCTAGCATCTGGAGCTCGTGGGCGCGCTGTCGCTCTCGATCTTCCCATTCTCGTTCCTCCCTTTTCTCTTGGGCAATTCTGTCTCTCTCCTCTCGTTGTTCTTGGGCAATTCGTTCTCTCTCCTCTCGTTGTTCTTGGGCAATTCGTTCCCTCTCTCTCTCTGCACGTTCTTTATCCTTCTCCTGCTCTTGAGCGATTCGTTCTCTCTCTCTCTCCTCACGTTCTTTATCCTTCTCCTGCTCTTGGGCAATTCTTGCCCTCTCTCTCTCCTCACGTTCTCTTGCTCTCTCAGCCTTGGCATCGTCCACTCGCTCTTGAACCCATGCTCTCAGATCTTGCCCCGATAGTCCCATGTCCTTCCCAGCGGACATGTAGAATTTGAAATCCTCGTTTTGTTGGGCTCTGGTATTAGCCATCTTGAAATAATGGGTATATGATATGTCTGAAAAGACTCAGGTTGTCTGAAAAGACTCAATTGCAGGAATCTGAAACACTCAATGGTTCAGACTGCAGGAGAATGGATCTGTCTGAATAAGACAGGTGATTAGTAAGCCTGAGGAGACTTTTTTGTTAAAATTTGATATGTCTTGGAAAGACGTGGGTGTTCTTGGCGAACGAATTTTAATATGTCGTCTCGGAAGACGTAGTTGGATTTTGTCACGCTCGGACTTGGCCGGCTGTAGCGTGAAGTTAAGGAGTTGTTCTAACGAACTAGAATGATCAGTCCCGTAAGGGCTTAGATGTGTGTGAACTACACTATATAATGTCTCAAAAGGACTTAATTTTTGGGTTCCCGCAGGAATGAGAAATTCTCGCCACGTGCGACGTAGAATTTTTGTATGAGTCTCTGAGGACTGGAATTTGGAGAAATTCTCGCCACGTGCGACGTAGAATTTTAGGAGTCTCTGAGGACTGGAGTTTGGAGGAATTCTCGCCACGTGCGACGTAGAATTTTAGGAGTCTCTGAGGACTGGAATTTGGAGAAATTCTCGCCACGTGCGACGTAGAATTTTAGGAGTCACTTAGGACTTGGAATTTGTGGAATTTGGAGGAATTCTCGCCACGTACGACGTAGAATTTTAGGAGTCACTTAGGACTTGGAATTACGATTCGTCCCTTAGGACTTAGAAATTACTAACGGGAAACCCAAAGAAAAATGTATGCTGGGAAATGAATGGGGGAAGAAAAAAAATGCTACACACGCGGGCATGGGCGGGGGTGGGGGGGTGCAGGTCGTTTGGCCAACACCGGAGGTATTTTTAGATTCTGGGTGAATGAACCCGTATATTTATATACCGTCTGGGATTCCGGGGAATTTCCCAGTCGTCTGAGAGGATAACAGTACAACGGCCTAGTAATTTTCCCTATAAGCGGAGTTTAAATTTCGCTTTCCTAACACCTAACTCGAATTCTAACTACACTGAGAGAATTGTCAGCAATGCAAGCTGACTTCGTCGTGTCCCACGTGGGAATTTTATTCGCGCCTAAATAACAGTTCGCTAATTCGAAATGCGAAGTAAAAGTTATCACAGAGGAATTTCTTTCGCACTATTCCTCGAAGCAAGAATATGGCAAGGATTTTAACACAGAGGAATTTCGCACTATTCCTCGAAGCAAAGGATGGTTAGCACTGGTTATTTCCTAACTACCTATCCTGAAAGGCATGCATTAACGAATCTAATACGGCGGTTCTTTTCTCTCAGTGAATACATGCGTCCCTATTTCTAATTCCTAGGAACAGTCACGATTGTAAAAAGGTTTTGCTAAGATTAACACATTACTTACGTGGAATTTTCTGGATCTGTGTGCTGGTTTTACACAAAAGGTTCGTAATTGTCTCGTACCCAGCTTAGCTTTGCTAATAGCTGATCTGGCAGGTTGCAAATGCAATAAAGCAACACTAGGGGAACTGCAACTGCAAAACGAGATCTATGGCCAGGTCGCCATTTTTACGTTTTTCCGTGGTTTTAGTTTGAAATATGCTCTGTGAGACAGGTAGCAACGATTTAAGTTAATTTAGCCTTGTAATTCTGACTTCGTGGGTACGGGAAAACGTAAAAAAAAGAGGAAAACAAAGGAGAATTTCATATGAGCATAGGGCTCTGGTTACTGAGGGAAATATTACGTAAAACACGTGGGCACATTAAAAGTAGTGTATTTACATAAATGACATTAGTACGGGAAAGAGGAACTCAAGTAGATTGAATGAAACTGGGGAATCCCAGCCACAGTCGAGAAGCTTCCACGATAGGATCCCTCTGAAATGAGAGATATGCACATTATACGCCAGTAATGAAAATAGACAAAAGAATAATGAATTCGAAGCTGCACTGAGGGTGCCAAAGGAGTAATAAAGAATTAATACTGCCGATGCAAGAGGCGCACGGACATTAGACAAGGGAGATTTCTGGCTTTCTCTTTAAGAAAATATTACGAGACAAAAGCGTGACTGAAATGGGGCTCTTCCAGGGCACTTTACCTTAGCAGATTTTCCGAGGGCGTGTAGAAGGCGGTCCGTGGATGACTTGCGATTTCCGAGGACGAGTTTCTTTCACGTGGTGAGATGCAAGGGCTTCCGTAAAGGGGCAAGGCGATGGGGACTCCTCGAAACTCCAAGCAATGGCGTGTGGGCTCGAGGAATACGGTCGAAGGACACGAGGAGAAGTATACTTTGAAAGGGCCACGTGGTTAGGATGCAAGGGCATCGATGGGGCCAGGTGTTGGGGACGTCTTCACAAGTTCACTCCATATCTTCCAGCCCGCGTGTGCGAGGAGACCTCGTGGGCTTTTGCTTTTATCCCCTCCTTTGGGGCAGGGGGGGGGTGCGCCCAACACAGATGCTTTGACTCATTGCACCTGCTGCCCGCAGGTGAGGTTTTGGCCTGTAGGAGAAACGCCCAAGCCAGATTACTTTTGCCTCGAAGGAAAGATCTTTATCAAAAATGGGAGCGCCTTTAATCTTTTAAACCCTTGTTTTTAAGTCGATAGACAGATGGTCTATCGATCGGCCGGCTGGCAGTAAATGAAACACAACAACAACAAAGGAGGGGGGGAGGGGAGGCAATTTGCTAGCGAATTCTTGCTAATCATAATAATATATATATATATATATATATACACACACACAAACATATATATATATATATATATATATATATATATATATATATATATATATATATATGACTGCTAAATTTAGTCTTACCAGCATGAAGGCTTTAAGGCTTTCGCAAGATAAGATTATTTGAGGACCTTCGAGCTTCTACATTTTCCATGATCAGGTTAAAATGTGTCTTACTAGAAATCTAAACAAGTTTTGTCTCTTACTTTTGCTATTTTGTATTATTTATCATTAACCCTTCATTTATCACTTGATCCTTACATAATCAAAGTAAGTGCTGATTGCCTGATCAGAATATAACTTTGATAAGACGCTTTAAAACTAAATGTCTGTCAATGCAAAGAGCATACGCATTTATTGTCATCATCTTCAGTTTCAGCTGCTGAAGGTCCAGAAGTCTTTTGAACAACAGAGATCAGAAGATTCTCGAGGGAAGCGAAATGTTAGTAGATGTAACACCTCTCAAATCTATCTGGAAAAGAACAATACTTATGGCAGTAAAGTTCCAGGAACGTTTGATAAAAGAAATTTTTCATTTTCTCAACTTACAAATATTTACTTTCCCTGACAAAAGCTACGGCTTCTATTTTTGTTAGCGAGTGGGTCTTTTTACCTGTTTTTTTAAGGATATTGTTTGTGGAGTTCTTTTGAAGCCGTCAGACTGTTAACAACGGGAAGTCTTCTTTTAATACTTCATTTTCATATATTTTTTTAGTATTTTCCGGATATATTGTCTAAGTGTAAGGATATTTATAATTCAAAATATTAAATGTAAACAATAGATCTACTTTCACAAAATATGTAAAGTCTCATTGTCTTAAGAAAGTGAAATTCCAGACTGACAAATGTTGAGCTTTTGATTAATCACAATGGTTTCAGAACAGAATCTAACTTCAAAACCTGATTATGACCATAACAGAAATTAAATTCTGCACTTATAACGGAAAGATAAGAATGACCTAAATTCCTTCTAATTTCGAAAATACATGAAAGATATTCAATTAATCTCCGGTGTTGATTGATGTCAGTAAGAAAGGCGCCCTCTTTGCTTTCCGTCTTTCTTCGCTTATTTTAGTAAGAGCTGCAAAGGCTTAGACTTGAAAGCATTAGGAGAGAAGTTTCCCTCCTCTTTAAACTGCCAACCAATTGGCTTCCCTTCTTTATATTACGTCATGCAGGGACCAGTTAGCCCAGGCCTTCAAAAGAGAAAATGGAGTGAGAGAGAGCGAAGGAAAAAGAGAGAGGACTAGCCCCGTAAAAAGCAAAGGACATTCCTGATAAAGGAAGAAGTTTCTAATGTTCAGGAAAAACAGAATCAGGCAGATAAATCCAAAGCTCGTGGTCGAAGGGAAAGCAGATCCCTGAACTGAAGGACGACTGATTTCCACTGAATAAAAGTCGAAAAAGGAGGCCGATGGATTTGCACAGATCCGATGATCGTGACCAGTAGATTTCATACACAGCAGAAATTCAGATGATATTGTCTAACACCACCACATTTAATGAGGATGCGTCTACTTCAATACAGATAAAATCGATGTCATTCGACAAATATAAATAAAAACGACTGAGCAGCTGTAATTTATACACACACACACACATTATATATATATATATATATATATATATATATATATATATATATATATATATATATATATATATATATATATATATATGTGTGTGTGTGTGTGTGTGTGTGTGTGTGTGTGTGTGTTAAGCTAAATTGTTTTAACACAAGCCGTTTCTCCACCAAAAGAAGCTCCGGAGATAAAACAAGAATAATGCCAACGGCCACGACCATAATTCAATCAATAAATCATGGATGAACCACCAATGCAGAAAACTTCCACCACACTAGCTGTTTCATACGTTGACAAAAAAGTCCAATTAGCAGCACGTCGAAAACCTTCCACACTGAGCCACTCACTTCAATCTTGCATGAGCAAATATTTACCCTTACAAGTTGTAATGGCCTTTTTTTCCAGAACCTCTTACACGTCATCTATCCAGAACTTCCCAGGTCTTCCTCTTTTTTTTTTTCTTCCAAACCCTTCTAAACCAGGCACCAACCTAACAACCTCCAAATATGTTCTCATATTTTTCACTGTTAAATTAATGCTAAAACACTTACAATATGCAAATAATCAACCGTAGCAGCTGCAATCTTCTTCGTTTCTTTTAGTTAAATATGTACACTTCTCTATATTATATATAATACACACATATATATGTATACATGTATAAATATGTATACGTGTACACATATGTATATGCATACATGTATACGTTATATATATATATATATATATATATATATATATATATATATATATATATATATATATATATATATAGTGAGATTAAGGAAATAAAAGACTAACGGCTTTTAATGCTATTATACCTGTATGGCTAAAGCACAGTAATGCAAGTTGACTATAAGGACGCACTGATTACATGGAGACTGAGAGAGGTAGGACAGCTGTGTTGTTGTTCATGATAAATGAACATTTTACTTATTAATTACTGATTTATTTGATTATAAGACTTAAGAAACAATGTTTACCTAAACACGCAAATCAACTTGCTCCCTCCTCCTAATCGCCTA
This sequence comes from Macrobrachium rosenbergii, assembly GCA_039081455.1. Lineage (NCBI taxonomy): Eukaryota > Metazoa > Arthropoda > Malacostraca > Decapoda > Palaemonidae > Macrobrachium > Macrobrachium rosenbergii. Next base: position 857,468 of record JANJGK010000042.1, read on the forward strand.
TGTTAAAAAAGCAGAAAAGTGATACAATGATCGAGTCAGAGACTTTGCTGGCTGGTCAGATGAACAGAATTCACAAGGTTGATGCTTTCACAGTATATGTTTTCGGAATTAAAACAAAAAACTTCCTTACTGCAATCTACAAAGTATATACATAGATAAACTCTTCTCGTCTGCCCTTTCTCTTCCCCCATCCTCCCTCTACAATTTCAGTAGAACAGGGCAAAAGGAAAAAGGTTGCATTTTGTGCCTGTGCATATTTCATAAAAGGTGCCTAGACGGTTTGTTTTGCATTTCTTCGTTTACCTTAAAGCAACATGCTAATTTTTCCCCTAATAAATAAAATATGTGTATAAATAACGTATTGTAAAAACATGTTATACAATACTCAAGATCAGTATTGAGGAATAACCCAAATTTCATCAAGCCTCCCTTCAGTGGCCCCAAGAGACACCAACCGTTGAAAAATTTAGAATTCGTTCTGGCAACAGCATCGAGTTCTAAGCAATTTGTTCCGCTTTGCGATCACTCCGTATATGATTCTGCAATATTTACACAGCAACCAAAGCTTTTACCGACATGCGTTACAACAAAGTAAACTGTCAATATGGGTCCTGGTCTTTTGATATTTAGAAATAACTCCTTACTCGCTTTCACCTTCGCCCGGGACAACGCTGACGTAGCCAAAATACTTGGAAATTCGAATTTTAGAATCATTTCCAAAAGAGAGGGGAGAGAAATTTCGCCCCAAAAATGAGAGAGATATAATGGTTCCTTTGTAGAAGGGTAGAGCTGATAGAATAGACTAAAGGAATTACTGGGGAATAACATAGCTTAGTGTAAAAGGAAGGTTTATGGTACGATTTTGATGAGTGCGAGACATATGGAAAAAGAATTTATGAAAGCAAGACAATGAAAAAACAATTTGTGAGAGCAAGACATGAAAAAAGAATTTATGAGAGCAAGATATAAAATAGGAATTTATGGGAGCAAGACATATGAAAAAAGAAGTTATGTTGAAATAACAATGTCTATTTAGGAAAAAGGTGTGAGTGAGTTGTTGGTTTATGTGAAACAGTTATGTGCGAAAATTTCAAAGGGAAAAAACTGTACTTGGCACACGCACAACTAGATTTTTCTATACGGAAAGGAATGACTGATGTTGAATGTGAACAAGAGCAAGAAGGTTGAAGCTGTTAAGGTAACAATTTTGTCTAGTATATGAGAAGTAAGAAGCAAAGGAAAGCCTGACAAAAGTAGAGAATTGATAAAGAATAATAAACAACAGCATATACAGATCAAATTGTTTGAGAGTTTGGTCGCATGGAAACTACTGAGGATGCTTTGTTTGTTTTAGAGCGCATGTCAAGAGTTTTGAGCGGAAGGAAAAGACGGACCCACGAGATGTTGGGTAGATGGCGTGGAAACGGTGTTGAAGGGAAAAGAGCAGAATAGCATAGAGCACAGAATTTAGGCCAAAGGTCAATCGCTGGGACCTAAGAGGTCATTCAGCGCTGAAACTGAAATTGACAGTAAAAAGGTCTGAAAGGCGTAAAAGGAGGAAAACCTCGAGGTTGCCCTATGAATCAATTGTTAGGAGAGGGTGGAAAGCAAGTTGGAAGAAAGAGAGTATGGACGGAGGTACAGTAAAAGGAATGAAAGGGGTTGCAGCTAGGGTCCGAAGGGACGCTGCAAAGAACCTTAAGTAAGGCCGACATTGCCCCGCATGAGGTGCAGTGGTGGCACTACTCCCCAACGGAGGTTGAAGGGAAAGGGATTTCAAACCCAGGAAAAGCAAAGTGCTGTCAAGACAGAAGTGAGGTTAGCAATGTGTCATTTTGGCAACACTACAGTTTCTTTTTTTATCTATGAAAAGAATGATATAGAAGTTTTCTACAAGCAAGATTTATTACTGACCTGGCAGATGAAGAACGAATGTCATCGTAACTTATATCCTATTTTAAAAGGAACAGTTCATTGATGAACATTTTTTTCTTTTCATTTAACAGCAAAGGCCACTGGGATGGAGAACCTAATGACCATCCCCAGACCAGGCCCAAAGACAACAAGAAGGGCAATAAAGGAAGAACAGTTCAGCTTACCCATAAAGGAAATGACAAACTTGCCTCCCCAACCAATAAAGAGAAATCAGAAACAAGAAGAGAGCTCCTCAACTTAGAATATGAAAGAAAGGAACAATCACTGTTAAGTGTAATCTGATAATTATCAATATCCACAAAGTAAGTGAGGAAAGATGGCCTGAGGGGTGTTGTGAGACCACTTGAAGGCAGGAGGAATTCTCCCTGAAGCTAAAGAGATCAATGACCGAAATAATACTTATAAAAGAGTGAGACAAAGGCCACATTGCAATGGAGAGGTAAAGGTCGAGGTGAGGTGATATACTGTGTGTGTGTGTGTATATATATATATATATATATATATATATATATATATATATATATATATATATATATATACATATATATTATTGTAATTTTTACAACTACATATGTTTCTGGTTAAAAGGGACCAATAGCTTCCATATAAATACACACACACATGCACATGCACATGCACATGCACACACACACACACACACACACACACACATATATATATATATATATATATATATATATATATATATATATATATATATATATATATATATATATATATATATATACATATATATGTATATATATACACAGTAATATACAGTATATGTAATTGTAATAGCCACAATGCCCTCTTAACTTTGCGCTTTTTGGATATGTTTGTCACTGCAAAGCCTTTGGACCCAAGTGCAAGAAATTTGAAGAAATTATATCCAGTAGTGTACATATGCACACACATATATATATATATATAATATAAACACACCTATACACATTATATATGTGTATATACAAACATACACATATATTTGTCTGATTGGTCGAGTTTCTCCTAAGTCATTTTACTTCAATGAAGCCTTTGGATTTGCTGACTTAGTCGTATCCATCCTTAAAGAGCAACTGTGTTCAGCTGCTGTACAGAGATGAGATTAACAAGGAATCTGGTCCATCCATAGACACGGCTTTTGATATGTGAAGGAACGGATGCAGAGCAGGGAGACAGAGGCAGGCGTGAGAGATCCTAACCTTTCCTAGAATGACGTATCCTGACCTAACCAGACCTTAACTTACGAACCTAGGAACCTAACGTACGGCATCGTGCCCCGATATGGACCGGGGGGGGGGGGGGGGGGCGCTTTCACACGCCCTGGAACCCCCCCCCCCACAAAAAAAAAAACACTGAATGTCTATGTTTCCCCACTCTGCATACTACCCAATGTGTAAAAAGTAAAAAAAAAAAAAAAAAAAAAAATTTTAAACTGTATAATTTGGAACTAAAATACTTTCAAATATTTATATTTACTCATCTAACCAGACAACATCGGAACCTGGCATTGCAGGAGAATTTATTATTTCTTTGTATTGGAAATCTTCCCAGAATTTTTCCGGCCAACCAAATGCAGAATCAACATTTCGACGGGAAGACCTCAATGGCTGTTCACCAGGTAACAGCGCATCACAAATGGGCAGGAAGCAGTTTGTAAATCACTTTTTCCCAAGACGGTAAAGTGAGTCTGCATACCAGATGACCCAGAATTGTCTTCCTTTAACAGAAAGGAAGGAAATGTTTATACAACTCCAAAATCAGACGATTTGCTTAGAATGAAAGGTTACTCTTGATCAAACTGAAGATAAAAATAATATTT
>JANJGK010000042.1:866227-913727 GCA_039081455.1 Macrobrachium rosenbergii
GCCAAGGAGAGTTAGACGTACTGCTGATGAGCACCCTGCGTGGCTGGAAGAAGCGTCTCATGTTGTGGAAGTTTTCTGTCCGGGAGATTCATCCACAGTTCACCTGTTAAGAAATGAGTGTGTCAGTTATGATTAACTGTCTTGCCTTTTCTCAGGAATCACCTCTTCAGGGGAAATGGGTTTTTGAGATGAGAATCTAAAATTAAAGTCAAGTGCTTCATATAATATGATTTCACGCCTTCCTCCCAACCTCCCCTCCTGAAAGGGAGTGTTGAGAGAGAGAGAGAGAGAGAGAGAGAGAGAGAGAGAGAGAGAGAGAGAGAGGCACGGTAATAAAAATTACCCACTAGCTTCCCTGTACAAGTTCCGTTTGGGAAAATGACACCAACAAATATCATATCTCTAAAACTATGTGATGAATAACAGCAGCCATCAGGGAAGCGAGTGAATAAAAATAAATATTGAATTGTACAAAAGCAACATTAAATTTTCTTGAAAATCAGAGGTACTGAACGAGTGACATAATTCAGGGTGATTTGTCTTCTTTTTGTTTTGCAATGAGCCTTTATTTACGGTATATAATCGATTTGGGCAGGATTTTGTATATTAGAGTGATTGGCGGACATATTTTTTTTAAATTTATGACGTTTTAATCCTTTTTGAGGATGATTTTAAAAATGAAATACGTGACTTTTCTAATGATTTTTAATTCATTCTCTCTCGCAAAAATACTTTTCATCCTCAAGTTTATGCACTGAGGTAGTCTCTCTCTCTCTCTCTCTCTCTCTCTCTCTCTCTCTCTCTCTCTCTCTCTCTCTCTCTCTCTCTTCATACTTCTTATAGGAAGGAATATATATTTTGGCACAAGGCTGGGACCTGTGAGGTCATTCAGCGCTGAAAGGAAAATTGATAGACGAAAGATTTTAAAGGAGGAACAGGAGGAAAACTTTGCAGTTGCACTAAGAAACAATTGTTAGGAGAGGGTGGGAAGTTGGATGGAAGAAACAGAATATGAACGGAGGTGCAGTAAAAGGAAAGAAAGGGGTTGCAGTTAGGGGCCGAAGGGACGCTGCAAAGAACCTTAAGTAATGGCTACAGTGTACCACATGAGTTGCGATGACGGCACTACCCCCCTACGGGGTCATACTACTTATAGCTGTACTGAATAACCTGTTTGAAGATTCTTACTGCATGGAGAGAGAGAGAGAGAGAGAGAGAGAGAGAGAGAGAGAGAGAGAGAGAGAGAGAGAGAGAGAGAGAGTTTTCATGTCATGCTATTCATCAATAAATCTACCTCACTACTCTTCAAGGTCAAAGCGATTTTGGTCTGGCCTTATATCGGGTTCACCAAGATTTGCCCCATTAATCATTATAAGTCTTTTACTTACATTTCGCTTCACGAATTCCAACCTTTACTCCGGTTATACTAAAGTTTTATGATTGACCTAAACATTTTTTTTTCTGCCCGTCCAAATTTCATTCACCTTTTGAAGTTATGGCTAGATTTATTTATTTATTTATTTATTTACTTATTCACTTTGTTACTTAATAATTTGTTTATTATTATTATTATTTTATTGGCGAAGACATCCACAGTAGTATAAATATAAATATGTATTAGAAACATATATACAAAAGAGAGCTTTCTAGAACCTGCTCGATTCTCCTTCTCAACCTGACTAAAATATGAAAGCTGTCGTGGAAGTGAAAAGTTAAAAGAAAACCAAAAATGAAAGCGTTTTGTCTACAGAAGAAAACCGGTCGTAATTTGAAAATGGGCAATTTCGTCCTTCAGATAATTCCGTCGTTCTAAGTAGATAAACCAGCTGACTTCCCCGAGCGTCTAAGTGGTAGTTATTATTATTATTATTATTATTATTATTATTGGCCCTAACTCTTCTTGGGGTCGTCAACTGTTAGCAGCGAGAGGCGGCGATATTCCGAGTTGATATTGATGTTTGAACCCATAGTTGAAATTGGCTGCCGAAGGTAAATTCAAACCTAAAGATGGATTTATATTTCAAGCGCTGCCGGATTCCTCAAACCTTAATTGGGATTTCAACTCCGATAGTATCGCCGTCTTCCTAACGAACTTAATTCAGTAGGAATTTGTTAAAGGAAGAAAACGCTGCTGATGATAAATTCGACTTATACTTTTGAGTCTATGAACGACGTAAAAAAATGGATGGAGAGGAAGATATCTTAGGGGAGGAAAAGTCAGTGCAAATTTCTGGGAGTTACCTTCTTCGAAACCTTAAAGTTTACCAGATTATTCCAGCAATTTATTTTACAGAAATACGAAAAACAGAATAAGGTCCATCCATCCACTGTTACTGATATATGTGATAAGAAAAAAAACCAGCATAGATTAATTCTAAATAATGGCTTCAATTTTCCTTTTCTTTTGACAACGACTGTAACTGGCGACTCATTCTTTATCGATACTAGATAAAAACAATTTCATGGACTTGCGGGGGGATTAAGTTATGAAGAGAAAACGTAAAATAAAAAATAAAAAATATATATAGAGAAAAGCTTTACAATAGTCAGATGGGAATTCTCTCGATTGGAAAAAAAAGGGGAGGGGGCGGGATTTGGGAGACAGAGACTACTGGGTTGATGATGACAAGGATTTGCTGCTGTGACGTCACGGCCCTTAGAAAGTGTCAAGGACCTCCATCTGCCTCTGCTGAAGCCAAAGGAAGATTTGGCCAATAATATTGTGAAAAACATTAAGTTACGATAGTGGACTCAAAAAACCTTGATTTAATTACGATTGTGGGCTCAGAAAAACGTTGATTTAGTTACGATAGTGGACTCAGAAAAACGTTGATTTAGTTACGATAGTGGACTCTGAAAAACATTGATTTAGTTACGATAGTGGACTCAGAAAAACGTTGATTTAATTACGATTGTGGACTCAGAAAAACGTTGATTTTGTTACGATAGTGGACTCAGAAAAACGTTGATTTTGTTACGATAGTGGACTCAAAAAAACGTTGATTTTGTTACGATAGTGGACTCAGAAAAACGTTGATTTTGTTACGATAGTGGACTCTGAAAAACGTTGATTTTGTTACGATAGTGGACTCAGAAAAACGTTGATTTAGTTACGATAGTGGACTCAGAAAAACGTTGATTTAGTTACGATAGTGGACTCTGAAAAACGTTGATTTAGTTACGATAGTGGACTCTGAAAAACGTTGATTTAGTTACGATAGTGGACTCTGAAAAACGTTGATTTAGTTACGATAGTGGACTCTGAAAAACGTTGATTTAGTTACGATAGTGGACTCAGAAAAACGTTGATTTAGTTACGATAGTGGACTCAGAAAAACGTTGATTTAGTTACGATAGTGGACTCAGAAAATCATTGATTTAGTTACGATAGTGGCTCAGAAAATCATTGATTTAATTACGATAGTGGACTCAAAAAATCATTGGTTTAGTTACGATAGTGGACTCAGAAAAACACTGATTTAGTTACGATAGTGGACCCAAGTTATGGTTCCTATGAATGAATACGCCATCCAATAAGTAAGGTAGACAAGACACGCCCTCTTCCTAGTCTGCTTTTGTCTTAATCAAGTCACTCATTATATAAAGGTCCCTCTCCTCATAGAAACTATAATAAGTCTTTCCGAATCTCTCCATAATCTCATGTTCCATTAAATTTCTCGTACAACTGCTATAATAATTCTTTTGGACAATCTCTCAATCTTTCTCTCAAAGTATTCATGCAGCTGCTTCATAAAATCTTCTAATTGCACAATTCATTTCCTTGTTTGAACCATCACTGCTTCCACCTATCACTCCTTCTGTTGCCTCTCTTCCTTTCTAAATCCAAACCTCACCGTACAAATTTCCCTACCATCACCGCTTTACACAGTAGTATTCATGATCTATATAAACAGTTAATTTCATAAAGGTCCTCAATTTACATATTTTTATAATCACATTATGCACCCTTCCTCTCCACCAGGAAGTTTAGTAAAAAGTTGGCATTACCCTAATTTCTTCTCTTCATCTGCATCTTTTTAAACTCTATAAAAGAAAATTGGCTCTCGGGTAAAAGGGTAATATATATATGTATATATATACACATGCATATATACATACATATACATATACATCTATACATATATATATTGAATATATATATATATATATATATATATATATATATATATATATATATATATATATATCCATTATATATTTTTATAAATATTCTGCTGTTCGCCCTCTATGCATTTTATTGTAGAAAAGATACGCGAACAAAGACAACAAGGCGTCTTAGTATATGGAGGGTAGGCTGGGTATTTCGAAAAAGTAACGTCTTTAGTAGGTATTCGGGGCCTAACCCACAAAGAGGGTTTTCACCCAGTAACCTCTAGTAAAAGGTGGTCTTAAGAAGTATGCATATCAACTGTGACCTTAAGAATAGGTATGCATATCAACTTTGACCTTAAGAGGTATGCACATCAACTTTCACCTTAAGAACAGGTATGCATATCAACTGTGACCTTAAGAATAGGTATGCATACCAACTGTGACCTTAACAATAGGTATGCATATCAACTGTGCTTTAAGAGGTATGCATATCAACTGTAACCATAAGAAGACTTATGCATATCAACTTTGACCTTAAGAATAGGTATGCATATCAACTATGACCTTAAGAATAGGTATGCATATCAACTGTGACCTTAAGAATAGGCATGCATATCAACTGACCTTAAGAATAGGTATGCATATCAACTGTGACTAAGAGGCATGCATATCAACTGTAACCTTAAGAAGAGGTATGCATATCAACTTTGACCTTAAGAATAGGTATGCATATCAACTAAGACCTTAAGAATAGTTATGCATATCAACTGTGACCTTAAGAATAGGCATGCATATCAACTGACCTTAAGAATAGGTATGCATATCAACTGTGACTAAGGGCTATGCATATCAACTGTGACCTTAAGAATAGGTATGCATATCAACTGTGACCTTAACAGGTATGCATATCAACTGTGACCTTAAGAATAGGTATGCATATCAACTATGACTTTAAGAATAGGTATGCATATCAACTGTGACCTTAAGAATAGCTATGCATATAAACTATGACCGTAAGAATAGCTATGCATATCAACTGTGGCCTTAAGAATAGGTATGCATATCAACTGTGACTTTAAGGGGCATGCATATCAACTGTGACCTTAAGAAGAGGTATGCATATCAACTGTGACCTTAAGAGGTATGTATATCAACTGTGACCTTAAGAATAGGTATGCATATCAACTGTGACCTAAAGAATAGGTATGCATATCAACTGTGCCCTTAAGAATAGGTATGCATATCAACTGTGACTTTAAGAGGCATGCATATCAACTGTGACCTTAAGAAGAGGTATGCATATCAGCTGTGACCTTAAGAATAGGTATGCATATCAACTGTGACCTTAAGAATAGGTATGCATATCAACTGTGACCTTAAGAATAGGTATGCATATCAACGGTGCCTTTAAGAGGTATGCATATCAACTGTAACCGTAGGAAGATGTATGCATATCAACTGTGACCTTAAGAATAGCTATGCATATCAACTTTGACCTTAAGAGGTATGCACATCAACTTTCACCTTAAGAACAGGTATGCATATCAACTGTGACCTTAAGAATAGGTATGCATACCAACTGTGACCTTAACAATAGGTATGCATATCAACTGTGCTTTAAGAGGTATGCATATCAACTGTAACCATAAGAAGACTTATGCATATCAACTTTGACCTTAAGAATAGGTATGCATATCAACTATGACCTTAAGAATAGGTATGCATATCAACTGTGACCTTAAGAATAGGCATGCATATCAACTGACCTTAAGAATAGGTATGCATATCAACTGTGACTAAGAGGCATGCATATCAACTGTAACCTTAAGAAGAGGTATGCATATCAACTTTGACCTTAAGAATAGGTATGCATATCAACTAAGACCTTAAGAATAGTTATGCATATCAACTGTGACCTTAAGAATAGGCATGCATATCAACTGACCTTAAGAATAGGTATGCATATCAACTGTGACTAAGGGCTATGCATATCAACTGTGACCTTAAGAATAGGTATGCATATCAACTGTGACCTTAACAGGTATGCATATCAACTGTGACCTTAAGAATAGGTATGCATATCAACTATGACTTTAAGAATAGGTATGCATATCAACTGTGACCTTAAGAATAGCTATGCATATAAACTATGACCGTAAGAATAGCTATGCATATCAACTGTGGCCTTAAGAATAGGTATGCATATCAACTGTGACTTTAAGGGGCATGCATATTAACTGTGACCTTAAGAAGAGGTATGCATATCAACTGTGACCTTAAGAGGTATGTATATCAACTGTGACCTTAAGAATAGGTATGCATATCAACTGTGACCTAAAGAATAGGTATGCATATCAACTGTGCCCTTAAGAATAGGTATGCATATCAACTGTGACTTTAAGAGGCATGCATATCAACTGTGACCTTAAGAAGAGGTATGCATATCAGCTGTGACCTTAAGAATAGGTATGCATATCAACTGTGACCTTAAGAATAGGTATGCATATCAACTGTGACCTTAAGAATAGGTATGCATATCAACGGTGCCTTTAAGAGGTATGCCTATCAACTATAACCGTAAGAAGATGTATGCATATCAACTGTGACCTTAAGAATAGCTATGCATATCAACTGTGACTTTAAGAATAGGTATGCATATCAACTTTGACCTTAAGAATAGGTATGCATATCAACTGTGACTTTAAGAATAGGTATGCATATCAACTGTGACCTTAAGAATAGGTATGCATATCAACTGTGACTTTAAGAATAGGTATGCATATCAACTGTGACTTTAAGAATAGGTATGCATATCAACTGTGACTTTAAGAATAGGTATGCATATCAACTGTGACCTTAAGAATAGGTATGCATATCAACTGTGACTTTAAGAATAGGTATGCATATCAACTGTGACCTTACGAATAGGTATGCATATCAACTGTGATTTTAAGAATAGGTATGCATATCAACTGTGACTTTAAGAATAGGTATGCATATCAACTGTGACTTTAAGAATAGGTATGCATATCAACTGTGACCTTAAGAACAGGTACGCATATCAACTGTGACACTAAGAATAGGTATGCATATCGACTGTGATCTTAAGAATAGGTATGCATATCAACTGTGACCTTAAGAATAGGTATGCATATCAACTGTGACTTTAAGAGGCATGCATATCAACTGTGACCTTAAGAATAGGTATGCATATCAACTGTGACCTTAAGAATAGGTATGCATATCGACTGTGACTTTAAGAGGTATGCATATCAACTGTGACTTTAAGAGGTATGCATATCAACTGTGACCTTAAGAACAGGTATGCATGTCAACTGTGACTTTAATAAGAGGTATGCATATTAACTGTAACCATAATAAGAGGTATGCATATCAACTGTGACCTTAAGAATAGGTATGCATATCAACTGTGACTTTAAGAGGTATGCATATCAACTGTGACCTTAAGAACAGGTATGCATGTCAACTGTGACTTTAAGAAGAGATATGCATATCAATTGTGACCTTAAAAATAACGATGCATATCAACTGTGACCTTAAGAATAGGCATGAATATCAACTGTGACCTTAAGAATAGCTATGCATATCAACTGTGACTTTAAGAGGCATGCATATCAACTGTGACCTTAAGAAGAGGTATGCATATCAACTCTGACTTTAACATATTTGCATATCAACTGTGACCTTAAGAGTATGTATATCAACTGTAACCTTAAGAATAGGTATGCATATCAACTGTGACCTAAAGAATATGTAAGCATATCAAATGTGCCCTTAAGAAGAGGTATGCATATCAATGGTCACTTAAACAGGTATGCATATCAACTGTAACCATAAAAAGAGGTATGCATATCAACTGTGGCCTTAAGAATAGGGATGCATATCTACTGTGACTTTAAGAGGTATGCATATCAACTGTGACCTTAAGAATAGGTATGCATATCAACTGTGACCTTAAGAATAGGTATGCATATGAACTGTGACTTTAAGAGGCACGCATATCAACTGTGACTTTAAGAATAGGTATGCATATCAACTGTGACCTTAATAGCCCCAAATTGGCCAAACAGTCATTGGTTCCTATTATCTCAACAATGGACAAAAAGATCAATTCCACCAGCATCCGCTGTTCTATGCTAGCCAGTACGAGGCAAAGTCTCTTACGCATCCTCCTTTCTGAGCCAAGACCTTCACATACTCACCCAACATTGCTAGGTACCTAGTGCAAAAATTACGGACTTCTATCCAGCATTACCAGTCCATATGGAAGATATGGTTAGAGAATATTCATACTGAGAGCCCAGTTGAGATTTCTATACAAACACTTTATTTTTCTTATATACCGTTTTGAAGATAAATGCCTTGTGGTTACAACAGTCATGGCATACAAGGCTGCATTAACAGAACCCTTGCTTTATGGATTCGGGATTGACTCCAGTATAGAAGTTGTCACTTCCCTTCTGCAGTCTTTTGCTCTACATAGCCCCACTCCCGAAAGGCTTCCAATTACTGGGTTCCTGAACAAGGTGCTTAGACTTCTATCAACCCCTCAATTCAATGGACCCAATACAACCACAATGCACAGGCTAAAAAAGGTGATCTTCTTGACTGCATTAGCATCAGGAGCTCGTATTAGTGAACTGGGCTCTCTTAGAAGGGGACGATGCATCACACAAATAGCTGACCGTCAATTATTATTGTCCCCTAGTCCATCATTCCTGGCCAAGAATATGGATCCTTTAAAAAAGAAATCCATTCTTATAAGAAAACTCAATTTAGCAAACAAGACATTATGCCCAGTTCAAGCACTTACGGTTTACCTAGAAGTCACAGCAAACACCCCCAGAAGACCCTATTTTCCTACATCCTAGCACAAACTAACCACTCTCCCTACGAAGGCTGAGAATGACTGTAGTGTTTTCTCATTAAAAAGGGAAATCCACACTCTTTCCATAGGTCACATGATGTTAGGAAAGTAAGTGCTGTACGTCTTTGGCCTTCTTCAGAAATGTCTCTCTCGAAGAAGTCTCCAAATGTACAGGGTGGTCATCAGTTAAATTATTGCCACATGCTTAAACAAATTCGACTATACTGTGTATCAGTAGGTGGCATGGTTAGTCTTAACCCCTAGGTGCTGCGGCAGAAAACCAGGGGTCTTATTGGTTATTGGCGGTGCGTATGCTAACAATCGCTGGGAGAGGTGCAACAGTACTACAACTAAACCCAGCATGCTTAGGTAAGCCACTGTAGAACTAAATTCCTAAAACATAAGTTCGTGTATAGTTCCTTATTTCTTGGTATCAAAACCTGAAGAGTATTTGGATTAAAGAATGGGACTTGAAATCTCTGGCTTGACCTTGGACCAGAAATGTTATTTCCTTTGGGGTGTTGGGTTTAAAAAGTGAGAGCTTAAGCCTTTTTCGTCACCTGTCAATTTCTTTGCAAAGCTCCTTGAGGACGAAACAGCGACCATGCTATCAAAAAAACAGGTTTTGACGTAGGAAAAATCTATTTTTGGCAGTCATTGTTGGGTCCTGTAAACACTCCCACCTTCCTGACGAAAAGGCATGGGATTTGGGAAAGGGATCAACCTGCACTGACCAACAGAGAGTAATGGCTCCTTGGTCTTTTAAACAAGAGGGATGATGCGCATGTGCAATAGTCGCTTCTCTTTCTTGCAGGTTCTTTTGACGTTGGAAAAACTGGGTTCAGCCTCGCTGAAGATAAGGGAAAGTGCCCTCTTATCTTTAAGCCCATTATATACTGCATCACGTGTTATAATGTTAATCACACAACACAATACCTGGCCAAAAGACGAACTAGAAGAGAATTCTTTGATATTAGTTTGATCACCATGGAGCTCTGGTAGACCATGGAAGGTAACTCCTTGAGGGCTCAACAGTAACTACCAAAAATAGGTTTTCCCTACGTCAAAACCTGTTTTATCATAAGATGTATAAGTACATACAGTACAGTAGTTAGTCATGAAAATAATATGAAAACAGAATATTGCTCTACGGAAAAAAATCCGCAAATGGGTGAGTTCCCCTCGAATAATTTATAGATAGGTTCCAGAGAAAATTCCGCGAATCGCTGAGTCTGTGAATTGTGAGAATATGAATCTGAGGGATTTACTGTATTATATTAAACAGTGTTAATGTGGGATGAAGTAAATTTACACTTCATTAGTTGGATGTTATAATTAGGTTTGCTCAACACTGCTTCTTAGGTAAACCAACCTGCTAACAGGATGCCAGTAGCTCCAAGTAACAAAGGTGATCCCTGTCTAAAAATATGTTGCCGCATTCTTTCTTTGATTAAGACAGTGATTCATAGCCTAATTTTTTGTTTGCAGGTGACTCAACATCACGATAGGATGGGGTCTTCACAATTCTTAAATTACTAAAAGTACTAACTCCCTCGTAGGCATATGATTATGCTGTAAAAACTGAACGAATCCTTATTACAATGTATCCACAAAAATGCAGATCTACAGAAGAGCATTCTAAGTATGACATCTTTCCAAGGTTCTTTATCAAATTCATTTTCAACATGTAAATTTTTTCAACAGTTCAAGAAAATCTTCCTTTGATCTTGTTGATACCTCAGGACAACAGATCATAATATATCACTTAACATTTGTTTCCCATCAGGAAAATTCTCCTGTCGAGATTTTTTTATTCACAATTATCATCTACACCACAAGTGGAGTTTTTTTATTACAATAATAAGTTACCATTTCATTAAAAGTCTTTCACATTCCTTACAAACATACAGCTGCTCTCCAGTGTGCAATATTGTGTGCTCTTTCTGAGTCCCACTTTGACTAAATGACCTCCATAAATCTCACACCTGTATGGTTTCTCACCTATATGGACTCTCAAGTGACTCTTGAGAATCTCACCACGTGTAAAAGTTCTGCCACACGTGCTACACTTGAAAGGTTTCTCTCCAGGGTGATTTTTCACATGGACCTTAAGATCCCTGATTTTCCTGTACGCTTTTCCACAGACATCGCAAACAAAAGGTTTTTCTCCCATGTGAACTCTCATGTGCTTTTGAAGATCCCCACTCTGATAAAATTTTTCCCACTTTCCTGACAGGTGAACAGTTTATCTCCAGTGTGAGTTCTCAAGTGATGCTTGAAAGTGCACGACTGCCTGAAAGACCTGCCACATTTCCCACAAACAAATGGTCTATGCCCAGTGTGAATTCGCATGTGAACTTTTACATCGCTATTCCGCCTATAAACTTTCCCACATACCTTACAGACAAATGGCTTTTCACTCAAGTGAATATTCATGTGTGTTTGAAGATCCTCACTCTGATAAAAAATTTGCCCACATTCTTTGCACGCAAGCAACTTGTCCTCTGTATGAGTTCTTAAGTGAGGTTCAAGAGTACATGCCAGAGTAAATTGCCTGCCACATATCTCACACGCAAACTGTTTGTCTATGATGTTAACTCCCAAGTCATTTTCATGCTGCGACGGAAATGTCTTACCATGTCCACTAAATGCAACTGGCCTCGCTGTTTGATGAGATTTCAGGTGGTCACTATATGTCTCCCTCAGATGAAGTGACTGTCCACGCTTCTCACAAACATAAGAGCTCAGTCCTGCGTGGACTTTCGTGTGTTGTCTGAAGCTATCTTTATGGTGATACGACTTTCCACAGTATCTCTCTCTCTCTCTCTCTCTCTCTCTCTCTCTCTCTCTCTCTCTCTCTCTCTCTCTCTCTCTCTCTCAATCTAGCTATCCATGTATATAATTTGTAATTTCTTTGTTTTTCAAATAAACTATTTGTCTTCCTCTCTACCTGTCTATTTTAAGCCTCTCTCTCTCTCTCTCTCTCTCTCTCTCTCTCTCTCTCTCTCTCTCTCTCTCTCTCTCTCTCTCTCTCTCTCTCTCTCTCTGATGAACTAGGTATACAATCTAATTGTATGTATGTATCTAAACTGTAATTTCTCTCATGCTCTTTCAAATAAACTATTTGTTTCTCTCTCTCTCTCTCTCTCTCTCTCTCTCTCTCTCTCTCTCTCTCTCTCTCTCTCTCTCTCTCTCTCTCTCTCTCTCTCCTATTTTTTTTATAGAAGGAAGCCAATAAAAAATAGCATAAGTCCCTTAAGAGACAATACAGGAAATGTAGTGAACTCCGACTTGGAAAGAGCAATGTTAGTGAATAAGTTTTTGACTAGCGTTTTCACAACTGAAGACACCACCTCAGTCCCTGAACCAGCTATAAAATACAAAGGGCCAGAACTGCTTGACAAAATAACACTTACAGAAGACATTAAAAACAAAACAGAAAAACTAAATAAGTTCAAATCTCCTGGCTCGGGATTCATCCAAGAGAAATTAAAGAGTTAAAAGAGGAGATAGTTCCCCACCCTATATAAACTCTACAGAAAAACTGCAGAACAACGAAAGGCACCAAAAGGATGGAAATTAGATAATGTTCCCCCGACTTACAAAAAGGTCCAAGAGAAGAAGCAGGAAATTATAGACCAATCTGTCTAAAGTCAGTCCCTTGTAAGATTTTGAGTCCATATGTGCAGATCAAATTTTGGATCACATTGACAGAAACAACCTATTGTCAAACAGTCAACACAGCTTCAGACAAAACAGATCCTGCCTATCAAACCTCTTGAAGTTTTTTCATAACAAGCTTCGTATTTATGACAGTAGTAGAGCAATAGATATACTCAACTTAGATTTCCAAAAGACCTTTTACAAAGTTCCACCCAAGAAACTAATGACAAAAGTTAGAGCTTTAGGAATTGTAGGAGAAATAGCAACTGGATCAAAGACTGGCTAACTAATACTGTAGAAACCAGGGTGCCATAATAAATGGTGAAGAATCAGAATGGGCAGATGAGACAAGTGGAGTTCCTTAGGGTTCTGTCCTTGGGCTGTTCTTGTTTTTGATTTACATTAATGACATAGATGTAGGCTTACCTAGCAAGACAGCCAAATTTGCAGATGACACCAAACTACATATAAATGCAGCAGAACCAGACGCTGTGGAAAGTTTAAGAAATGATCTAAGGAAAATAAGAGAGTGGTCAAAAAGACGGGAAATGCCTTTTAACTTGGTTAAGTCAAAAGTGTTACAAATAGGAACAAACAACCCTCATGCCAACTACATAGTGCTTGGGAATGACAAAAATAGTGTAGAACAAGAAGAGGACCATGCAGTAATTATTATCAAGGACTTAAAATCCACAAAACAGTGCATAAAATCTGAAAAGAAGGCACACAAACTAGTGGGATACATAAAGAGGTAGTTCAGATACAGAAACAAGGAAACAGTGCTGCAGCTCTACACATCAATAGTAAGACCTCAACTTGAATATGCGGTACAGTTTTCGTCACCAACACTAGCTAGGATATAAATGGATTAAAAAGGGTACAAGCAATAAGAGCCACAAACTTAATTGCATTCAACAGGCATATAAGTTACCAAAGACGACTAGTGTCTGAACATGTATGGCTTAGAAACACAATGATTGCGAGGACAAATAATAGAAATATTCAAAATACTGAAAGGCATAAAAATAGTAGACAGTAACCTCTCCACATTAAACAAAAACCACCCAAGAAATAATGGATGGAAACTAGAACTGAGGAGATACAACACAACTCACTGTGGGAACTTCTTTACATACAAGATATGTGACAGTGGAACAAACTGCCACCAGAAGTTGTAAACAGCAACAGTGTGGGAGAGTTTAAAAGAAAGCTACAGACAAAGTCATTAGAACACTGTGAATGAACAGTAAAACCTGCTCTTAGAGATAAGTGAGCACATGATGTCTCCTCAGATGGACTAATAAGTCTTCGAGACATCCAAATCCTTGTAACTCTCTCTCTCTCTCTCTCTCTCTCTCTCTCTCTCTCTCTCTCTCTCTCTCTCTCTCTCTCTCTCCTGAAAACTACATCATCAATCGTTTGAAAGAAAAAAAAAAGCAAGTATTTGTACATTCCCACCTCATGAATACAGATGAACGATATATCTCTCGCCATCAAATGACTTGAAAAGACATTTTAACGATTAAGTATTATTTTCGTATACAGCTATATACAGCCCTTCGTAGGAATGTGATTTCACTTCTTCAGTGTAAATGTATCTTATTCATTTTCTAAATCATCAACCATTTCCAAGCTATTAAGCTTGAGAGATAAATTGGTCGGGTTGAAAGGCGAGTGATGTCTTTTTGATACATGATGAGGTCATGTTGTGACGCATCTCCGTAATGGCACGGGTTCATTTGGGTAAAGGAGAAGGTTTCGTGGGTGGCCTAGGGTATTTGGGTATGCTGCCTAATGTCTTATATTGCAATAAACAAATGAGTAGAAATTCCAAACTGAGTCTTGATAGCTTTTAATATAAGAGGTTAACTGCGCATCAGAGAAGTACTCATATGAATTGCTAAAAGTTTTGCTAAAAGCTAAAAGTTTAGCTAAAAGCTAAAAGTTTAGCTAAAAGCTAAAGTTTAGCTAAAAGCTAAAGGTTTAGCTAAAAGCTAAAAGTTTAGCTAAAAGCTAAAGGTTTAGCTAAAAGCTAAAAGTTTGCTAAAAGCTAAAGGTTTTGCTGAAAGCTAAAAGTTTTGCTAAAAGCTAAAATTTTGCTAAAAGCTAAAAGTTTGCTAAAAGCTATAAGTTTTTTACTGTAATCAGTGTAACACTGATTCAATTCCTTAAAGCTTTTTTTTTAAATATCAGCAATAGGCAAGCCACACGGCCTGACTAACAACTGGTTACCAAATGACGATAATTTGCATAAAATGTGGCCAGAAATCCAAACAGACTACTATCAAAAATTAACAGGAAGAATGGACAGCTTTACAGCTATCGGCCGCGTTCGTAATCGAATGCAATTCTTTAGCACTTTTCTCTGACCAGGAGCTTAAAATTCCTGCTGTCTTGCCACTTTAGGTAGAAAAGTTCTTCATCCAAACAAGGGCTTGTGGAGAGAGTAGATACCAGACAGCAATAAAATATCAACATTTTCATCATCCAGGTAAAAATCCCTTTTCTGACCCACTCCTTGCTACGTAGGGTAGAGTTAATGATGAAGCCACTAATAATACGTTGAGTACTCAGCCTAAAAACCTTTTGATATTACACAATCTACTGTTCCTTTCTAAAATGCCTAATTATCTTCAGTAATGAGTAACATCTATAATCCTAGATAAATAACAACATATTCCTGACAATTTTTTTTTATAATTTATGCCTGTAATCTTAGGCTAGGTCTAGTTTTTCAGCACAGGAGCTTCTTGGAGGCGAAATCTGCAACAAGACACCTTCTGCGTCGGTGCACCATTTTGTCAGGTGTTCATCTTGTGCTCTTCTTTGAACAAGAATGTTTGTCAGAATAGGAACAACTTGATATAACAATGCACTTTCACCTGTAGACATATTCTATACCTACTTTCGTTTTGCAACAAATGAGAAAAGCCACATAAAATAGGCCTATGATTAGTTCATTCAGTCACTACTTTTGCATGAATGAGTTTTTAAAATACGTCCCCATAACGAAGGTGTCAATTACTCTTGAATAACAGATTATATTTCCATTTATCATGATTAAATTATTCCCCGGTGGATCTCTTGAACCAAGTAACCATTTCACATTCACTGATTCATAATTAAATTATAACTATAATTACATATTTTCTGTACCAGGGACTGTTTTGAATCTTACAGACCTCTTAATTGTTGTACAGGACATTGACTACCAAGCGTTTATAAACACTTACTCCGAAGGATTATTTTACGACTGACTTAGTACCCAAGTTCCCTTGCGACCAATTTTCGACAGAAGACTTGAATGAGGCAGAAGGAAAATGTTTAAAAATAAACTTAGGTGGTGGGAGCCTTTGTTTTATAAATGTTATTACTATTATTATTAATATTTACTAAAAAGTAATGGTATAGATTATTTTTTACTACACATTATCTATCATTATGCTTGATACATAATGAACGTATTTACATATACATAGCACAAATTTCAGCAAACTAACATTTACACACACAAATATATATATATATATATATATATATATATATATATATATATATATATATATATATATATATATATATATATATATTATATATATATATATATATATATATTATATATATATATATATATATATATATATTATATATATATATATATATATATATATATATATATATATATATATATATATATATATATATATATAATGTGCATGTGCGTATTTATATATATAATCTACACGCCTATATATTGTGTATATATATATATATATATATATATATATATATATATATATATATATATATATATATATATATATATATATATATAATGTATATATATATATATATATATATATATATATATATATATATATATATATATATATATATATATATATATATATATATATATATATATATGTATAATGTGTATATAATATATAAGAGATATATATATATATATATATATATATATATATATATATATATATATATATGTATATGTATAATGTGTATATAATATATAATATATATATATATATATATATATATATATATATATATATATATATATATATAGAAAAAAAATTGAGGACATTAACAGAAAATATTATGAAAAAAGTGTAGGCAGTCCATTTTTCATAGATGATTCCAAGCTAATGGTTTTCACCAGCCGCAGGTGTTTGAAACTATTCAAGAAACACGTCACACCACATCCACAGAGACTTGCATGTGTGCGCCCAGGACCTTTATAAACCGGGGCAGAGGCACTACCACCTCAGAGGCGGTGGCTCCTCTATCCTCACCTATTACTTCGCCTGTCATTCCACTTTTGACTCAGTCGTGAACTTCGTAGAGTGAATCCTCACTTTAAAGTCGACTGAGGCAGGATGGAATCTTTCCCGTTGACTTTAGGTCTAGTCCTCTTGGTAAGTTTGGGCAAATTTTGTTTTTTCTCAAAAATGTTTAGCTACCACAAGTCCACCCTATTCTAGGAATAGATTTCCATGGATGAGGGATAGGCCTACATATTTTCCATGAATCTGTCATTTCATTTATATGTGAAATAGGTTTGCATTGGTTCCCGAGATAAAAGTAGGCTTAGCAATTGAATATCTGATTGATATGCATTCTAGGCTTATAGCTTATGTAAGTGTGATACCATCATCATTAAATCGTCAATGTTAACACTACTTACAACGAAAGACGACTGATTAATAAAAACTAAAGAAATCAAATAAATGAATATGTACTTACATACACATAAGCTAGAAGACAGGTCTAAAGAATTCTAAGTAAAGGGATCACGCTGGTTATAAAAAAGCAAGAAAGCCTCTCTTAAAGTAAATGAACTAAAATGAACTAGACATATCAACTCTTTTGAGATATTTTTCTGCCTATCTGATGGCCAGTAACCTAAGAAATTTAATTACTGTATATTTTTGAGATGGTTTTCTTTATCTTGTTCCATTTGCACGAGCCATTTTCACCTTTGAAATGGGAAAATGGGATATTATTCCCTATGGTCAAAGGGGCATGGGTCTAGCAACCAAATCCATTGTATAAATGTTCACGATGAAGCAGTCATATATACTTCACATCACATTATTTAGCATCAATACAACACCTTGTGAACTATACAAACAAGTAATTTTCTTGTAATATAAAAAAAAAACTTCCAAGATGGAAATTGATATAATTGCACACTGAACACCTCCCTCTGCAATGAGCTATAGGGACGCCTTCTGTTAAGCCATTTTCATGTACCTAATATAACATAACAGAAACCTTTCTACGGGGGATGTTAACATAATTTCACATTTCATCCTCAGAGTTTCTATTTGGCGAACGCTGTCCCCACTTCGAACGAAGAGTAAGTCGGTCTTTTCATATTTTTCCGTTTGCTATTTGTTCTTTTAAACACTCGTGAGATGATGTGAAAGTTTTTTGAAAAGATTGAAAACCTTTGAGTCAACTTTCACCTTTTTTTTATCGACAGGGATTCAACTTTAAACTATTTACTTTAATACATCACAATTTAAATGTGACTCTTGACAACGAAGAAACAGGGAACCAACAACAGTCGCAATAATAATAATAATAATAATAATAATAATAATAATAATAATAATAATAATAATAATAATAGAAACACTAAGGAATAGAAACTTCTTTAATAAGCCACATATTTCCGTTTAAGCTTTCCAGTGTCAGCAAACATTCCACCGCTTGCGATATAGCCAATGCAAAGTTTTTTTTTTTGTCTCTTCCTTAGCATTGCAAAGCTCTCTCATATGTTCCTTGTTAATTTTTAAGTATAAAATCATATACAGTATACAGTAAACCCCCGGGGTTTGCGGGGGATGCGTACCGTACCCCCTGCGAATAGCTAAAATCCCGTGAATACTTAAAACTCCTCGAAAAACACTTTAGAACTGCCTATTTTGATAGTTTCAACAGAAAAAAAACATAAAAACGCTTACACCTGAGTATTTTAATAGTTTAGTCACAAAAAAGTGCATTTAGTCACGAAAATTATATGAAAATACAGTAATTAGTGAATATATCTCAGTGAAAAATACCGCAAATGGGCTAATTTTCCACGAATAATGGGTATATACGTTCCACAGAAAAATCCGCGAATAGTGAGACTGCGAGCATAGGGTGTTTATTGTATAAATTTTTTTGGATTCATGTGTCAGTGATATATATAAGACTACAGTATATTTTTATTCAAGCATATATCAGGGATATAGACATTCTAAATAGCCATATGTTGATGCACGTAGGCTTATGTCTAATTGTCTCATAGTCACATCAGCATATTTATCTTTTTCTTGTACCCTCCTTTTCTCTTCAGGAAGTTCTTCAAATGGGGGGCAAAAAATAATGTGAGCGGTCAACCCAAATGGAATTCGGTTCCCAAAAACTCCAAAACTGATAGACAAGGTAACGTCCAGTCTAACTGTCTTTTGGGAAATCAAAAGTCTTCCCTTTAAAAGTGGTATAGTTTGCCTAGTGCAGTTGTTGAATCTCCTGATCTCCAAATATTTGGACGAGGAGCAAATTCAGTCCTGCTCTCTGCCGCTGGTGTCTCATGAATGAATGAAAGAGGCGATTCAGATTTTTTCAAAATCAAAACAACTTAGTTTTCGAGGCTCTCAAATTGTTTTAAGATTTTATGGGGATTTTAATAATCTGATAACCAATGTGCTAGGCCAATGCCTTGCTTGCTTCATATTTAACTTTCATCACTTTTGCTGGGAACTCATCAAACCAGAAGCAATAGGCTTATTATGTCCTTTATAACTCCTCTGCTATTCTTTCTCATATCTGCCTCATTCCATTTTATTTCCTAACAGCAAAACCATGAGAGGATTTTATTATCTTTCTAGAGAGAGTTCTCCAAAGGCAGAATTTTATCTAGACACTCAAGTGACTAATTTTTGCTATTTTTCTCTCCCAACATAAGTATTCCCCCTTCCGTGTGGCACTTACACCATGCCTTTGGGCCAGATATTCAATATCGTCTTGAGGCCCACACCTTGCACATGGATCTTTCAGGTAAGTGGCAGTGAGAAAACTCTGATGTTTTGTGCATTTTTTTGTCACCTATGAAGACATTTCTTGCCCTCTGTTGTTTCTGGGGCTATTTCCTGCGTTAAAAACATGATTTAGGCGGTTCCATCATAATTTTGTCCCTTTTTTGACCTACTTCGACCTTTTCAGGGACCTACTCCTGGCTTATCTATCTCATTAACCTGCAGTAGAGCTGCCAAGAGGTTCTGTCTGTATCCTTCCACCAAATTCACAAAAAGAGGACTCTACGAAAAGTAAGATACAATTTTGTAAACAAGTTATATACCTTTCATACCAGTCCATTGGTTTGTATAACTTTCATGACAATTATAGGTTAACATAAAGCTTAGGATTAAGTAAAAGAAGTTGCAGTTCAACCTATGAGTCCTAGTAGAATAATCTTAGTACAGTAGGCTTATCTGCCTACAATTTTAAATCACACAGGGTTTTGAAATTTTCTTTGATGTCACTGAAAAATGATTGCAAAGATAAGAGATAGTTTGAACTTTATGATGGGAATTTTAAGCTGTTTACATGAGACACATTACAGGAAAAGAGTTAGCGAGGAAAAAAGAAAGAAAATACAAGGATTAGTGATAAACACGGTAAGAATGTGTTTTTCCTTCTTTTTGCTTTTCCCTAAAAGGGAAAATTTGAAACAATCTTTGTATAATAGATGTTCGAAAGTGAAGTGGAGGATGAAACTGAATATAATGCTAAATAAATATGTATATAGTTCAGCAATTGTGCTACTGTTGAGTTCTTTGCAGAATCAGTTTGAAGACAAAGAAAATTTTTGAACATTAGACTGATCTAGTGTTACGATGACATGGAGAAACTCATGCTAATTATATATATATATATATATATATATATATATATATATATATATATATATATATATATATATATATATATATATATATATATATGTTTATATATATATATATATATATATATATATATATATATATATATATATATATGTATATATATATATATATATATATATATATATATAATATATATATATATATATATATATGTATATATATATATATATATATATATATATATATATATATATATATATATGTATATATGTATATATATATGTATATATATATATATATATATATATATATATATATATATATATATATATATATATATATATATATATATATATATGTATGTATATATATATGTATATATATATATATATATATATATATATATATATATATATATATATATATATATATATATATATATATATATATATATATTTTATGAATGTATGTAGGCTATTTGGCTACGGATAAGTAATCTAATGGCTCAAGACACTTTTCCCACACCTTTTATCAAAGATCTGGAAATTCTACCGATCAAGGGTTACAAAAACTGTCATAATCTCTAATTATTTGATCCTCTTCCACAGATACTGCAAATCAACAGATTCTTTTACCCAAAAGAGCGAAAACAACGTGTTGGAAGTCTCCCTCAAATCGACAAGAGGGCGCCCGTGCCATTACGCCTGCACAGTAACGGCCTTAGGTAAAGATGACACTTACCTTTAAATAAACTTTAATGTGTCTAATTGTATTTTTTCATCATTTAAGTCACTTAAATTATTTTTAAGGTAATGGTTAGGAGTATTTTCATTTATTTTGATTTATGAGCATGAATCATGGAACAGTACAGTGACTTCAGATAATAAATTCTTAGCATTTGAAAATACAACTCTCAGAAGAATATTATGAATTAATTGGTGGGATAAGATATCAAATAACAGACTTAGAGAAGTAACTGGGGGTGCAACTGGTCGATGAGTATGTTAGGTCCTTAGGCTGGAAGTGGCTAGGCCTTATGTATAGAAGACAGGGAATAGTATGAGATATACGGGGGTGGGTTGCCCTTGGTAGAAGAGGTAGAGGTAGGCCAAAGGAGACATGGTTGAGGACACTGAGGCAGGAAGCAGGAGATGAGTGTTGGGGGGATCTGGAGGAGTTAGCCCAGGACAGAATGTGGTGGCGTGAGTTCACTGAGGCGGTTATGAATCCCCGTGGGTGCCACAGGAAATTTTTGATTGATTGCTTGATTACATTTTTTCTTTCCATTGAAACAGGACCGCCACCTACAACTACATCAACTTCAACAACCACGCCGACAACAACATCGACAGCAACAACAACTACACCAACAACCACGTCGACAACTACAGATACGTCAACTTCAACAACCACGCCGACAACAACAACAACAACAACTACACCAACAACCACATCGACAACTACGTCAACTTCGACAAGTACATCGACCTCAACGACGACAACAACTACACCGCCTTTCCTTTGCCGTAAGTAAACAGTATTTTACAGTCATTTCCCCAGTCTTCTTCTTCTTCTCCTTCTTCTTCTTCTTCTTCTTCTTCTTCTTCTTCTTCTTCTTCTTCTTCTTCTTCTTCTTCTTCTTCTTCTCTCGGAAATTACTGCAGGAATGCTGGTCATTTCACGACGAACCTGTTCTCTCGGGGATAAGAGACTCTCTCTCTCTCTCTCTCTCTCTCTCTCTCTCTCTCTCTCTCTCTCTCTCTCTCTCTCTCTCTCTCTCAGCTTATTTCGTTGAAAATCCTTTGCTTTCCACCACATCTTTTGAGGTATCATTACAAACAGGGCAAGGACAAAATATCATCTCCACAATTTCCCCAACCATTTTTCTCTCACTTTTCTTAGCGGTTTCTTCAAGCAGAGGCTCTTGGTGCATGCACGCACAGACAGACACAAACACACACACACAAGGTCCAAGACAGCCTTTGGTATAGCCCTCTAAATTGGAGCAGAACTACACATTAAGTCCAAAGTCTGTCTTTCCTCGTCAAGTCTCATTTAGTCAAAGGCTTAATATAGGGAGAAGATAAGAGTTTTTCATTTTTTTTAGATTAAACCAAATTGAATTGCTCTCCGTATGTGCGTGCATTGGAAAGAGTACTTGAAAATCTTTTAAGTTTTTCAAGCACGATTAGAGCTATAATTGTCAGTTTTTATCTACATTCTTAAGCATTCTTAATCTAATCTGGTTACATTTTCCTTATGTCAGCAAATACAAATTTTAGGGTTTTGTTGATGTTTTTTAGGTGTAAACATGACTACTGTAGATTTCAATCCTTTTCATCATGCTTCAATTCAGTGATATGGAAGGAGGGAAAAATTCCCTTCCTTAGTACAAGTTCTCAAAAGAGTCTCACAAGTCCCTACGACTTCAAGATTTTCCGCCCCTCTTAGCCTGACTATTAAAAGTGATCGTCACTGTCTATAACTTCATCTCCATAACTGCCAATAAAAGGTTTCCTGCAAAGGTTATATATTCTTTAGTGATATTAAATAAACAACCCTCTTATGTAGGATGCGGCCGGCGAAATCCTATAATTAGGATAGTTGGAGGACAGACAACGACAGTTAACGAATATCCTTGGCAAGTTGGACTGACAACACCTACAGGAACTAAACCATACTGTGGTGGATCTATCGTCTCAAACCAGTGGATCGTAACAGCAGCTCACTGTGTCACTGGGTAAGAGGAAGTCTACCTTCCTTTTTTTTAATCAATGCTTTCTCACCTGAATCAGTCATCATCCATTCCACATATATGAACCCCCATTCCAGTATTTGGGATTTCATTTCATTCTGGCCTTGTAACGAACACAACTTGCATTTGGATCTTAAATTGAGTAACATGTTCTGAATAAGATATGCACTTTTTAATCTTTAACCTTTGTTCCTTTCTTAGGTAAGTTCTCTATGGTTTAAGAGCTCATTATTAGTATTCTGAACAAGCCAACCATTGTTTAAAACCTTATCTCTTGAATTTATGCATCTCAAACAGTCAAATAAAAAAAACCGTTCAGTGTTTCAGATCTAACCTCCTGCTCCAATACTGAACATCCCATCAAAAGTCCAACTGACCTTCTAAGAAAAATATTAAAACAATTTCCCCATTAAACAAAAATTTAACCTAGACAATACAATTCCTTATTAAAGAAAAAGTGAACCTCAAGATGAGACTTCATCTTCTTCCGTACACAAAAGCCTGTTGTCAATCCTAATAATAGTCCTATTAATTTTTCAGATCTATTGCATCAAGTGTCAATGTTGTAGTTGGAGAGCAGAACTGGGCCACAACATCTGAAACTACTGTAACACAAAGAATCCTAGCATCTCAAGTATGTAGTTATACCACTGCTTATTGGGACATAAAACTGATAATAAAAAATTTTTTTAGAAATAAATAAGACAATCATTCAACTGCAGCTTCATAAGACAGGCCAATCAATTACAAAGAATTCTCTTACAGTTGGTTTTGGCCAGAATAGTGCTTGTTGGCACAGTGATAGAACATAAAGGACTCAGGACAGGCGGGCGCTGTCCCTTGTCCTACAATGACTGCCTCGGCTTTCACTACGTCTCCCCTGCACAGATGTGACAACGACATAAGTCGGCAGCCATTTTCATTACATACCATGTCTGTGCAAGATAAATGTTCACTCCAGTCCAATGCATTTACATCAGGGAATGTAGCTAGGTTTGAGGACTCGCACCGGCTACCAAAAATAGGGTTTTCCTTCATCAAAACCTGATTTTTGATAGTGTAGCTGCTGTCGTTCTCAAAGGAGCTTATAAAAGAAATTGACAGGTGACAAAATGGCTTAGCTCCTGAAAAAATAAATCCCAACAACCCAGATTAATTTTTGCTCCAAGATATAGCACAGGTTATTAACCATTTTCTTTACTCCAGATACTAATAGGGTTTGGCAATAAAGAAACAACACACAAACCAATAGTATATATGTGATTCTTTGTGGTTCAAAGGTGACTTACCTAATTATGTCGGGTCTGGCTTAGGGATTAGTGAGCCTTCCCCAGCAATATCTCAGCATTACCACCATTCTCAAGGCAACAGTGTTTCAGGAATTTTTTGTTCAAGGTAAAGTCACAGGTTATCAAACGTTTTCTTTATTCCGGATACCGATTAGGGTCTAGCAATACAGAACCAGAGACACACGAACCTATAAATGTATTATCCACTGTGGTTCTACAGTGACTTACCTAATTGTTAGGTATGGCTGCAGGATTATTTTGCCTTCACTGGTTCAGGAAAAGTGCCTCTAATAACCACTCCATACACTCAAAGAATTCTTCAAAGGAACCATTTATGAAGAAAGTTAATGATGTACTCACCTTTTGGATGCCATGCAACTTAGGAAAGGAATAATTCTCAGCTCATGTAGAGAGAGTTATTTGTTTGTGCTAAAGTGTACTAAAAATAGGACCATCTGGGTTGTTCGCTGTGACATCTAGGTAAACCTTAAGTGCTTAACCAGGCATGATATTTTATATGAAATACTGAGTTCCTTCATCAGAAAAGGGATTTTCCCTTTAAAAGTCCACATTCTTGGCCAGGAATGGTAGTACAGGACACAACAGTAAATGACAACTAGGTGTATGAGTTGTGAAATGCTGCCCTTGTCTAAGAGAGCCCAGTATGCTGATCTGAGCTCCTGATGCCAAAGCAGTCAAGATGACTGCCATTTGCAGCATATGAGTTACAGCTGTATTGGGCCCATGAACTGAGGGGATGACAGGAGTCTAAGAACCTTATTCAGGGACCAGGTAATGGGGAACTTTGTAGGAGCTAACCTTTGCAGTGTAAAAGACTGAAGAACAGAATTAACAATTTCAATATTAGAATCAATTCCAAAGCCATAAGCAAGGGTTCTGCCAATGCTGCCTTGTATGCCATGATTGTTGAAATAGCAAGGTGCTTGACTTCAAAAGATAAAAATTGTAAACCTGTTTTAACAGAATTCAACTGGGCTCCCAGTGTTAAGGTAATCTAACCACTTTTTCCATACAGACTGGTCTGTTGGACAGATTAAGTCCTTAGTTTTTGCACTGGTACCTAGCAATTTTAGGCAAATGATCTTCACGGCTGACTAGATTTAAAATTCCACATGAAGGTCACAGCTCAGAAAGGAGGATGCATAGGCGACTTCCCCTCCTCCTGTCTGGGATAGAACATGGAAAGCATTGGAATCTGTTCCCTTGCCTGTTGTTGAGGAAATAAGGAACCAATGACTGTTTGACTCATTCAGGGCTACTAGGCCAGCAGTTCTGCTGAAAGCAAAAAGATTGTTCAAAGCTTTCAAAATCTGGGACAGTGAGGGGAAAAAGGTATATCATCTTCCATCTGTTCCAGTCTTGTAGGAATACATCTCTTGCTTTTGCCTGAATGTCCAGGTTCAGAGACACATACATTGGAAGTTGACAGTTCTTGTATGTGGCAAACTGGTTCACTTCCGGATTATGGAAGCATGTTGGCATTTACTGACTGAGAGAAGCTCAGCATGAGCCTAACCTCTTAATATAAGACTGCAGCCATATTGTCTAGGATCAACAAAATGTGGGTGCCTTTTGGAGGTTTCAATTTTTTGAGATGGAAAGACAGCCAATAGCCCAGGGTAGGTGACCATCTTCCTCTCAATGGCTTTCCCAACCTGTCAAGGAGGCATCCGTATGTATTATCCCTCGTAGGAACGGTGGTGTCAGGTCGACCTGTTTGCAAGAGATCCCCTCTAGGTCCATGGACAGAGTATCTTCCCATTTTCAGATGAAGGTGATCTCAAAGCCTTTTCCTGGCATGTGAGAGCCAGACTGTTTAAATCCTGCAGCCACACTCTCAGGATTAAATCTATCATCAACCCAGACGGTAAAAGACCCAGACTTCGTTCCAATTGTTGTCTGGAAAAGCTGGGCTGTGTAAGGAATCTTCTCAGATCCTTCCTTATTCTGATTTGAGTGCTGTTGGAAAGAGATAGCTGGCTGCAAAGAGTAGCCAAAGAAAGTCCCAGCCTAAGAAAAAGTCTGCTAGATGTGAGATTGGACTTGTTCCTTTGAGGACTCACAGCGGCTACCAAAGACAGGTTTTTCCTACGTCAAAACTTGTTTTTGTATGTTTTTATGAAACAAATGTAAATGGAAATACACTAGGCCAAATAACTTCCATATAACCTTTCTGGTGTGAAAGCATAGCTGCATTTAATGACATGTATCTCAGAAATGTCCAAATAATGTGCCCTGTGACAGTATAGTAGTTCTGGCCTATCTATATCCTTACAGATCGTCGTCCATCCAAGTTACAGCAGTAGCACTATGGACAATGACATCGCACTGATCAAACTTGCGACTCCAATTACTTTCCAACCTGACAACAAGATCGCTCCTGTATGTCTCCCAGATGCAGGCAATTTATACGAAAATGTGAATGCTGTAGTTACTGGATGGGGAACAACTACCTCAGGTATGATTCTTCAAATTTCTTCTCAACTATCTCCTCTTATAAATACTGTACTGTACTTCCAAACTCCTCTGCTGGTCTTTGCAATTTCTTTCCACCACCCCCAATAACTAATGTACATCCTGTTTACCTAATTCCTTTTATGATGCTATTGTCATTAGAAACCTTCCTTTCCATAGTATACTATTACTGTCTTTACTGATAAACATTGTACATTTTCATAGTCTTTGTTTGAAACAGCATAAAGAAATTGTGAAAAAATCTTTGTCTTTCATCATCCAAAGTGCATCTTCTCTTCCGCACAATCAACACTGGAATATCGTTATTTTTATTATTATCATATTTAAGGGTAAAATAAGACCCCTCTTCTAATGTCAATTATAGAACATTACTAAAAATATCATGTAAGATCCTTAAATCTAATGTAAATTATAGAACGTTACTAAAAATATCATGTAAGATCCTTAAACCTTGATGAGAACTACTGTTCTCATCGCTTAACGATTTACAGTAGCTTCAGGAATTTAACTTGATTTAACAGTATACCCAGAGGAGAGTGCCTTGATAACCTAGGTTAAGACATGATCGACATTAGGTGTCAAGACTTTCTGGGTAAAAGCTCACCTCAGATTATGGGGATGATAAGGAATCATTGTTTCTTGAATCATTTCCTTCTGGTATTTCTTGGTTTTGGAATATTTTTCTTTTTTGATTTTACCTTCAAGTATGACAGTAATTTATAGCTTCATACCACTGCAGGTGGTATCCAACCTAATGAACTACAAGAGGTGACGGTGCCAACACTGACTAACACTCAATGCCGCCTGTCATATGGAACTGCTTCCATCACAGCAAACATGATTTGTGCTGGACCGCTTGCTGGAGGAAAAGATTCCTGTCAGGTAGGGGGTTGTCAACGATAAGCCTTACATTTTAAAATTAACGTAGACTCGGTATGTAAACATTTTTAGTTACACGGAAGAAATGCTTAAAGACTTCTACAGATGAAGATTTGCAACACCCCATGAAAAGTTCCGGCCAAAAAAACAATTTTCCACACTTTCCTGCGACTTTAACGATGCCAAACATTACTTTCCATTCTCAGGGTGACTCAGGTGGACCACTAGTGGCTCCAGGCAGCGCAACTCAAACATTCAATGTTCTGATTGGAATTGTCTCCTGGGGTAATGGTTGTGCCCTTCCTAATTATCCTGGGGTCTATACCCGAGTGACAAGTAAGTAAATCATGCAAGAATTTTGCTTGATTGGTTTACATCAGACTGCCATCACATCAATCTGAATTATTGTTGAGAGGAAATTAAATGAGTAACAACATTTTCAAAGCAATCTCTTGCCAAAGGACAGAGAGAATTGTGGCAGTTTCCAATGTAAAGGTTGACTATTAAATATAATTGAAATGTTGTTTCTAGACCAAACAGATAAGCAATTAAGAGCGAGAGAAAAATTTGAGACTAAATTCTCGGTTAAGAAAAATCACTGGAAATATATTAGCAAATGAACATGCAATTACAATGAAAGAAAGTATTTCAAGGTCTTTTAAAAGAGATGAAAGTTCCAAACCGAACCGACTTTCAACAGCTAAATTAATGTATGATTTCAATATCACACAGAAAACATCAGCAAGTTAGAAAAACATAAATTCTTCGCTTATGAATAAAAATCTCAATGTTCATTGTCAAATAGTCATTGCAAGTGAAAAGAACGTTTTGAGACGAGAGTGATCCATATTGTCAAGGAGCAACTTTCAAAACTAATTATCATAAAAGTAAGGCGAAGGGCACTGTCACCGTCATAATGATCATAGGGATGTTTTGGAAATGGTGTATTAAATTGATTTTTCATTTTTTTTCAGACTATCTCCCTTGGATAAATTCATACATAGCAAGTTCTGTAAGTTGTCCAAGGCCGTGAGAACTGTCAACGTACTGGGTGGACCACTGAAGAACTACATGAAATTATCTGAGCACGACTGGATATGAAAGATTAAAATCATTGATCATGGAATTATAGATGTGTGCTTTAGACTTTGCTCTGATATAAGAAATAATAAATCTGGTTTGAGTATTTACTCCAAATCATTGTATGGTAAATTAAATACACCACTTCAGCATTCAGATAAATCTTTCATTTATTTTCCTTCCTTCTGTATGAAAATTCACTTGACTTCAGCTTGGTTACATTGTAGATAACATTAACCTTGAATGGCTAATAGTAAGTGAACTTTCAACTTACATCTTGAGTACAAGTTTTGTATATAGGATAGGATAAAGTAATATCCTATGTTCATCTATAAAATAAAAAGGTCTGATGATCAATTAATTTAAGAATATCTGGGGATTTAAACTGCCTCTAAATTATCATGGAATGCTGTAAGCCCTTGGACTGACTTTGTCTAAAAAAAAATATCTTTTTATTTTTGTATAAATTCTTTGTTATATATTGACAGTATAGAGTTTATATCAGCAACATTTGCTGTGTTTGAAATATCGTTCTAGGCCTAAGACTGATTCATTATGTTTTTATCAAGCAAAATAAACCAATTTTCATTATTTTGGCAAGTGACACTAATCTCGCTTCATTCCGGCAATTCCTTCCACTGGAAAGAAGGTTGGAATTACCTTCATTCCTGCCCTCTCTCTCTTCAATCATTACCCAGTTAAGAGACAAAAAAGGAAATTACAGAAATTTCCACAATATTTTCTTTCTTCCTTTTTTTCACCCTCCCCAAATTTCCTTGTGTCTTGAATTTTATTTCTTGGATCACATAAGCTGTACTAGATTCAGAGAGACTCGGAAAACCACAGGTAGAGAAGATGGCAGTTAGTCTCACCTTGGACTACTCACCCTGTTATTCTACTGAAGGGGTGATCTTGATCTACCCAACCTTTCATTCCAGACTGTGGACACTGGAGACTGCCTTTAATTGGGGTCTTACCTCCCCATGCAGCTAAAGCTGATGGCATTACTGAAGAACCATTCAATCGGGGTCCACAATATCTTGTAGGTGACTCAGAATCTGTAAATCAACTTTTTTTCTTTTTGTATACGTAATGACACTGCATTGTTACTGTTGCAGTTTCCTCACAATTATGCATACTTGCATCTTCAGTTACCTAGCTACTTGGAAATCATCCTAAATTATTTTCATGCAAGTATGAATTTAGTTGCCTAGGACTTTTGTGGCATCTTCATCATCCAAGTATATTAATATACCAACAATACAAGAATAGTCAATGCCAGGGGTTGGTTGCCTAATCAGAAGAGGCTTTTCATAGAAGCTGCAGAAGTCACTGCCAACCAAGGCACGCAGACTATATTGAGGCTTATCTGTCAAGAGGAGAGTCTTTGGCATTTGATGTAACAGGAAGGACACTGATCCGCTCCTTGCCACTTTCTGGCTTGCCATGGACTTCCTACTTTTCTCTTTGCTGTTCAAGGAAGCTGTCTGTGTCAGCAATTAAAGGTTATAGAGCAGCACAGACTTAGGTGCTTCAAGTGAATTATGTCACATGTAATATATGTTTTGAAAGAGGTTCTTTCAAGGATCCTTATATCTAATCACCAAGACTTGTAACTAGAAAAGGAACATGGATGCAAATGCCATAATCAATATTCTTTCCTGAATAAGATCAACAGTTATATTAATTTCTATCTAAAAGCCTTGACACATAAACCATACAGTGCATGTATTCTATTGGTTACTTGTGGCTACAGGCCAACCTATAATGATTCTTCAAAAGGAGGGGTTCTTTTAATCATCTCCATAGCAATGCATCATGCTCACATAGAACAGAATTCTGAGGTATTCACTTCTGCACTAAGCTAATAGAGTAAGTGAAGCATTAGTTGCATTAGCTAGCCCAAAACTGCACAACCCACCACCTTACAAACTATGTCTCAGTCCATTTCATGATCCCTTGTTAGTCCAGAGCCTCTGGACTGCCTGTTATTTCACTCCAGATATTTGCAGGCTTCTGAGGCCACAGAATATTTGACAGTTTTTGGGGACTACCAAGAGACCTCCAAGCTAAAGAGTAATGGGTTTGTAATAAAACAATTATGATTTTTGAAAGCAAATCTTTTTTTTTTTTACCTAAGTACAACCTATCACTACTAAAAGTAACTACCTCCCAATCCCTCCTCTCTAGCAGTTGGGCCAGACAACACAAGGAATGAATTTCACTACAGCTGAAGGTGTTTTGGAACCCAGATGCACAGACAGCCTGATGGGAGGTTTTTTTTCTGGTGGCTTTCATGAAGTAATGAGTTAAAAAAAACAGTTTTGTCTCAAACACATTCTATATTTATAGGAAGTCTGTCCTCTATATACAACAAACAAACCTGTCTAATGGAAGTCACAAGCTCTCAATCTGTCAGTTGGGAGTCAGAATTTTTTTTACTGAAGGTTGTTATTCAGGCTTATCAAGAGGTCTAATGTCATGCAGAAGTTCACCATCTGCCAGACAAAATTCCTAGTCTGGTTGGCTACATTTTATTAGTTTGTCTAATGAGGTGCAGTACAGTAGCTCCCAGTTTGTCAAGTGTAGAACAAAATTTACTTTACTAATTTTGCCAGTCCGTCTAATTTGCCTAATGGCACGCAGTGGCTGAACCATGTGTCAAATGGAAGTCAAACCTTGTTTTGCTAAATGTCATTTGCTTGGTTGAACAACCTGTCTTATGGGGTGGAGTAACTTCTAGTCTATCAGCTGAAAGTCACAACTCACGCAGTGGTTCGCAGCCTGTCCGATGAAACAACAATTGGATTTGCTGAACAGTATTAATGTGGGATGAAGTAAATTTACAGTTCATTAGTTGGATGTTATAATTAGGTTTGCTCAACACTGCTTCTTAGGTAAACCAACCTGCTAACAGGAAGTCAGTAGCTCCAAATAACACAGGTGATCCCTGTCTAAAAATGTAAGTCACAGCATTCTTTCTTTATGACAGTGATTCATAGTTTAGTTTTTTATTTGCAAGTGACTGAACATTACGATAGGATGAGATCATCACAATTCTTAAATTCCTAAAAGTACTGACTCCCTCATAGACAAAAGATTATGCTGTAAGAATTGATCAAATCCCTATTAAAATATATCCATAAAAATGCAGATCTACAGTAGAGCATTCTAAGTATGACATCTTTCCAAGGTTCTTTATCAAATTCACTTTCAACACGTAAATTTTTTCAACAGTTCAAGAAAATCTTCCTTTGATCTTGTTAATACCTCAGGACAACAGATCATAATATATCAGTTAACATTTGCTTCCCATCAAGAAAATTCTCCTGTCGAGATATTTCGATTCACAATTATCGTCTACATCACAAGTGGAGTTTTTTATGACAATGATAAGTTCCTCCTTGATTAAAAGTCTTCCCACATTCCTTACAAACATACGGCCGCTCTCCAGTGTGCAATATTGTGTGCTCTCTCAGAGTCCCACTTTGACTAAATGACTTTCCACAAATCTCACACTTATATGGTTTCTCACCTGTGTGGACTCTCAAGTGACTCTTGAGAATCTCACCACGAGTAAAAGTTCTGTCACATATGCTACACTTGAAAGGTTTCTCCCCAGTGTGATTTCTCATGTGAACCTTAAGATCTCTGTTTTTCCTGTGCGCTTTTCCACAGACATCGCAAACAAAAGGTTTTTCTCCAGTGTGAACTCTCATGTGCTTTTGAAGATCCCCACTCTGATAAAATTTTTTCCCACATTCCTGACAGGTGAGCGGTTTATCTCCAGTGTGAGTTCTCAAGTGATGCTTGAAAGTGCACGACTGCCTGAAAGACCTGCCACATTTCTCACAAACAAATGGTCTGTGCCCAGTGTGAATTCACATGTGAACTTTTAGATTGCTATTTCGGCTATAAACTTTCCCACATACCTTACAGACAAATGGCTTTTCACTCAAGTGAATATTCATGTGTGTTTGAAGATCCTCATTCTAATAAAAAATTTGCCCACATTCTTTGCATGCACGCGACTTGTCCTCTGTATGAGTTCTTAAGTGACGTTCAAGAGTACATGACAAAGTAAACAGCCTGCCACATATCTCACACAAATTGTTTGTCTGTGGTGTCCACTCGCAAGTCATTTTCTTGCTGTGAGGAAAATGTCTTGCCATGTCTACTACATGCAACTGGCCTCGCTGTTTGATGAGATTTCAGGTGGTCTCTATATGTATCCCTCAGATGAAATGACTGTCCACACTTCTCACATACATAAGAGCTCAGTCCTGCGTGGACTTTCATGTGTTGTCTGTAGCTATCTTTATGATGATACGACTTTCCACAATCCTCGCAAGTAAATGGTTTCTCTCCAGTGTGAGTCCTTATATGATAGCTTAAACTATCTTTCCTGATATACGTCTTTCCACATTCTTCACATTTAAACAGCTTGGTGCTTGGGCTCGTCTTCGGATTCTGGCCACATTCATTTTCCCCTTGTTCTAATACGACACATTTTGCATCAGTTTCCAACTGAGCATCCTGGTTTCTTTCCTCTTTACATTCAGTCCCACATTTTGTATCCTCAGATAATGGATCTTCAGTAGCATATTCCGGACTTTCATTTATAAAATCATCATAAGACTCTTCTTTGAGGAATCCTTCAATTTTAACAGCCGATTCTGAGGTGTCAGATTCCATGCTTGGATTACTGTCTCTTTCCCACACACGCACAAACACACTGTGAACTTTGAAGACTGCCTTAAAACTACACCTGTGTTTAACAGACAAAACATTAACCAAATTACAGTTTTTTTTTATGTGGCTCACAAATTCTTCCTTTTTTCACAAATCTGAGATTTACAAATTTCACAATTGAAGGTTAGCCCTTTCCTCACATTCTTATGGAATTAGAGCAGTCCAGACACTCACTTAAAGTCTCTGGAAACTGTTATGAGAAAAATTATTCCAAGACTGAATTTTTTACAAACACTATTCAAGAGGATTACTCTGACTCCTTAAACTTTTTTAGTTATTTCCAGACAAACAGTTCACTCAATCCTTGGTCTTTAATGTCATCAGAATCTTCAAGAATCATTTGTGTTATGCATAGCAACAAATAGTTCATACAGTCACAAGTATCTAATACTTGAGTCCTCCCAAAGTAACATCTACGTAATTTAAACGAAAACTTATTCATGGTAAAAATATAAGTAAATATTTAGCAGTACAGTGCATCTGAGAATTAATCTAACTATATTCTGGCATTTTTTCACTAGCCTCCAAATTTCATCCAGGCTAGTGTGTTGAATAATAAGATCAAAATGTCTTGTGAACCATTTCGAGCCGAAAAGAAAGTGTAAAAAAAAAAGGGAGGAAATGATAAAATAGAGACGAACTCTTGCATGTTCCTGCACTTCTGGGTGAGCGTGTAATGTCTGGAATGGATTCAGATCATAAAACGCTCTTCCTGAGTTTTGCCTGTGGGCATTTCAGGCCTTGGGCTATGGCCGTCACAGAAGAAGTGGGAAGGAAAAACTAGATTAAGAATCGCTCGTTTTGACTATGAAAGAATCTGGGGCATAGAAAGTATGATGTATGATGCTTGGACCCTCTCTCTTTCCCCGCATTTATTCGCTTCTTTTCGCTCCATACTTTCATTTTAAATCTGTGGATGCGAGTTAACATATTTATTTCTTTCATTCGTGTGTGTGTGTGTGTGTGTGTGTGTGAGCATATATATATATATATATATATATATATATATATATATATATATATATATATATATATATATATATATATATATATATATACATACATACATACATATATATATATATATATATATATATATATATATATATATATATATATATATATATATATATATATATATATATATATAATTTTAATGGATTTATCCCTCCCTCATTTAGCCGCCAGTGCATCATTATTCTCGAAATGCAGTTTCTCTTTTCATTTGACTATCGGGGCAGGGGAATATGGCGGGCGAAGTAGAGGTGAGCGTATTTTGAACCAGAGAACAGCAGTTAAAGCCAGTTTCCACCTATGTAGGAATCACCTGACCTGGGGAAACACTGTAAACCCCCTTTTCATCCCCATCATGTGATGTGGGAGTAGTTAGGTATTGTGAGCTTAAGGGACATAGTGGGACTAGCCGAAAGGTAGGACCTTAACCTCTAAGTACTTAATCTTAA
Organism: Macrobrachium rosenbergii; assembly: GCA_039081455.1. Lineage (NCBI taxonomy): Eukaryota > Metazoa > Arthropoda > Malacostraca > Decapoda > Palaemonidae > Macrobrachium > Macrobrachium rosenbergii. The sequence goes on from JANJGK010000042.1 coordinate 901,525, forward strand.
GGATCCTTGCCCTCTGCTATTTTTGCTGGCTGTATGACTTTTTTGCAGGTCGGATAGGCCTAAATTTCGACAAACAAGCCCCAAGCCAAGCGCATTCGCGGAGATGGAGTCAGAGGCATGGTCTAAGAAAGAGAAGGTCTGTTCACAACTGGCCCAAAATTCGACCAACTTCGCGCATGACGTCACAGCGCGAACGGATGGGTTATTTACCTGCTAGTCAGGTCAAGGAACTGTAGGAGAAAGGAAGTGTCAATGTGATTGGAGCGTTGTATTGTGTATTTACGTGTATTTTTGTCATTGCAAAACTATGCCGAATATTTGTGCACTGTATGGATGCAACTCCAATTCAGATCGAAATACTGATCTTACTTTTCATACATTTCCTAAAAATGAACTCCGAAAGAAATGGATTCATCTGTGCAAGAGAAAAGACAAATTTAATGCGGATTCTTCGAGGATTTGTAGCTTGCATTTTGAATCAAGTGATTATGCAAGGAACCTTAAATATGAATTACTTGGAATCCCAATACCAAGACATCTTGTACGGTTAAACAGTGATGCAATACCAACACTACATCTGCCTACTTCAGAGGGTAAGTTCAGATTTTCGTATTGTTTTGAAGTAAGGAATTAAAATACCAAAGTTTCCTTTGGAGGGTAAATGGTTGACCTTGTTAATCCTCTTATAATACCTCGCCAATATTTCCATTGTTCCTTGCCCCGTTCACCGGATGCTACCAACTATAAGATTAGGCCTGACCATACTGGTAATGAGATAAGTTGTTTTCAGTTGAACGTAAGTCACCAGTTAAAACTTGTTTTGTTTTGCCTTTGTAGTAATATCAGTTGTAAATATTACAGGAAATAATGTATCTACAAGCCGAGAGTTCAGAGCTGTGAAGAGAGGTATGAAAAGATTTATTCATGACATTGAGTGTTCACCTACTGTCAATGAACTGCAAGAAAATGCGCATGAAGAACCACGAGTTGCCACCATAGACAAATTGCAGCAAGAGCTACAAGAAGTCAAATCAGAGAGGGATGCTCTTCTCAAAGAAAAAAAAGAGTGGGAGATAGAACGGTCTTCCTTACAAGAAAAAATAGCTACAGTAGAATTCAATGCTACGTCTCTTGCAAGAAGCAATTTAAGCAAGTATTTTTCTCCCTCTCAAGTTCGCTTCTTTTTAACTGGGATTCCTGTTAAGCACTGGTGTGAAGATGATATTAGTGGTGCATTGGCCCTGCGATACTTAAGCCCCAAAGCATATAGATATTTACGTAATAAAATGGAATTTCCCTATCCATCTATTTCAACATTGCACCGCTGGGTTTCCAAGATCAACGTAGAACCAGGAATATTAACATCAGTGCTAATGCCTCTACGCCATAAGGCAAAGACAATGACAGAAATGAATCGCTTGTGTGTTATGTCATTTGATGAAATGAGTGTTGCTTATGAGTGGACCTATGACAAGGGAACTGATACTCTCTATTCACCCAAAAGTAAAGTTCAGTGTGTTATGATTAGGGGGTTAGTAAGTTCTTGGAAACAAATCATCTACTATAATTTTGATCAGAAAATTACCAAAAATATTTTATTTAGTTTGATAACGAGTGTAGAGTCCACAGGATTTCACGTTGTTGCCATTGTCAGTGATCTGGAAGCCAGTAATGTTAAGCTGCACAAGTCCTTAGGTGCAGACACAGATCATCCGTTTTTCACGAATCCAGCTGATTCCGACAGACGAATACATATTTTTGCAGATGCACCGCACCTGATCAAACTTGCGAGGAATCATTTTCTTGATAAAGGATTTAAAGTAAATGATAAAAATATTAATAGTGAGTGTGTGCGTGAGATTATCAAAAGAAGTTGTAATGATTTAAAAACTGCCTATAAACTTTCAGAAAATCATGTTAATGTTTCAAAAGCAAAGAGGATGAATGTTAAATTAGCAGTTCAGTTAATCTCGGAAACAACTGCCAAATCTTTAAATTTTTTTGGAGAAAAGGGGCTACTTAGCAGCAAAGATTGGGCTAGCACAAGCAAATTCATTGCGTTGTTTGATTCTTGGTTCGATTTATTTAATTCTAAGGCTCCTAACGATAAAAAGCACTCACGGAATGCTTATGGTGTGCAGTTGCAAACACAAAATTCTGTTTTGAAGGAAATGATAAATACTGTTGAATCAATGAAAGTTTGTGGGTATGATAGATTATTGCCATTTCAGAAAGGACTGATTATGTCTTCAAGGTCACTGCTAAATTTGTATGAAATGTTAAAAGAAAAATATTGCATATCATATATAATGACTTACAGATTAAACCAAGATGTGCTAGAGCATTTCTTTGCTTGCGTAAGACAAATGGGAGCATGCTATGAACATCCATCTCCAATTCAAGTGAAAAATCGGATAAGGGCATACATATTAGGCAGAGACGTGGCCTTAGTTGGTAGCAAGTATAATACACAAAAAGAAAATTGTGATACGAGTTTATCTGAGGGTACATTATTTCATTGTTCTGGAACCTCGTCAGCATTTGACCAGAAAACGTTGGATGAGGAATTATGCTTGTCTGCAATGCTGTTCTCAGTTTCAGACGATGATGACTTTGTAAACGAAAGGGACAGACCAAGTACTGACGATGATACACCAAATTTTGATGAATCAATTGATTTTGAAAAAGCAATGGAGAACGAGGGATTGCGTTATGTCGGTGGATACATTGCACATAAATTTCCTCAACACCAGTTTTTAAGTACCACTGAGAACTCGATTGGTGACAATACCTGGATTAATTACATTTCCAGGGAAAAAGAAAAGCTGATGCAACCGACTTGCAATTTTTTTGAAAAATTAAAAGTTATGGAGAAGCTGTTCCGAACTTATCATGGAGAGAAAAACCTGAGGGCAGGTAGAAATTCTGTCAAGACTTTAGTAGATGAAATAACGAAATTTGTAGTTCTACCACTGGACGTCGTAACATTTTTTGTGCGATGCAGAATTTTTTTTAGAATGCGTATCCTGAACCAAAATATGAAAAACATGCGAAGTGAAAAACGCAAATTGTCAAAGTTAATAACATAAATTAATAGAACTAAGGGTTCTCAGAAAAGTGTATTGATAAGCTATCTCATGAATGTTACTTTTCACCTGTAAAGTTGTTTATTAATCATATTCTTGATGTTATATCATAATAAAGTTCAATATTCTATGAATGAAATAAATCTTTTATTGCCCTTCCATTACCTTTATAAACAAACTATTGCATTTTTCTTAATAAAAGTTTGACAATATTGAGTAAATCCCATTATTAGAATTAAAATCTTTTGGTTTATCAACAATACCTTTCGAGTCTTACTGTACCCTATCCGCTGTGTGACGTAGGTGTAGCACCGCCTACCTGCGCGTGAACAGACCTTCTCTTTCTTAGACCATGGTCAGAGGCCTCCGCTTTCCAGCCGAAGACGCATGTCTGCGTTCCTTCCGTCTTAGCTGGGTGAACGCTACTTCGATGAACAGCCGAGTCGATCGTGTTTTGGCGCCAACAACTGTAGTCCAGGTTCATGATTCGCAAGTAGTCAGTACGCCAGCCCTTTCCCTCCCCCCTGAAATCCCTTGATTTTTCCATTCCTTTAAACTTCAATTCCTTTCTCCACAAAACCCTTTCCCTTTGTTAAGTCATCCTGCTTCAGCAGCCCGTAACTCACCCCATCACTTGCCTTGAAATCAACGTAAACGATTCAGTGATAAGCATCCCAATATCCCTTCCCCAGTGCAAATTAAGGGCAAATTAGTCTAAGTGATATAAGTGATTGAAGCTTCCCCCTTTGTGTGGTGGCAACACGTGTTCATTGTTTCAGAGCCCAATCCACTACGATTCCAAGATTGTGATTAACTGATTTCTTATATTTATCATCTGGGCTACGTAATGTTTAGAATTTAAGAACGTGCATTTGTGTAATACTTTTATAGGGAGACTTCATTTCTCTTTCGTGTGGTGTTAACTCCTAACCTCTCTTGCAGGGAGTCATCATCTGCTCAGTTGCAAATCTATGTCCCGCTAGTTCTGACTGCCATCCAAATTTTGCAACCATTCCTGGTCACAGCCTGATTGCAAGACTCCATTGCTGGCCCCCACAGAAATTATCTTAATGAACTGATTCCATTACCCTGGAGTTTATCCCCGTTAAAGAATTACTATCAGTGACGATTTAATGTAATTTTTACAAAACAGAGTCAGTTGTTATTCCGGGGTTGCTGTATCTGCTGCCCTTCTTATTTACATTGCTTATTTGCAAATCACTGCATTATTGAGCCCCTGTATGTGCTTAATTTGTTGTAGCTGTTTACAATTTACATTCCGTTTTGTCTTCTTGCATACTTGCCCAGTCTCTATAAATATACCCCCTTTTAAATTGTCACAGAAGTCTAATCAGTAATGGCTACCTTAATTATTTACTTATAAATCCAGGAAAATCTAAGGCGAGTTTCCAGTAGCTTTCTTTTGTTTATAAACTCGGGTCCTCTTGGTTCTTTGGAGGTCAATTATACTAAATTGTTCCAATTCTCTCCCCAACCAAGATCCCAGTTTATATATATATATATATATATATATATATATATATATATATATATATATATATATATATAATATATATATATATATAATATATATATATATATATATATATATATATATATATATGACAGAGAGAGAGAGAGAGAGAGAGAGAGAGAGAGAGAGAGAGAGAGAGAGAGAGAGAGAGAGAGAGAGAGAGAGAGAGAGAGAGAGAGGGTAACAATTATAGAATAGCTGATAAACAGAGCGTGTAACCTCCAAGATTTTAGGGGAAGATGGAGAGGGATAAAAAGTGTTTGTTAAAGTGCTGGTGTAAAACTTTGGCCTGGGTGCAGAGTTTATAAGGTATTTGATGCTCTCCTTGTGAGCTTGTGGAAGTGCATCTGGTGGCATGTCATGGAACATAGAATTTCGTCCGAAGGCCAAGCTCTGGGACCTAAGAGGTCATTCAGCGTTGAAAGGGAAACTGATAGCAAGAAGGTTTGAAAGGCGATGAAACAACTGATAGGAGAGAGTGGATAGCAAGATGATAGAGAGAGAATATGAACGGAGATACAGTAAAAGGAATCAAAGGGGTTGTAGCTAGGGACCACAGTGAGGAGCCTGGGGTAGTTGCCTCTTGACTAACTGAATGTGTGTAAGTGCTCTTATGAAATTTCCTCTGGGTGTAACTTGTTCTCAGGATAAAGTGAAATTGATGTTGATAGGTTTTTCATGGCTTACAAGTAATTTATTTTTGTTTTTGACTTTTAACAGTTTTGATAATTTTGTACACGGCCATTATATATATATATATATATATATATATATATATATATATATATATATATATATATATATATATATATATATATATATATATATATTATATATATATATACATATATATAAATATATATGTGTGTGTGTGTGTGTGTGTGTGTATGTGTGTGTGTACAGGGTGTAACACGAGTTTATGCAAATATCTTGGGAAGTGAAAGAAAAAGTCAGAGCAGAAAATGTTCCATAAATATATGCATTTTAAGGCTTCGTTTGTGTGTGAGGGGAATTTTAAAACAACCGATATCATCAGCGCTGCTTTCAAGCGATGGAGGGAGGTAACGGAAGGTGGGAGCAGCCTGGGATGTGGGTTGGGGGGGGGGCACAGAGAAGGAGGATGGAGCGATTAGGCCGATGTGAATAAAGTACCTCTCAATCAAATGTATTGTTTACATTTTGAAGAAAAAAATGGCTGCATCACTGAATCCCTTTCCCTCCCTCTCAGTGGTATTCACTGGAGACCGAGTAAGCACAAAGGGAAAACCGAGCCTAGTTGATTCTCCCTTCCATCAAGGGTGGACTTACTCATTGGACATCTATCAAAGATTTCAAATGTATTTTAAAAATCTCTCCCTCTCCATCAGACCACAGTCACTGAGTAGACCCAGTCACGATTCCTGGTTCAACAATTCCGTGACGAGGCTATAGGACAGAGCGCCCCAGAATTCAACGATCACAATCACGCAACGCCACATTACCACTGTTAGGTAACCGCTGAAATTAAATAACTTGAAAGAAAATCATAATTAAAAGACTATCAATCCACTTGCCTTATTCACTTCATGCCCCCCCTACCCACATCCCAGTCTACTCCGACCACCTCCCTTCATCAACCTCATCCCCTGAAGCAACGCTGATGGTGACGGTTCTGTTGAAATTCCCTCCCCACAAACGAAGCCTTCAACTGCATATGTCTACAGAACATTTTCTGCTCAGAGTGACTTTTTCTTTCATTTCCCAAAATATTTGCATAAACCCGTGTTACACCCTGTATATATATATATATATATATATATATATATATATATATATATATGTATGTATGTATGTATGTATGTATGTATGTATGTATGTATGTATGTATGTATATATATATATATATAATATATATATATATATATATATATATATATATATATATATATATATATATATATATATATATTATATTATTCATGTGTACACACACACACACACACACAAACACACAAACACACACACACACAAACACACACACACACACACACACACACATATATATATATATATATATATATATATATATATATATATATATATATATATATATATATATAAACGCTACGGATAGTCTAAGCCAGCAGATGAACGTCATCTACACATTTCTGGAGACGTTTCGAGTTATCAAAAAACAATTAGCGTAATGATTACAACATTCACAATATATAAAACATTTTTCTATAAAACTGTAATTAATATAATGACTGCACCTGATGAGCACTGTAATTATTGACTTTCATATTATTTCAACTGCAGGTTTAGAAAAATTTGTACCGGTAATCGAAACAACTCCCAATGAATGAACTGGAATATACGATTTAGGCCAAAGGCCACGCGCTCAGACCTATGAGGTCATTCAGGGCTGAAAGGAAAATGGAGAGTAAAGGAGGTTTTGCAGGTGTAAAAGGAAGAAAAACCTCAAAGCAGTTGCATTATGAAACAATTACTAGTAAAGGGTGGAAAGCAAGCTGGGAGATAAAGAATATGAACAGAGGTACAGTAAAAGGAATGACAACCGTTGCAGCTAGGGGCCGAAGGGAAGCCGCAAAGAACCTTTAGCAATGCCTACAGGGCACCGCGTGAAGTGCGCTGATGGCAGTACCCCTCCTACGAGGACTCCCAGTAAATGTGCAATGACGATACTTCGGCGCCAAGGGCATCAGTGAAACTCCGTCACTCTCGTCTTCCCTGTGCTTTCACTCCCACCAGTATCTGCAATCTCCAGCCTCTTCCTCACAGTCCTCACTCGACAACTCCTCTGGTGCCACAAGAGACCAGCTGGCGCTAACTTCTACGATTATTCTCGGCGGTAAATTTTAAACTAAGATTTGCACCATTTCTCTTTACTGAATCTTATAATTTCCTTTTCCTTCTCTTCAGGACTCTATCCAAGAATATTCGGAATTATTTTTTTCTCGTTCATTCCGTGGGCAATTAATTGTACAAATCTTTATCCCCAGCCTCACACTTGGAAACTGATGTCACTATGCACCATTTTCAAAATTACAAGAAAAAATCAATTAAAATCATGCCTATAGCCTATTTATAGTATCAGCATATTCAACGCCCAATTCTAAATAGCATATTACTTATACCAGCATTACCATTCGCGCACTAAAACTGTTCCACAGTTCTTTTCCACTGACCTTTAACTAAATTCGAATCCCCAGCGTTGGGATTTGCAAGTTGTGAAGCTCAAGTAATTTATTCGTAAACATCACGACCGAACACCCGGCGTTCCTTCCAACCCTACACAGAAAAATGTCGACCAAAAAATAATGAATAAAGAGAACCCTCAGCACCCGGCTCATTGGGGATAATTGGTTAATTCCACGCTCGCTTTAAGGGCTCAAACCCTGCAAGGTTCAGTGGATTGGATTATAGGATGTAGGCCAATGGCCAAGCCCTGGGACCTATGTTGTCATTCAGCGTTGAACAGGAAATTGACAGTGATTAAGTTTGAATGGTGTAACTAGAGCAAAACCTAGCAGTTGCACCCTGAAACAATTGTTAGAGAGGGCGGAAATTCTATTGGAAGAAAATGAACGGAGGTAGGCCTACAGAAAAATAAATCAAAGATGTTGCAGCTTGGCGCCGAAGGGACACTGCAAAGACCCTCAAGTAATGCCTGCATTCCACCAAGTGAGTTGCATTGGCGGCACCATCCCCAAACGGAGTACAAAGTTCAGTAGGTGACAGGATGCGTTGATCGCCTGATGGGTTCAACCCCAAGCAAATATATCCGACCGAGAAGCAATGAAACTTTAAACTTCCTTAAATCTCTTTAAATCTCCAATCCCTTGTGGTTTCTCTGACCAGGATGATTTTGTTTCATACGACAGAGCAGCTGTCCAAAGATATCGCGACTTTCGTACTAAAACTACCCTACGAATACATAATGAATACATGAAGTTTCAGAACTTTTATTTAGGCAGCAGCTGGGCTACTACTTGCATTTATGGTTAGGATTAAGATGATGGTTAAATTTACTGTCTAGTATCACTGAAATATATTCCAGCGTAATAATAGTTTATTAAGTAAGTTCGATGTTTCGTTGTGTAAGTTTGACACTGTCCTTTCAAATGTTTATGGGGACACTAACAATGAAGACATTACATCAATGTTGATTTAATAAAAAAAAAAAAGTATAAAGTGGTTGTCAGGAAATATAACGACGATCGTTTTGGTTTGGCTATTTTTCGTTGTCCTAAACAATTACTGCTGTTAAGTATCAATGTACTTTTAACAAGAAACATGGAAAAGGGCGAATATACACGGTCAAAGAAAAAAAAATGAACTTAGTAAAATAAATATACAAAGTTAACACTCACTAACAGCTGGACAAAGCGGCGGTTGTTAAAGGTTCACATACGATTTATGTGACATTGTTATCGTCGCTTCAATTTGCTATTGTATAACTGTCAAATGCTTCGTAGCCTCTCCCAGTTCTTTTACAATGACCGCCAACACGAAGACTCGACTCCAAAACATCAACACTAGGCCTAGACACCACACCAAAGCCATCAACAGGTCTTACATCCTGTAAACTTGATTCTGGTACACCTCTAGTTTCCTCGTCACTATCGAAGGTCACCAGCTTTTGCACTATTTTCAAAGAAGGCATCTACAGGTTCATGGCCAAATTCCTTCAGTTGATCAAAGTGCTAACAATGTCGTTACAATACCAGTGTTGAAACTTTCCTGCTATAGCAACCATTCTAGCTTTGCAAATTGTTAACAGGGGCTTCTGGTGCTCCGTTAACATCACATACACGATTACACAGCAAATAATTACAGGAAACGTAATTATGAAAGGCCAACGGTTCGTTGATTACACTTGTACAGCCGACGAAGGACTAACGACAGATAATCCGAACACAGTCTTACTGTCTTAGAGTCGGAAGGGGCCGGGTTTGGAAGGCTGAGGTTTTGCCTTTACAACTGCTCCTCAGACTTAGTGTAACAACACAGAAATCTGCGCGCTGATTGGCTGGCCATCATTCACCCTCGTTGTAACATCTCTGCAATGCTTGAATTTTTCTCTCAGACCACCACTCAGAAACTACTATTCAAGATTGTTTTATACTGAACATGATCTTCAACCTTGCTGCAATAAGATGTTTGATTAACACAACGTAGTGTATGAAAGTGTGTGTGTTTGGGGAGCCTGTGGGGCATTAAGTCTGCGATTTGTCAAGTATACTTCGTTCGTTTCAGTGATCTGAGAGAGGTGGTACTTTGTTGTCGGTTTCCTGCGTTTCGCTGAACAGCTTTGCTCGAGGAGGATGTAATGACTATTGCCGTTGTTTGCGTCGACTAGCTCTTGACTAAATAGTAAGGACGGAGAGAGAGAGAGTGAATTCCTTTTGAGGGTGAAGACTGGAAAGAAAGAATGAAAAGAGTGAAAGAGCAATAAGAAAGAAGGGAGGGCGGAGGGAGAACGCGTGACGGATTCAGAGACCTTCTGAAACCTTTAGAGCAGTGATTCTTAAAGTGGGGGACGCCAGAAGCTTCCAAGGGGGGCGCAAGCAGGGTTGCCAGATTGTGCCTATTATTTTTGTTAATTTATGATAATTGCAAAATTGCCGAAAACATTATCACTATTTACATCTGTTTTCTAATTATTATATCAAAACATGACAAAAATTCTTAAGTCAATTTTCAGTTCAAATCCTGTTTATGAATTGTATTTTACTGTTATGATAAGTATAATATTATACAAATAGACAACATACTGTTTATAGTTCACAGTTGGTAAAACTTTCAGGGGTAGGGGTCGTGGGATTCTATACATAATTCAGTGGGGGGGGGGAGGCAAAAAAGTTTAAGGACCACTGCTACAGCGGTATTTCATATTCATCTTGTCGTTCTCATGGCGCGATTTAGGGGAGTAACAGGTGCTGGGCGAGAGAAAGAGAGAGTTGGCAAAGAAAGCCGCTTTTTTCCCTTCTGAAACTCTACGTGCATTTGTTGGGTAGTTTTAAGGAAACTAAATCCATATTAAGCCACAACTTCAGGATCTAAAGCAAAGTGTGCTCAATAGGAATTTAAAACCATAGTAGTAACAATGGAATAGTGTCGATTTCTAACCCCTATTCAGGAGCAAGTAAAGCTTGCACATACGAATCAGATTCGTGACCTCATTAAGATTTGTATATTATCTGTATTCACTGACAGATGATATACAACAATAGTAATGATTATATACGACCTATCGACCTGGGTCGACCTGTCAATCGACTCGCCTGTGAGGGGACAACCAGAGTAAGCTGGGCCAAACGAATGGGGAAGCTGGCTCCACACCCTCTGACTTTGGTCAGCGTCACAGCTGGGTCGACTGGTAAGTACCTGCCTTGGATGGAACCTCGGACTTTGCGAATGAAAACCAAGTGCTCTACCCAGGCCTATGGCACCCTCACTAGTACACTTCCTCTTTCAGAGGATGGCCCTAATAAAACGTAAAACAAGAGCTTCTGACATGTTCAGTTTTTAACCGTACAGACACCATCAGCAACATTAGCCATTTTACAGAGGACAGGTCTGTTAGTTTATGACTGGCTGTGCCGTTAATAAGCATATCTACATGCCCCACAGCCCATGAGCACTTCATGAAAAGAGAGGCCAATGGGATTAATTATACATCACTCTTCAAAGCTGCCAAATAGGCAGGAGCACTCTCGGCCTTTAAGGCTTTCTGTAAAAATCACCAAGTCGTAAGCATTCTTGTGCTTGCAACCCCACATTTGTAATCAAATGGTAAAAAATTACGATGAAAAGAATATGTAGAGGTCTTGGGATCCCTAAATCGGTGAGCTCTTCAGCACTACATTAATACCTCCTTTCATAGCAATGCTGTAGGACAAAGAATGTAATGATGAGATGAATTCGAGTCTTGATTTTCTGTATAAATTACTCTCGACACACCTGTGGTACAAGGTTTTCACTTTTTTGCTCTGAAACTGTTGGTTGTTTTGTGCCATTTACATTAATTCTAGGGAAAGGTTAATCTTCGAAAGATTATATATATATACTGTATGTATATGTGTGTATATATATATATATATACTATATATATATATATATTATATATATATATACTATATATATATATTATATATATATATATATAAATATATATATATATATATATATATATATATATATATATATAAATATAAATATATATATATATATATATATATATATATATATTATATAATATATATATATATATAAATATATATATATATATATATATATTATATATATATATATATATATAAATATATATATATATATATATATATTATATATATATATATATATATAAATATATTAATATATATATATATATATATATATATATAAATATATAAATATATATATATATATATATATATATATATATATATATATATATATATATATATATATATATATATATATATATATATATATATATATATATATATTATATATATATATATATATATATATATATATATAAATATATATATATATATATATATATATATATATAT
>JANJGK010000042.1:918727-921227 GCA_039081455.1 Macrobrachium rosenbergii
AGGGCAAACAGTCATGGCCCACAACAACTCATAAATATTTTTCTGTGTCATGCCCCAAGTCACTCCTTGAAAGCCTAGCCCTCATATATAAAGAGCATGTACATAATTCATAAGTGTTGCTATTAATGATCATACTACTGGGCAGTGACTTTTCTGTCTAGCCTTGTACAAATTGATTATCAATACTGGAGTGTTGCTGGGGCATTCTTCACGTTAAATGGCATCACACTGCATTCAGATGCTGAACCTTCTTTGGCCTGATTCTGAAGGGGACAAACCCGTTTTTCTGAAGGATATGACAAGCCAAAATGTATCCAACCAGCCTGATTATACCGACACAGTTGTCTTTACACAGAGAGGGAAATGACTTGATTCCCTCAGCTGTGAGTATGCAAAGTAATGTCCATTTTGATGAGCTGTATATAGAATGTCTTTGACAAGCATTGTATAGTTTTATTGACAAAAATTACAGCAGCAAATGAAAAGAATAAAATACTTGTAATAATTTGGAATCATCTGTGACAGAACCACTTGAAGGGCTTGCTCTTTGCATACATTATATCTTCTAATTTGAAGTCACTAGGTAATGGCTGGAAAATGTAAACCACCCCTAATGAGTCAGTAAGGCTAAACAGTCCTTGATGATGTTCCTTTCCCTGAGATCTACCATCCTATCCCACTAATCACCAAATGCTTGTATTGACGGGAAGTTTAAGAGACTATGAAATCTAAACAGCTGGACTGGAGAACAAGAAGGAGTTTTCCTGGTCTTTTATAGCTATAGAATGCGAGCGATAGCTGAAGCTTTGGTGACCTTTAAAATGTCATCTGTACAGGTTTTTATCAGCATGGAAAAGATGACCTACTCATCAGTTCTCGACCAGTAATATTTTCCTGAATCCCCCATGATTTTTATCTCGTTGGTGGGTCCGAGTCCCAATGACCACATCAGGCCTAAACTTTTATCTCCTTCAGCACCTTTCCAGATTTAGGGCAAAGCCCTTTGCTGGCACAAAGCCGGCTTAATCCAAACCATCGAACCATCCTGGACTTTCTAGATAAACGAAAATAACATCTTTTGCTGACTTCGATTTTCCATAACCTGATTCGTAAGTAATTGACTTTCGTTTTTGTCAGAAACCTGCTGTTAATTATTGCAGAGAATCGCTTTTGAAGCTGAGGATGAGAGGAATTGCGAATATTGGAAATGCGAAGAAGGAAAACAATGGATTTTCCATACTATGGACTGAATTACGTCAATGGATTTCGTGATACAAAACGGGAGGACGTTCTCTGATTAAGAGAAAACTAGTGAGGCAAAAAAAAAAATAATTAGAAATATCTTGTAGAACCGAATACCAGAGGAAAAGATGTCAAAAGAGACATACCAAGAGAGGAAATAAGTAGGTAGGATCAGCATATTTCTATTATTGAAGTACAGTTCTGTAAAAAACATTCTTCCAAGCAAGTAGAATTAAATGTGATAGCGGCATCAGTTGCATTCAACTTTAGTCTTTTGGATATTATGCGATAATTGCTTTTCAGCGTTACCGTATTTAACCTGTAACTCGCCGGGCTTTTAATTCTGTCTTTCTTCGTGAATGAGGAGGTAAACAGTCGTGAAATGGGCTTGTGGTATTGGGAAAAAATCCACTAGATGCGAGTTACCGAGTAACTAAAATACAGAGTAGGTCTGGTAACAGAAATGTAACGTCTGTCCTCTGTAGAGTTCTCTTGGTCTAGTGTGCAAACACCACCGTTGCTACTTACAAACATTCAGTTACAAGCAAAAGGGATCGCAAATTAAAATTGTGTCAGAGCACTCCCCTTTGCCATCCATATGTTCATATTTTGTTTTGCGCGCCTATTCTGTACATTTAGTATACTATGTACAGTGTATTGTGTTTTAGGATGAAAAAACGTACAGTACTGTAGTGATTTTATATCAAACCGTACTTAAATAGGCATGAAGAGTACAGTAACCAACTAACAAACAATTCTACATAGAAGCGGCCGTCCGGAACCCAACCCGTTTGAAGTGGGGCGGTGTCTATATTCCCTTGTAATAAAAGAAACCCAGATCACGACAATTAACGTCTCCGCTCACAGGGAATGACCAACATCAGAGAGTTACTTGCTGAATTGAGTAACACAAAACCAGTTGAAAAAAAATTAAAAATACTATAAACTGAGTTCAACAGACGTAGCCATTAAGATAGTGTTTAATGGATCAAGGCAAGATTTCACTGTTACGGTTCTTTTTCTGCGCTAATTGAATCAGACGCTACTGATTACATTAGAAGAAATCATTTGCTCGGGTAAATGTGTAGTCAATACTTCATCCATATATTAGCTGGAGTGAACGCCGTGTGACAAAGAAATTATTTACCTTAAAAATAATTTCTTGGGAGATATGAATGTATGTATGTATGTAGATATATATATATATATATATATATATATATATATATATATATATATATATATATATATATATATA
>JANJGK010000042.1:923727-931227 GCA_039081455.1 Macrobrachium rosenbergii
ATTGCTGAGCTTCTCGCGCAAAGAGCTGAAGGAATCAAAATATGAACTGTTTCAGCAATCTCGCATCGAATCTCTCGACCTAGTTCGCTCTCACTCCAAACCTTCCACGATAACATCTTAAAGCATTGAAGCTATGAAATGCATATATGTGTCCTTTAAATAGAGCTCGGCCACCCCATAAGAGCGTCTCGCTCTCTTAATGGCCAACTAAAAATAAAAAAAAGATATGTATAAACCATAACAAAATAGAGCTATGCTCAATTAGCAATGTCTACTGCACTGCAGCTTTAAGGACTGCTCTCATGACGCACTTCCAAAGTCACTGGGGTTGTGTTCTTAGAGCCTTTACATGTAATCTTACAAACACGAATAAGCTTAAATACCCCCACAACAAGAATTATCAGTAAAATAGCTATTAAGACGATTAAAATTGTCGGCATAATATATTCCTGATACTCGAACATCACGGGATCGTCGATGTCTTCCAACGGTGGAACAGTCATTGGCACCTTGGTTGTAGGTACCGCCACTACCAAATGCTCGTTATGCGTATGACGCATAATTATCTTCTCGGAACTGTTCAATACAGCACGGCTGATAACCAAGAAGTTCGTTGACATCACACGGCATGCAGCATCAAACAGCTTGGATCCTTGAAGAACGAATGATGTCGACTTGTTATTCTGGCACATCATTGTAACTGCACACTCCTTGCAAAACACGGCAGTAAGGGTGCTGGTGGACACAATGTGGTAATCTCGCAGGAACTGTCTAAAGTCACATTCTGTCAGAGTCTGTCCATGAACTAATGATAATTCACAACCACCCACAGATACAACTCGCAACTGGAAAATACTACTGTCACACACATACTTCTCTCTAACTAAAGTACAACTTGTCTTATAATCAACTCCCGAACCTTGATATTGATCTCCCAAAATGACATAGTCTCTACTCCATCCCATGTCACTACTGAGTCTCCAAAAAGCACTCGAAAAATGTCTAATAACAAAAAGGTTTCATGTTACTGAACCAAATAAAACTACTAATGCAAAAGTCAAATACTCTCAATGTGAACTAATTCCAAGTGTGTATCCGGAATATCCACAGTCAACTCACTATTAAGCACAATAACTCTACGGAACTCACTCATAAAAAAAATTCTATCCAACAGAAAAAAAAATACTCGAGAAACCTATCCAAACACTAAAAGGTATCATATCTCGTAAAAGACATGAAAGTTCTACTCCGGTTAGCAAATATTTCGCAACACCTGACTAACTCTCAACAAAATAGCAATTGACGTAATGGCAATCACTCCCATGATCTTAACAACTACAATTACTCACAATACAGCTCCCTTCATTTTTAAAAAGAAACTAAAAAAAAAAAATCCAAATACTCAAATTCGATATCCCAACCCGAAAAAAAAAATCAGACTTGTTCGGTCCGATATACTAAGTACCTCCCCCAAAAAAAAAATCCTAAACAACACACATATTGCGTCAGATGACAAAACTCATCATAACACAATAACACAATAACACACGGGTCAAATCTCGTATGAAATTAGCCCATGTCTCAATTCCTAAAATCATTCAAAAACAAATGATTAAGAACTTCAACATCTAGAATGAACAAGAGACAAAAAAATATAAATATCATATATATACAAATATCAACCCATTTATCCCTCTAACTATATACAAACGTTCCACTACATGACTACATACAAATGTTCCATTACATCCCAACTTTCTTCAACTTTGAAATATGGGTCAATTTCGTCACTCCAGTATTTACATCTTTTACCACAAATCTATTCCCTCTTTTGATCTCTACAATCTCAAAAGGTCCGTGGAACTTCGGACTTAATTTATAATTCAGATCATTCCGAACATTCACTTTAACAAACATTCTATCACCCATCGAAAAAGCTACTCCCCTCGATTTCGCGTTACTTTTCTCTACCATTGCGCGCGAACTAAGTTCAAGTTCTTTGCTGATACGTGCAAATCTTTCTCTCGCTGTATCTATCAATGAAGTGACCGTGACATCACCCTGAACTCGCTCTGGCAACAAATCAAAAGGTCCTTTCAACTTGTACCCATACAAAGCTTCTGCTGGAGATATCTTAATTGTGTCATTCGTCATAGTATTGATACTATGTCGCACTTCATCCAAAGATCTGTCCCAATGTGTATCGGAACCACCCACCGTCATGCGCAAAGCTTCGATTACTTTCCGATTCGCCCTCTCACATAACCCATTTGCTTCAGGTCTATACGGGATTATAGATACTTTCTTTATCCCCAACAAATTGGCAAGACCCTCTAAAGTCTTATTAATAAACTCCCTACCATTGTCTGTGATCAGACATTCAGGAACACCATATCTACAAATTACCCCTCAAAGAACGCTATAGCAACTTCCTCAGCTGATTTGTACTTCAGTGGGAAAATCTCAACAAAACGAGTTAACTCGTCAACAACTACTAATAAATGTCTATAACCATAAGCGGACTCTGAGAAGTTACCCAGAATATCCATATGCACTCTCTGAAACGGCCTATGTGGTACGGGATATGAACCCAAACGACACGACACTGTCGTCGCTGGCTTATTCGCATTGCAAATAGCGCACTTCTTCACAAAGGCTTCTACTGCGGGAAACATGTTTTTCCAAAAGAACTTTGACCTGACGTTTTCATACGTCTTGTCCACACCTAAATGAGGAGAACCAAATTTACAATGTACAATGTCTAGAACTTGTGGTACTAGACTCTCTGGCACGATGATTTGTGTAATTTCACCCATGCTTCGAGTACTTCGCAAGTTATACTTAACTTTCCTCACCAATAAATTATTCTCCAACTCTAGACCAGAAAAAGGCAACTTATACCCTTTCTTCGGTGAAACTCCCCTAAGAAATGCCTTAGCATCTGACAACAATTTATCTTCATCTTGCTTTTGTTCCAGCAAGCCTATGTCCCAAGTGACATTTTCACCCGTAATATAACACACAGTGTTACCCTCAATATCACGAACAACAATCTCTCCCGAGGCTGCCGACACACTCTTACTCTCCGAAGTCTGCACTATAGGAACGTGTTTGTCTCCTACATGCGATATCTCAGCACTACTAGTATCAAGAGACATTAGACACCAAATGTTTACTCTCTTCTCTCACACAGGATTCGGTTTGTACTCCCTCATCCTCGACCGGAAAATATCTGCTCAATGCATCTGCAACTACATTATGCTTACCTTCAATGTATTTGAGGTTTGCATCAAAATCTCTCAATGTCAGGAACCAACGTGCTCTCTTGGGCGACAAATTTGGCTTATTAAAAAGCTCTAACAACGGTTGATGATCTGTAAAAATCTCAACTTTATTTCCCAACAACAACATCTTAAAATGAACAAGGCTAGAGACGACTGCGAAAGCCTCCTTGTCCACAACTGACATCAGCCTTTCGTTACTACCACGCGTTTTGAACTTTCTGCTATAAAAAGCAATTGGGTGTAATTTCACCTCAAATTTCTGCATCAAACACGCACCTATACCTTCTTGACTCGCGTCAGTCACTAAGGTGAACGGTTGACTAAAATCTGGAAACTTCAAAACTGGTGGGTTCACCAAAGCGTTCTTAAGCTTCTCAAAAGCTAATTGCTGACTATCACCCCAAACAAACTTAACGTCTTCTTGTAACAGATCTGTCAATGGAGACGCTATTGTAGAAAAATTCCGCACAAAACGGCGAAAGAAACCCGACATACCTAGGAACGAATGAATCTGTTTCCTGGTTTTGGGAACTGGAAAACTCACAATGGCTTTGACTTTGTCATCATTCACTCTGACTCCCTCTTTAGAGATAACATGACCTAAATAGACAATTTTTCTCTTCAGAAACTCACATTTGGCCAATTTGACCTTTAATCCAGCAAACCGTAATCGCTTGAGGACTTCTTTTAACACCTTTAGATGTTCTTCAATTGTATCTGTGCATATGAGAATGTCATCCATGTACACAAACACCGACTTTCCTAACAAGCCATGAAGTACTGTGTTAACCAGTCTAGTAAATGTTATTGGGGACCCTTGTAATCCAAAAGGCATCCTATTAAACTCGTAATGTCCCTTTGGTACCGAAAATGCTGTATATTTACGGCTACTCTCACAAAGCGGAACCTGTAGAAACCCTTGCATAAGATCTATAGATGAATATATATTCTTGCCACCGATCTCAACAAACAAATCAGGCAAACAAGCTACAGGATATCTATCTGGGCATGTTTTTTCATTCAATTTACGAAAATCTACACAAACTCTGATGCTACCGTCTTTCTTAGGAACCGCTAATAAAGGAAAATTATAGGGGGAAGAGCTCTGTCTAATAATTCCCTCCGAGTCCCATCTCAGAACTTCCTTTTCTACTTCTTCTCTGATCTTAAAGGGAATTCGATATGCTGGAATATATATGGGATTTGTACCCTTTTCTAGGCGAATTGAATGTTCTAAAACATCTGTAACTCCTAATTTATCTCCCTTCAAAGCAATGATATCTAAATATTCTTTCAACACTTTCTCTACTTTATCTGAATACTCGGGATAATCAGCTTTAGCCAAATGTTCGTGAAGAACTTGACTTCTAAATTGCAGCTCCTCCCTGGGAAACGTGTTACTGTCTCCACAAAAACTCACTATCTTATGTTCTTCCCTAAACTCTTCAAAATCAATTACATAAGCACCCTTGTGATATTTTTTCACTGAGTCTTGATAGCTAACTAATTCTACTGTAGTCACGCCTGCGACTGAAACTTCATTTACTGACACCGTACTCACAACGTCTTTGAATTTCTCGGTTCCCTCAACAACGCATACTTGAGAAGGAAACTTTTTCTCTTTCATCGACACTTTAACCAATGTAGGAACTCGCGGTTGCAATTCAATATCTTCCAACAAAAATCCTTTGAAAGATTTTTGCGGAATATCTTCACTCTCTAATGACTGTGTTACACATGTCTCAGACTGCGTCTTAGGTTTCTCACAAGTTTTTTCCCTGTGTATATATGGAACAAAACAACCTGGCTCACCTATTGTAATCCCCTGAATTCCCATAAGAATGTTGATGTTATGTCGCATGCAAGAAGGGTGTCCTAGCAAAACCATTTCACCTAAGGCTAATCCTTCTATGACCAAAAATGATTCTACTATTGTCTTTCCGCCGATACAAAGCGTAAGAAATGACGAACCTAAAATATTCAGTTTCCTCGCTTGTACGTCACACACTGTCTCACTAGTAGGGACTAATTTACACTCTGGAAACTTCGAGTGAAAAAGGTCAGCATTTACTAAGTTAACTGAGCTACCAGAATCAATGAAAATAGAAATTTCACTGCTGTTAGAAAATCCACGTACAATCGGCCTAGGTTCTAGTGACTCTAAGACCTGATTAGTCATTATCCTATGTCCGTCTTCGAACTTATCTTGTGAAAATTCTGCTGTTCCTTTGTGTATCTAGAACTTGCATCATGTGGAATTCTCCTGTCATGTCTATTAAAACTACCCCGTGTCTTCCCTGAATAATCTCTATTCTTTGTGGCTGGGCAAAATCTCCATCCATGATCTGAAGATTTGCAAGCTGAACAATATCTCACTCTGCAATTTGATTTACTATGTCCTAGTTTATCACAATTAAAACAACGTATCGTTGTGACTGATCTCTCTGGAATTTTCTTCGATTCTACTCGTGCACATGTCTTCGCTGTTGCATCATTTCCCGAATGCGAGGGACTAGCATTGTTCTGTGGTTTCGAAACTGCAGCAGACATCTTTGCACCTCCCTGTACAAAACTACTGTCCAGTGTCGGGCATTTTGATAGATTTTTATTAATCTGTACAAACGAAAAGGATTCATCTGTATCCAGATCAATTCTTTTGTCAAAACTATCTACAATTACATCTGGGACCGATGTTAAAAGGCAAGCAAAGTGTAACAATCTTTCAAAATTATCTAAGGAGATATTATTTCTAATTACCCATGGAGAGCCTGTTATAGATTTCTTTAACTCACCTACTGCATCAAATAAATTCGCACTGTATGTGACCAGTGAATCGTTGCCCTTCTTTATTTTGAGAAACGCTCGCAAATTCCGAACTGCACACTCACGTTGAACTCCGCCATAAGTA
Source organism: Macrobrachium rosenbergii (assembly GCA_039081455.1). Lineage (NCBI taxonomy): Eukaryota > Metazoa > Arthropoda > Malacostraca > Decapoda > Palaemonidae > Macrobrachium > Macrobrachium rosenbergii. The sequence continues at coordinate 929,920 of JANJGK010000042.1, forward strand.
GCTCGTAGAAATTTCTGCAGTTCATTCCAAGTTTTACACCTTCTGAACCCGAAACTGCGTGCCCATTTTCCAATATCTCCTTTATCCATATCTAAAAACGCTTTAGCCTCTGTTAGAGCTTCAGCGCCATTCGTAATTTTCTTGGAATTCAGATAATTGTTCACTGACTCAATGAAAGTTTCTATATTTTGGGTTGGCTTCCCGTCAACTAACCCTTTAAAATTAGTAATTCCCGCATTGACGTTCGTCACCCTATGTACCACAATTGATTGCGGTGTGCTTGCTGCATCGTCCGGCATTTCGTAAGTGATTACACGCCCTGAGCGTAGCAGCATGAAACACTAGGGAAAAGCAAAAGTTACCCCCTCTAAAAGAAGAACAGAAAACTGAGCGCCTATCACTCGTGAAACAGAAAACAGAGTTCTGCGCAACTTACGAGAATGGGGTACTCACCAATTTGAAACAGAAAACAGAGCTCTGTGCAACTTGTGACGTCGCCAACTCGAAAGAAAATGGAAGGTGTTGACTTCCCACTATTGCTTGGTTAAGCATAAATATTGCACGATCACCATTTAACTTAATTAACTCCCAATCGCCACTATTCACACTTATTTGGGTATTTTGTTAACCCCAAAATTGCTCTAGAGATCACCCAGATCTATTTCACAATTCCCCACTCCCAATACTCGAACATAGACGAAAAAAAAAAGATTCCCCGTATTAAACAGTAATCACGACCCACCTATGACACTAGCTCTTTCAAAACTGGTGATCACTCATCACGCACACGGCCCAGTCGCCTTAGGTCGCCTATGCCTTGGGCATCAACGTTACCAATTAGTCTATTAGTAATCTCCCTCTTTCGCTACCCTAATTGAGACTATTTAACTTTTTACCGCTGCCACCATTAACATCTGTTACAGGGAACAGATCAACACTTTTTTTGGAAGTGTACATAGCGTGATCTTAGCGATCTAACTTCAGGAAAAAGACGTAAAAAGGTTCGACCCTGATCTCACTAGCACTTTTTCCCCCCCTCTCTCTCTCTCTCAGCCTCTCTCTCTCTCTCTCTCACCGTTTACCCGATTCTCTCTCTCTCTCTACCTGACCTCACTCATTCTCACAAGTAATTAAATGGACTATTTAAAGAAACACAATCTTTCCTACAAAAATAGGTTTATTATTCAAATAACCCAACATGAAATGAATAAAACAAAGCAAAGATTAAAATGCATAATAAATGAATTATCGAGTCAGATAACTAAACTCAAAATTGTGAAGCACTTCTGACTAAAGAAGTCTCATTAT